>JANAVB010013394.1:9792612-10048907 GCA_029216955.1 Iris pallida
AAAAAGATCTGCAACCCCAATCCTTGTTTAGTTTAAGGGTGGTGGCTCCGACTTCGAGTAGTTCCTAAGTCCCTTGTTGCTCATCGGCTTGTCATTCTTTATTGCTATATTGTTCAGTATTTTTATTCAGTCATTTCTATTCTCGAGATACGTACATTGGTACCGCACTAGTCTTGACCCGCATTTAATTATTTCTGTCATTGTGTTGTTGAGTTGTTGTTGGACTTTGTCGTTCACCTCGAGCCTTCCTTGTGGTACTTGCTTTAGGGTTCTGACCCCACTGGTTTTGCATGGCCTGGTTCCATAGTTCATCTCGAGTATCTACTGTCTTCTTCTCTGGATGGTTCGCACTTAGAGGACCGACACGGATTAGCGAATGGGTTACCTTTATCTCCCACTCCTATTTTGTACTTTTATTTGGTGGTGTTTAGCCAAGGGCATGTATTAGTCCTTGCGTCTGGGTTTTGTTCCCTCTATAATGCCTCATCCCGCTCAGCTCCATCGGAAGGATCAAAATGCCAATGGTGTTGGACTTAGCTATGCAATGGCTTGCTCAAAGTCCCGCTCGGCCGAGGCGACTCCTCGCTCATGTGGGTGGCTTTGGTGAACTTGCCTCAGCTTGGCCTTCACACTAATAAAACAAAAGTTTTCAAATATACAAGTAGGCTTGATAATAAAATAGGCAAATTCATATAGCTAAGGGAATAATCCCAAGTCGAGTCGGATTGAGTTAGAATATGGAAAGGTCCCACGGTCGGCTTAGAAGTGTTGCACGACGTGCTTTCAAAAATGATACTCGGTCCTTCGTCCCGTGGCTTGGGATAAGGAAAGTTGGTTTAAGTTGCCACAAAGTTATGAACTTAGCCTAAGTCATGGGCGTCACACGCATAAATGCTTGATAAAGCATGCTCGATCCCATCGTTCGATACTTGGCATAGCCAAAGTGTCCCTTAAGTCTTAGTGCAGATTTCTATGATGCAAGGCTTGGCATAGCCTTTGCTCGTCCCAACGGGTTAAGTTGTTGCACGATTGAGTTAGACAAAAGTTATGTCGGCTTATCGAAGTCATTCTAAGCACTGTTCTACGCTTTCTGCGATTGTTAAGTCACCTAGTCCCACGATCTCAAGGCTCATCATATAAAGTATGACTTGGACGGTAGTGTCGCATAGAACACAAGTCGGTTTAAGGCACAAGCCACAGTTGGTTCAATGAAAAGTTAGCCACGGTCTATGGCACATGAAAGAACACATTTTGTTCAAGTTATGCTTGAAGTCTATCAATTAGCCATTCATGAGTTGAGTCAATAAGAGTGGAAATGCTGAAAATATGTCGAGACTGTAGGTCAATCATCGAGGAAAACATATCGGGACTGTAGGTCAGTCACCGAGGAAAACATGTCGGGACTGTAGGTCAGTCACCGAGAAGAAATATGTCGGAACTGTAGGTCAGTCGACGAGGCAACCCTGGTTTGGGCTCTGCAAAAGAAGTGTCACGACCCGTACCCTAGAGTAAGGGCACGAGAAGTGGGTACGTCCAGCCTACGCCGCAGTGTCGACGGTAGAACGCTGTCCTAGGTTACTATCTAATCAACAACTCACGCAATTATATAATGTACTTGTCAATCTCAACTCCGAACGGAGGACAAGTATAGATATAATGAATCTCAATCACAGTCTAAGAACGATAAGATATCACAGAAGTTTATAACTAAAGACTAACAACAACATTTATAAACTACTAAAATAATGTCTCAAACAAACTCCATACAAACTTGTATCTCAAGTTATTACAATTCAAATTCTAAAACATGAAAACTAAACCAAGTCTACTAGCTAGTCTCCCGATCACTCCTGAGTGTCGGGGCCATAGGTAGCTAAGCCATCTCCTGCTCCAAGGCAAGTAGGGCAAACGTCCTCAGGGCAGTCATCTGTAATATTTTGAACAGGTCCAGTCAGGATAGGAACGAGTACAAATCATCAAGAAATTCCAAGTAAATGACAGAGAACTATAAAGCAGTTATAGACAGTTTTATTGATGAATATGGTAGTTTGTATACAGGTGATGGTATAGAGAAACAGTTAAGGTACAAGAAAAGTAAATACTAAACAAGAGAAGAAACATAGCAATGAAGACTGTAAAAATAGAACTAGCTGAACCAGGGTAATATGATATAAAGTCCAGACAACAATGTAGACCAGTGTAACTCCAATGTAAGTCCAGTACATGATGAATCTCATACAAGATGAATCCCATAAGGGACGATTCCAGTCATAGTGATCAATGATTCCAGGGTGAGTCCAGCCTATACTCTAACAGTGTGTTTTAAAATACCGAGATCGACATGTAAACGGCTGTAGGTAATACGGCACACCGCACACTTGGCCAAGTGTGGGATGGCTATCGTTCCAGAATAGTTCCAAGGGAGTGGTTCCAGATTGGGGTATGTCTACATGTCTTACTCTAGTATTTCCCCGCCCACAAGTACAAGTGAATCCAGAAACGACACGAAAAATAGAGATGAGTCCAGCCAAACATAATGATACTAGCAAAAGATTCCAGAGTGATTCCAGTAGGTGGTTCCAGTAGTGATTCCAGAGGGTGATGCCAGTAGTAGTTCCAGAAATAGAGGCCAGACAAATAGTATGTGTGTCGCATACATGAATCCAGAAATATCCATACGTGTTGTAAGAATCACATAAAACTATCTAGAACTGAAGTACAGTAATTGACAAGTAAATGAAAGAACTATCAGAGAATGTACTCGCCTGATACTCTGAAAAGAGTAATGCAAAATCAGATGTCTGCACCGGAGTCACAAAGTCCTAAATAGAGCAGTATGGGTTATGAAATGTTTAAAATAAGGTAAATGAAATCTACGATGCAACCTACATGATTTCTGGGTCAATCTAGGTCAAAGTCAACTCTAAGTCAAACATGATCAACTCTCTAGTCAAACTAGGTCAATTGGTCACATCTAGACTCAATGTTGACTTTTGGTCAACCCTAGTCAATTTAGGCCAACTAGTCCAATCTAAGTTAAAGAGTCAACTCTGGTCAAACTCTGGACTATTGGTCAACCTTAAGATAACTAACATATGCTTCTAGGCTATTTCTATGTCAAGGATTTCAACTAATCCCAAAGCTAGTCAATCTAGGTTAAGACTCTAGATAGCCACCTATATGTTCCCCAAGCTCTTGGTTTACTAAGATACCAAATGCCAAGTCCAACCCACATTCCATAACATAACCTACATAGCCTATAGTTCAAGCATGATATAACCTACCCAAAACTTATGCACAACACCCAAACCCATATGTATATATAACAATTATTCCTATAACTAAGAACACACATAATCACTATTTAAACCATATACTCTCATATGAATAATGTATGCAAATGTCTATATAACATATATATGAAATGTAATGCATGGGTGTGTGTGTGATAAACATCCACATGTGTGTAGATACAACATAGGTTAGGGATACTCAGGAAATAGGCAATGTAGTGTACATTTGTGTATAACACATGATCTCAGAATTCTCAGTTTTGAAAGGAATGG
This sequence comes from Iris pallida, assembly GCA_029216955.1. Lineage (NCBI taxonomy): Eukaryota > Viridiplantae > Streptophyta > Magnoliopsida > Asparagales > Iridaceae > Iris > Iris pallida. The sequence goes on from JANAVB010013394.1 coordinate 9,796,179, forward strand.
GTGAAAACTCAGGAAAAGGCAGTGAACTTTACATGGAAATTCAATTAGAACTCCAAAATCTCATACCAATACCATGTAGGAAATTTATTGAATACCCAACATAAATTCAAAAACCCCATTGCTACCAGTTGAACCCAATGTATACATTACAATCTATCATGAATTGCATTTCAGGGAAATCAAAACATATCAGTATTGTGTCTCATGTATTACATTAATCTCAGGAATTTGACACTGTAATTCTCCTCTAAAACTCAGGTTTCCATTTCATTGAAATTTAGTTCTCAGGTATTCACATTCATTCTCAGATCTCAAAACTGTGAACATGACAGTTCACATTACTACCCAACCAATCCAATGAATCCCCAACCCAGAAATCAGTGTTTAACATCCAAATTCAGGTTTATACATTCTCAGGTTTCCCACATCTCAGAAATTTCACTTTAATGGAAAACTCAGGAAAAAGGACAGTTAACACCACATTAAACCAAACTCTAACCAAAAATTCAGTGTTCAGGGTTCAGTCCTCACTGTTATCAGGTTTACATGTTCAGTCAAGTGAATTGAGATGAAGGGATCGGTTTTAAGGTTAGAAGCTCAACCCCATGAACCAACCCAATGTATACATACATAGATATATATCATAAATTATTCACAGTTTAACATCTAATCAATGTATCTCAACAATCTCAGGAAACTCAATTTAAACCAATACTTCATTCAGTAAACATTTTAAATCTATGAATCAACTCAACACAACACACAGGAATCACAGTCATAGCCTAACAGTAGATTATCAATCAATAACAGGAAAAATGGGTTCGAATTCAACTGCCAGTTCAAAACACTGAACCTGGAATGAACTGCTACACAGATTTACCCCAATTTGGAACCAAAACCTAATGAAAAACCCACAAACAAGCACATCAATGTGTTCCCCCACATATACACGTGTCTATGGTGTCATTCGTGTCCACTAGAGTGGACACGAGGTGTCCAACGAACAGAACACAGAAAAAAAAAGAAACAATGTATCAGTAAACATTCTACTAATCCTCGTGCACAAGTGTCGACCGATCTAGGGGCTCGTATGTGCACCCGAGAGCCTCGTGCTCGTGTCTAGAGTTAGGTTAGGAGTAGGGCTACGTGTCTAAGTTCCTGAGTTGGGTCGGGTTCGTGTCGTGTCGAAGTTTTTAGGGCGTATCAGTGACAAATTTCGTGTGTGCACAGGCAGTACAAAGTCAGTGCAGGCTAGATTTCTTCGTGCACACTAAACGAGAACCTTTGAAACTTTATGGGTGTGATGTCAGTCGTGTCCCCTAGCTGTGTGTCAATTTTCACGGCTTGAGTCGCCGTGTCGTGTCCGCTAGGACGCCCGAGCAGCAGGATACTGCACGACAGTATCGTACAGCGTGTTCGTGTCCAATTTGGACACGACACGTCTCGAAAACGTGCTCAGTCATTAGGATTTGTGATCAGCATGCCAAGGGCTTCAAAATCATGTAATTAGTTTTGAAAATTAACAGTATTCATTTCATTCAAGCATTTCATCAAACACCCATTCAATTACACCGATACGTGTCCGATACGGACACGAAATGGACACGAACTCCTACCAAACTTGGGCTACCCCTAGGGGAACCTTAAATGAATGCATCTATGAAGTAAAATCATGATTTCAATGGGTGTAGATAGGTTTACCTATTGAGAGCTAGAATCTCAATGTAAAGAGCCTAGATTCGATGTCTTCTTCGATTTTCTCCGGTTCAATCGTCCTCGATCCTTGCTAGAAAGCACCCACAAGTATTTTCTACTGTTGGGAATGATGGTGCAATTGATTTGACTCAATTTGGGCTCAATTTGGATTAATGAGGAGAGTTTTAGGGAAGAACAAGTAGGGCTTTTTTCTAGGGTTTGTAAAAGAGGCCAAGGCTTTGTTAATGTGACTTTATAGGAGGGGGGGGGTCTTGTGTGGCTGTTGAAATGAGTAGGGTTAGGGTTTTAGATGAGTGGTTGAGGTTGCTCCAACAAATTCCAAGGCTTCCTATTGGTTGAGGCTTCTTTTCACAAATATCTCAAAAGGAAATATCTCATCCTAATAATATCTAGATATTACTAACCTTGGCACTTAGCAGGAATGTTCTAACCCTAATTTTAACCTCATGACTAAGCTAGGTTAGGTTAACTTCTAGGTTAAGGTTTCACAAAAAGGCTAGCACAATATTTAATTAATATAAACTACAATTTCACAAAATTGCCAAAATGACCAAAATACCCCTAGGCTAAAAATAGGTAATTTGAATTCCTAATCACATGACTAGGCTCCCTTGGTCATGGTTAGTCTCTAGGTTTAGCAAAACTAGGGTTTAACTAGTTAACCATCAAAATCACTAATCACTATTTTAAATAGTTTTAAATTGATTAAAAATTACCAAAAATCACAATATGATTTAAATATCATTATTAAATGATTATAATTATAAAATTTCAAAATTGCCCTCATTTGGAAAACTGGGTGTTACAAGTCTACACCCCTTAGAAGAATTTCGTCCTCGAAATTAAGATGATCGTACTCCTCCTAGGTCAAAACCCCAATCAAACAAGGTCGAAAGATAACATGCAATCACAGTCCTACTGGTCGTGATTCCACAGTCTCGAACAGGGTAACTACGCTATCTAGCATATCACAAACATATCCTGGCAGGTACTAATGGAAATCACACATGAAGGCGGAAGAGAAGAACAAGGAAGTCAAACCTGCTAACCCGTCACCTGCAACGTCAGTCTCCTCGACTGCCATAGCAAAAGCTCCACCCCTCTGGTGCTGAGCTACAGGTGGCCTAGCTCCCCCAAGGGGAGGTGCAACGGGACAATCTATCATCTTGTGAGCACCAGACCCACAGAATAGACAAACCTTCAGTCTCCTCCTACAAGACTCCCAAACATGCCCTGCCTTCTTGCAGTAGGCACAAGTCAGCACCCTGCGGTCCTGTTCTCTATGCTGATGCTGTGCCGGCTGCACTCTCACTGGTGCATGTGCCTGCTGAGCCTGCACATGGGGCCTCTTGGCCTGACCCCCGCTGCTGCTACCACCCTGGAAGTCCCGACCCCTCTTCAACTTCAACCCCAGGTCGTCCTCCGCTGCCATAGCCCCAGAAAATATCTCCGCGTAGGTAGCGTTCCGGTCGCTCTTAGTCAACGACCGAACCTCCCTAATCAAGCCTCGGCGGAACTTCCTCGCCTTCGTCTTCTCAGTCAAGTCATCAATGAACCGGGCCAACCGGCAAAACTCCCCGGCATACTCAGCTACTGACTGGTTCCCCTGAACCAGGCTCTCAAACTGTGCCTCGATACCTCCCAAGGCCACATCAGGAAAGAACTGCTCCTTAAACAGCTCCTTGAACTGGGCCCAAGTCTGGCCCTCAACTCCTACCCTGGGATCCGTCTGATATCACGCACGGGCTAAGTCCTGCATCTGACTGCCCGCCGCCTCGATATGGAGTCGAGCTGGTATCTCCGCCAGTCGGAATATCTCCTCGATGTGCTCGATCCAATCGTCTGCAAAATGGATGCCCTCTGTGCCCAGGAACTCTCTAGGATGCATCTTCTGAAAATCCTGGATATCCTTCTCCTTCCGGTAAGGCTGCTGATGCTCCGTCCAAACTGTCACCATCTCTACTATAGTACGAACCAGCTGGTGGGCCTCGTCAATCCCCTGACGATAATCGGCAGTCTGCCGCTGCTGCTGCTGCTGGTGTGACTCCAAGATCCTCTCCACAAATGAAAACAGGTGCGCAGCGTCAACCAATCCTGCAGGTGGCTGCTGATGCTGCTGCTGAAACATCTCAGAAATGACTGGGGTCGTCCTCTGAACAAGTGGAGGCATACCCCCAATGGCTACAGCAGCTCCTGTCTGATCAGGAACAGAAGGTGCTACAGTCTCAACGGCCTGCTGCAATGGACGAGAGGTGGCAGACCCCTCTCCAGCGGCTACTGTACCAGAGCGATGTGATCGTGTCTCCACCATCCTGAAGACAGATCGAAAAGGAAGTCAATACTGAGCAGGAATCGATAAATCAAAGGAGGACAGTTTATTTCAAAGAAGACAATCAGTAAGATATGTAGATGGCATAAATTGAAGCAGAATTTTTTTTCCTAACTGTGATTGAGTACCTCTCCGTTAAAGCCTATCTCTCAATCCTATCGCAGGCTGTAGTGATACTCTAGTTCGAATACCACCACATAAACTCGACCTGCATGGGCCACCACTAAAAATGTGTCACGACCCGCACCCTAGAGTAAGGGCACGAGAAGTGGGTACGTCCAGCCTACGCCGCAGTGTCGACGGTAGAACGCTGTCCTAGGTTACTATCTAATCAACAACTCACGCAATTATATAATGTACTTGTCAATCTCAACTCCGAACGGAGGACAAGTATAGATATAATGAATCTCAATCACAGTCTAAGAACGATAAGATATCACAGAAGTTTATAACTAAAGACTAACAACAACATTTATAAACTACTAAAATAATGTCTCAAACAAACTCCATACAAACTTGTATCTCAAGTTATTACAATTCAAATTCTAAAACATGAAAACTAAACCAAGTCTACTAGCTAGTCTCCCGATCACTCCTGAGTGTCGGGGCCATAGGTAGCTAAGCCATCTCCTGCTCCAAGGCAAGTAGGGCAAACGTCCTCAGGGCAGTCATCTGTAATATTTTGAACAGGTCCAGTCAGGACAGGAACGAGTACAAATCATCAAGAAATTCCAAGTAAATGATAGAGAACTATAAAGCAGTTATAGACAGTTTTATTGATGAATATGGTAGTTTGTATACAGGTGATGGTATAGAGAAACAGTTAAGGTACAAGGAAAGTAAATACTAAACAAGAGAAGAAACATAGCAATAAAGACTGTAAAAATAGAACTAGCTGAACCAGGGTAATATGATATAAAGTCCAGACAACAATGTAGACCAGTGTAACTCCAATGTAAGTCCAGTACAGGATGAATCTCATACAAGATGAATCCCATAAGGGACGATTCCAGTCATAGTGATCAATGATTCCAGGGTGAGTCCAGCCTATACTCTAACAGTGTGTTTTAAAATACCGAGATCGACATGTAAACGGCTGTAGGTAATACGGCACACCGCACACTTGGCCAAGTGTGGGATGGCTATCGTTCCAGAATAGTTCCAAGGGAGTGGTTCCAGATTGGGGTATGTCTACATGTCTTACTCTAGTATTTCCCCGCCCACAAGTACAAGTGAATCCAGAAACGACACGAAAAATAGAGATGAGTCCAGCCAAACATAATGATACTAGCAAAAGATTCCAGAGTGATTCCAGTAGGTGGTTCCAGTAGTGATTCCAGAGGGTGATGCCAGTAGTGGTTCCAGAAATAGAGGCCAGACAAATAGTATGTGTGTCGCATACATGAATCCAGAAATATTCATACGTGTTGTAAGAATCACATAAAACTATCTAGAACTGAAGTACAGTAATTGACAAGTAAATGAAAGAACTATCAGAGAATGTACTCGCCTGATACTCTGAAAAGAGTAATGCAATATCAGATGTCTGCACCGGAGTCACAAAGTCCTAAATAGAGCAGTATGGGTTATGAAATGTTTAAAATAAGGTAAATGAAATCTACGATGCAACCTACATGATTTCTGGGTCAATCTAGGTCAAAGTCAAACATGATCAACTCTCTAGTCAAACTAGGTCAATTGGTCACATCTAGACTCAATGTTGACTTTTGGTCAACCCTAGTCAATTTAGGCCAACTAGTCCAATCTAAGTTAAAGAGTCAACTCTGGTCAAACTCTGGACTATTGGTCAACCTTAAGATAACTAACATATGCTTCTAGGCTATTTCTATGTCAAGGATTTCAACTAATCCCAAAGCTAGTCAATCTAGGTTAAGACTCTAGATAGCTACCTATATGTTCCCCAAGCTCTTGGTTTACTAAGATACCAAATGCCAAGTCCAACCCACATTCCATAACATAACCTACATAGCCTATAGTTCAAGCATGATATAACCTACCCAAAACTTATGCACAACACCCAAACCCATATGTATATATAACAATTATTCCTATAACTAAGAACACACATAATCACTATTTAAACCATATACTCTCATATGAATAATGTATGCAAATGTCTATATAACATATATATGAAATGTAATGCATGGGTGTGTGTGTGATAAACATCCACATGTGTGTAGATACAACATAGGTTAGGGATACTCAGGAAATAGGCAATGTAGTGTACATTTGTGTATAACACATGATCTCAGAATTCTCAGTTTTGAAAGGAATGGGTGAAAACTCAGGAAAAGGCAGTGAACTTTACATGGAAATTCAATTAGAACTCCAAAATCTCATACCAATACCATGTAGGAAATTTATTGAATACCCAACATAAATTCAAAAACCCCATTGCTACCAGTTGAACCCAATGTATACATTACAATCTATCATGAATTGCATTTCAGGGAAATCAAAACATATCAGTATTGTGTCTCAGGTATTACATTAATCTCAGGAATTTGACACTGTAATTCTCCTCTAAAACTCAGGTTTCCATTTCATTGAAATTTAGTTCTCAGGTATTCACATTCATTCTCAGATCTCAAAACTGTGAACATGACAGTTCACATTACTACCCAACCAATCCAATGAATCCCCAACCCAGAAATCAGTGTTTAACATCCAAATTCAGGTTTATACATTCTCAGGTTTCCCACATCTCAGAAATTTCACTTTAATGGAAAACTCAGGAAAAAGGACAGTTAACACCACATTAAACCAAACTCTAACCAAAAATTCAGTGTTCAGGGTTCAGTCCTCACTGTTATCAGGTTTACATGTTCAGTCAAGTGAATTGAGATGAAGGGATCGGTTTTAAGGTTAGAAGCTCAACCCCATGAACCAACCCAATGTATACATACATAGATATATATCATAAATTATTCACAGTTTAACATCTAATCAATGTATCTCAACAATCTCAGGAAACTCAATTTAAACCAATACTTCATTCAGTAAACATTTTAAATCTATGAATCAACTCAACACAACACACAGGAATCACAGTCATAGCCTAACAGTAGATTATCAATCAATAACAGGAAAAATGGGTTCGAATTCAACTGCCAGTTCAAAACACTGAACCTGGAATGAACTGCTACACAGATTTACCCCAATTTGGAACCAAAACCTAATGAAAAACCCACAAACAAGCACATCAATGTGTTCCCCCACATATACACGTGTCTATGGTGTCATTCGTGTCCACTAGAGTGGACACGAGGTGTCCAACGAACAGAACACAGAAAAAAAAGAAACAATGTATCAGTAAACATTCTACTAATCCTCGTGCACAAGTGTCGACCGATCTAGGGGCTCGTATGTGCACCCTAGAGCCTCGTGCTCGTGTCTAGAGTTAGGTTAGGAGTAGGGCTACGTGTCTAAGTTCCTGAGTTGGGTCGGGTTCGTGTCGTGTCGAAGTTTTTAGGGCGTATCAGTGACAAATTTCGTGTGTGCACAGACAGTACAAAGTCAGTGCAGGCTAGATTTCTTCGTGCACACTAAACGAGAACCTTTGAAACTTTATGGGTGTGATGTCTGTCGTGTCCCCTAGCTGTGTGTCAATTTTCATGGCTTGAGTCGCCGTGTCGTGTCCGCTAGAATGCCCGAACAGCAGGACACTGCACGACAGTGTCGTGCAGCGTGTTCGTGTCCAATTTGGACACGGACACGTCTCGAAAACGTGCTCAGTCATTAGGATTTGTGATCAGCATGCCAAGGGCTTCAAAATCATGTAATTAGTTTTGAAAATTAACAGTATTCATTTCATTCAAGCATTTCATCAAACACCTATTCAATTACACCGATACGTGTCCGATACGGACACGAAATGGACACGAACTCCTACCAAACTTGGGCTACCCCTAAGGGAACCTTAAATGAATGCATCTATGAAGAAAAATCATGATTTCAATGGGTGTAGATAGGTTTACCTATTGAGAGCTAGAATCTCAATGTAAAGAGCCTCGATTCGATGTCTTCTTCGATTTTCTCCGGTTCAATCGTCCTCGATCCTTGCTAGAAAGCACCCACAAGTATTTTCTACTGTTGGGAATGATGGTGCAATTGATTTGACTCAATTTGGGCTCAATTTGGATTAATGAGGAGAGTTTTAGGGAAGAACAAGTAGGGCTTTTTTCTAGGGTTTGTAAAAGAGGCCAAGGCTTTGTTAATGTGACTTTATAGGAGGGGGGGTCTTGTGTGGCTGTTGAAATGAGTAGGGTTAGGGTTTTAGATGAGTGGTTGAGGTTGCTCCAACAAATTCCAAGGCTTCCTATTGGTTGAGGCTTCTTTTCACAAATATCTCAAAAGGAAATATCTCATCCTAATAATATCTAGATATTACTAACCTTGGCACTTAGTAGGAATGTTCTAACCCTAATTTTAACCTCATGACTAAGCTAGGTTAGGTTAACTTCTAGGTTAAGGTTTCACAAAAAGGCTAGCACAATATTTAATTAATATAAACTACAATTTCACAAAATTGCCAAAATGACCAAAATACCCCTAGGCTAAAAATAGGTAATTTGAATTCCTAATCACATGACTAGGCTCCCTTGGTCATGGTTAGTCTCTAGGTTTAGCAAAACTTGGGTTTAACTAGTTAACCATCAAAATCACTAATCACTATTTTAAATAGTTTTAAATTGATTAAAAATCACCAAAAATCACAATATGATTTAAATATCATTATTAAATGATTATAATTATAAAATTTCAAAATTACCCTCATTTGGAAAACTGGGTGTTACAAGAAGTATGAAAAGCAAAAGAAGTAAAGCGAAGGAAACTAAGTTGTGACGGTTAGGCCATGCATTTACGTTGAGTTTAGAAGTTCTCGTAGGTGCGTGGTCATGGACAAATTTTCGACAAGGTTTTGCACCCTCGATTCGGTAGCTTGGGGCCACTTGACCATATTGGCCTAGGAGGGAAGCAAGGTAGTTAGGCAAGAACACGCCGTCGGTGATTTGAGGACTTAAGCAGGGCTAGCTACCCTTAACTGCAAGGGTCTCGTCTGCACCACCTACATGTCTAAGATGGCTTGAATTACTAATAACCTTTCATATAGATAAGTTGGCGTACTGAGCAGCAATCCTCATGCACGATGTCAGCCGAATAAAAGAAAGTGCAAGCACGGCACGAATGGGGTAAAGATGGTATACACGGTTATAATACGAGTCTTAAGAAGCCTAAGATTTTGGCTATAGAAAAGACGCGTGCTTCGGCACGAAATATGGCGTCGAGTATTAAGTCATTGGCATAGAGTTGCATAAGCACTTGAGTCGTTTCGAGTTAAGTCAAGACGGGCCGTAAGGCAAGTTTGGTTAAGTCATGCTAAGTTGCGAGAAACGACCTCGATGTTGAAGTATGAACCAAGTCGATGACACGAATTATGTTGTTGTGTCCCAAAGTAGGCCATAAGGCAAGCACGAGTCGGTACGTTGATGTTGCAAGCACGAAAATGGTCTAGAGGCAAGGATACGGAAGTTATCGGTACGATAGCATGATGATGGTCTAGAGACACAAATAGGCCAGGCGTCTATGTCCTAAAATCGATCCTAAGGCAAGAATAGAGAGACAATCATAAGAGATTATGTTGCACAAAGTAAATAAACGTGTCGATTTTTTATGGATGGGTGAGGAGCTCAAACTACCAGTACAGTTGAGTACTGACACCCACACAGTTTTTATGTGCAGGCACAGGTAGAAGCTCGTTGGCGTGGAGCTCGCTTAGATGCGTAGAGGCACAGTTCCTTGGCATTCCGAGACGTGCGGCCGCATTGAAGACTTCATCTATATGGGACATAATGTATGGATATCGCCTATCTGAAGCATCCGCTGGCTCGTTAAATTGTATTGAGAGATGAGAGAGAGCTGAGTGACTTGTAATCAAAGAGCAAAGTGAGCTTGCATGATTGTAATCTTGGCTACGCGCCTTTGTAATCTTATGTTCATTATCAATAAAGACTCTAATTTTGTTTTAATGCTTGTGTTGCCTCATATATTCAATATTTCTGCTTTGGACTTCTGTACGATAACCCCGTCGTAAGCTGTTGTAATCGGCCGTTATGGAATCTGTCTTGCACGAGCACAATCTAGGCTCGTGCGGCAACATGTCTTAGCGAGGACGATCGGTCCTACGGGACCAGGGCATGACACCCTCCGTCTTCGTACGACATAGATTTATATTCTGGACCATGGCTAGTTGTACATTTGTGTACCTTTTCTATATTCAGTTGATGTATCTTTTCATTATGTCATCTCTTACGATTATGTATGCATTTGTGTTTGGGACGCCTTACCCATATCATATGTAATTTACTCTTTATTGCTTCTTATGTTGTTTGGATTGAGATAGGATTTGTTCGACCATAGGAGTCGTCAGTGGCATGTTAGAGTCCATCCACTTGTCTTCTAGACAGTCGTGATCATATATTCGGGTACTGGCGTACTCTGATATACGTAGCTGGCTTTGTTTCGCCCTCGATCTCCATTATTTTGGTTCTAGGGTATGACAAGATTTTTTGGTGGCCATGCAGGTCTGTCTTCAGACTTGTGGGGGATTTATCTTGTTAGAATCTTAATCCTATATTGTCTTCATTTGATCTCCTCTTGCTTATCGCGTCATCCTGTTTCCCTTAAATTGTGAACATGCTTGATATATCTTTGCTCTATTCATTCCCATCTTCATATCACGTGTCCTTATCCTTCAGGGACACCCCACCTTCTTATCTTTTTCTTTCGAGGATTTTATTGCTCCATCTTCATCCATGGTTCAGGCAGTATGTCACCATCTGATTTCGCCTTCGCAGAGTTAGGTACCAATACCATCCCAACATTTATTGGCAGCTTAGTTCACTCTACTCCAGTCAGTTGAGCCAGCAAAGTTAGCTCGATCTCATGTTCAGCATCTCCTTCCGATGCGGTCTCAATAATTTCAATGTCAGCATTCGGCACAGTTTTTCCAGGTCCAGTAAGTCAGGTAAAATCAATAGCAGGACAGAGCAGCAGCCCCGATGCATGGGCAGAGAGAGTTTGTTATCATAGAGCAGATGTTGGCTGAGGGTAGTCAAATTATTGGTAAGCTTCTGAGGTGTTCCTTCAGTCATTCTTATTCTTAGGTTTCGTCGACGGCCTTGTATTCCACTTATACCTGGAATATGATGGTCGACTTGACTTATTCGGCGATTGAAGGCAAGTTTCCCGTACCACTCTTCTTCCTCCGTATCTCGTAATACACGATATCTATCATGTATCCCGACTATGTAGTGTAGAGGCTAAAAATCAAGCTGTGTCGCTCCTGAAGACATAGGATCAGGTTGCGCCAACATCAAGTTGCGCAACATCAGGTTGCGCCAATATCAGGTTGCGCAGAAGACAGGTTGCGCAAGCGCCACATGGCGCACTTCCTCGAGAAGCTGAAATGGCACCATCATTGCCTAACAGCTGATAATACGCATATCAAGGAGAATCCGTTCGAATATCGCACAACACGGAGCTCGAGAAGATTTGGTCAGATTTAATGACAGCTAATAGTTTGTGCAACGTGTCAGGGTGCGCAAAGATGTACTTAGGTGCAAGTTGAAGATGACAGCTAGTAGTTCGCATAAAGTATCAGGGCACGCGAGGTTGAACCCAGGCACAGTTTCTAGGTTGCGTCCCCACGCAACCTAATAAAGCTCGCGTAAAGTGATCGAACAGTATCAAGAGCAGGGTGACGTGGCGCGCATGCTACTAACTTCGTAGAACGTGCCCACTACACTGCCCACGACAACGTGCATCTCAATCAAACGATGCCACGCGTCCACAGCAGTTAGTGTAATTGCTCGCGCAAGTGAACAGGAGGCGCACAACCTGAAGTGCGCGCAACCTAGAATAACTGCTAAACAGTTATTTCAAGAACTCTATAAATGGAGTTTCAAATCAGTCTCAAGACATCACGAATGATCATAATCTTCTACTAAAGTATTGTTGCATCCTCCAGAGGCTCGTATCTTCGATATCACATCGTCCAAGGGATAAAGTGATCGTCTTCTGATCAGATTCCTATAGTTGTACTTTCCCAGAAATCAATTGTACTCTTTGTACTTTTTCTTAGTTTATAGAAATAGAATTCTCTTTTTGTTTTTGCAAACAAAATGGCGACTCTACTGGGCACGACTTTCTCCTCCGACGTGAAAGTGACAACTCAATGTGATACCGCGTCGATCGAAAAGACACAGAAGACCCTGATCGTTCAAGTCGACCAGACAGCCTACGAGGCCATGATCGATACTGGGGGTGACAAGTGCACTACTACCGCTGTTAAGAGCAAGACGCGCTCTGTCTGGACTCCTAAGTCTTCGACGGCACAACCTGCTGCCTCGACACAACTTGCGCACATTACTGCCCTGGCACAACCTAAGGAAAACAGCCTTTTGGCTAACTCCTCTACTTCTCCGATTCTGAAATTGAAGGAGACTTCGTCTCGACACACCGCTGTCAAAAAAAAAGAAAAGTGCCCTTTGGCCTTTTTCTCCAAGGCGCAACCTATGCCTATTCCTGCTGTGGCGCAACCTGCACACTTTACTGCCCTGGCGCAACCTAAGGAAAACAGCCTTTTGGCTAATCCCTCCACTTTTCCAATTCTGAAATCGAAGGAGACTTCGTCTCGACACACTGCTGGACAAAACAAAGGAAAGCGCTCTTTAGCCTTTTCTGTTCCGGTGCAACCAGTGCCTGCTCCTGCTTCGGCTCAACCTATGCCTATTCCTGCTCTAGCTTAACCTGCGTATATTTCTGCATTGGTGCAACGTAAAGGGAAACACTGTTTAGTGGTTCCCTCTTCGTCATCAAGTCAGAAACTTACTGGGAAATCATTAAATCAAGGAAAACGCTCTTTGGCTTTTCTTCATTCTGCTCGAGTCGTTGACTAGATGGAAAGTACTGCTGATTGCGCTTTTACGCCTCTCAGCACAAAAGTGAATTCAGATAGAAATCCTACTCTCCTTAACAGAGACAACCAAATCTCTGTCAGGAAAATGGGTTCTATTCAGAATGAACTTTCCATGCAAAAGGTATTATGCCTACTCCAAAGAGGTCAGGGCAAGATCTACCGACCCTACGTATCTCAAGATCCCGACAAGGCAAACTGCTAGCATCTTAAGTAGATGCACAAGTAGCACCCCTGTCAGACTTGCGCACCTATATCAACAGGTGCCAATTATGGTCAACTTGGGGAAAACACAAAATGTATCAAGCGCAACCTGCACCAGTTGCTAACTTGCACCATAGGAAGAATTCTTAGGTGAAAAATCATATGACTTATGCTAACCAGCTTAGTACGTATTTGTACACTAAAGGTACGGGACACCTCAGGAATAGGAACCATGTCCCGAATATCATCAAGGGCAACATTCCTGTAACTTCTTCTCGTTATGTTAGTGATCTCCGTGAACTCTTGATACAAAAGCGGAAGGTTGCAAATCCATCCCGTCCAGCGGTGGTCCAACAACAAGAACATCATTACAATCACCACCATAAAGTTGTCATCAAATGTTGCTGTCAGTCAGCTAAATGGTCGGTCTTTCACCGTTTGAATTATGTTCAAACTCCTTAACCTATCCTAGTGAACGAAGATGAATTACTCTATGCTCCTGTCAACATGGCATCTCGAAGCACTGGGGGTGGAAAACGTCCAAGACGTAATGCATCCCGCAATCCTAGTCAACAGTACTTAGATCGGATTCATGAATCCGGCGAAGGAGTATACCAATATACTAGATCAAGAAGTCGAGACACAATCGGTCAAAGGAATTTTCCTCCCAACCAAAATTGTCTCAGTCAATAAGACACCCCTATCACTTATTCTGGGGGTGATTCCTTATATGACTTTGATGCTGATAATGAAAGTTCTGGAAAGACCATCTTTTCTACTAGCTCGTCTTCAATAGCTAGAGAAGTGACTGCTTATGTCGTCACATAAGATCAAGATGCTTCCAGTTCTAACAATCAAGAGCAAAGAATTGCTGCTTTGGAGGCTTGTTTGAAGAACATGGCTGAGATGATGACCGGCATGCATGCTGTGATTATGGCACAACATACAATTCCACCAGTTGTGAATCTGGTTCTGACTCAAGAACATGTAACAACATCAGCTCCCATCAATATTGATCTGGAGGTACAGTCTCCTCACACCGCTTCCATTCCTGCACAGGCTATTCCAAGTCAATCTGGTGCTGGAGGTGGTACTTATCATGCAGTACCTCCTCCTAACATATCAAATCAATACACTACTCCACAATCATCGAAAAATACCAATGAGGCCGTAAAACTTTTACGTACTCAATTCGAAGCTTTCAAACAAAAAGACGGCTTGTAGAAGCTTGGGATCAAACAGCCATATCTCATAGAATAGAAAGAAGTCCAATTTCCTTCTAAATACAAACCCCCTACTATTATGTTGTTTGATGGCAGCATATCTCCAAGTCAATACCTTAATCACTTTGAAGTAATGACTGATCAACTTCAACCAAATGATGCTCTTCTTACTAGAGTATTTGTCGGCTGTTTAGCTGGTGCAGTATATGATGTAGGAACGTTGAGCACCTCTAGAGGGAGATAAATAGAGTGAGTGCGAATGCAGCAGAAAATAATCACCAATTTAATATTAAAAGCAGATAAATATGGCAGTAAATAAGAGACAGTAAATAAATATAGCAAGAGATAAAGAGATCAAACTCAGTAGCACAGTACTGTATACTGGTATCCCTCTGAGAGGACTAATCCAGTCTCGAGTACTCTTGCTCGATGTTAATCCACTAAGGCACAAGCTAATTGAGAGCTTGCAGTCTCTTACAATACCGTGCTTGGTAATAAGTGTACGACCGACTTCACAACACTGTGCTTGGCGACGAGCGCACGATCGGCTCCACAACAGAGATAGTTTCTGAATATTGAACAACCTCTTTACAACTCTTGAGAACCAAGAGACTCTAGATTAAATAGATATTACTAGCTTTTGGCTAAGAGATGTGTAGGTGAAATATGAAAACTTTTGATCAGATGAAAATACTTATTAAAGAGAGAAGAGAAGATGAATTGATTGAGTGATTTGAAATGAGAAATTCTCTTCTATTTATAGGTGTTTTCGAGGACCGAACTCGGACAGAATTCGGGCAGAGTTTTGATGCAAAGATTTTGCAAATGAAAGTTGCATGCAGATTTGGAGGCAACAAATATTTAAATTCAAACTGACCGAACTCGGCTTGAGTTCTGTCTAAGTATAAATGTAATAAATATTTTTTTAAGTATGATGCAGAAGGTGAATGATATATTGGTAGGTAGACTTTGGATGGGTAGGCTGTATAGGAAAGTGGACTATGATTAATCTAAGCCAGTAGTATCCAGTCGATCTTACAATTTATATCCTAGACTCAACAAAGATAAAATACATAATAAATTGTAAAATGACTCGGACTTGATTCCAATGAAAATGAGCTTCAGAATGATGATTCATAGGCTTGCTGATGTAGTAGTACGCTTTTTGATATTGATTTCACTAGACCTGAATGAAGAACAGTTTGGCAACTCTAGAGGGGGGTGAATAGAGTTTATATAGAAAAATAGCCAATTAAAAATAACTCATTCACCGATAATAAATAATCAGAGTAAAGTGCGGAAAATAAATGAAGAGCAGAAGAGCATATGCAAACACAGCGATTTTAACCTGGTTTCCCTCGTGGAGGACTAGTCCAGGCCTGAGAACTCTAGCTCAGGATTAAATCCACTATTTGTGAAATAGTAGTTTACAACCCGTGCCTTTTCTTCAGAAGAGCACGTCAACTTCTAACAGAGGATCGCAGTGGCAATTTGCTTGGAATTGTCCAAGCGACTTCTTCGACTCTTGCACAAGAATCCTAACTGAGAGATGCTGAGCACTCGAGACTTAGGAGGCTTGTGGCTAGTAGATGGGAAGGGTATGGCTTATTGAGCTTATAAGAGAGAATAGAAGAGAAGATTGGATGGATTGAAATGAGAGAATTCATGCCCTATTTATAGTGTTTTTATAGGCAGAATTCGGCCAGAATTCGGGTAGGAAAATTCAAAAATTTGGCCGTTGGACAACTAGCAACCAGCTATCCCTAAAATTAGGGTTCCTGATTTCTAGGGGACAGAGTTCGGCCCGAACTCTGTGTGGAGGCAGAGTTCGGCCCGAACTCTGTCTCCAGAGCACAGAGTGGTTCTAAGGGGACCAGTGGGCAGTTTTTGGTTCAGTGGAGCTTGGGATTTTGGGTAGGTTATAGACTAAGTTCCAAGAGCTCAGCATGACTCAGAGTACACAAGTCTAGACTCAATGAAATTATAAAATACAGACTCCAGAACACACTGAGAGCCGGAGACTGAGCTGTCATCTGTCTTGAACTGAATGCAGTCGTCGTGTGTCGTATTGAATTAATACAAATATTATTTAGTCAATGTAGTCAATATTTGGTTGACTGTGACTTTGTGTCAACAATCTCCCCCATATTGATAATTGACAAAATAATATATGTATATTCAACATTCATACCTGGACACAGTTGATTATAGCAACATAGCTCCCCCATACTCGATGACGAGCTAGAATGTAATAGCTCCCCCGTAATCAGTGAACGGTGCTGAGCTAAAAGCAATAGCTCCCCCGGAAATAGTGCATGAAACCTGTATAGTATCTCCCAAAAAGCACAAACAAGCACAGATATACCAAAAGATAGGATATGATACCAATACCAAGAGAATATATCCAGACATATATATCCAGCCAGAATATACATAGTTCTCCCCCTTTTGGCAGTTAGCAATATAGACTGCAGATGAATGAATAATAGAGAAACTGCAGAAGATAATTATAGTAATACAACCACACCAAGCAGAGAAGAAACAGTATAGAAATAATCAAAAGAAGTACTAGCATAAAGTGTCATAACCAAATGTCAAACACATAACCAGAGTTTAAAAACATCCAAGTACATAAAACTGAAACTAACTAGAAATGAAAATGCATCAACTAATGTCATCATCAGCAGCAGCAGCAAGTAGTAGCCAATCTCCATCACGGAGCACGAGAAGGTCCTGGAACATCTGAAGGACCAGGGAAGGAGCGACGAGGGTCCACAAAAGCATCATCCGGATCCATGTAACGCATAACCCACGGATCATCAATGCGATGACCCGCGCGCGCTGGATCCCTCTCCATGGGAATGTGCAGATGCTGAGACAGGGAATATCGTATATCATGCAGAGAGTTGCCGAGAGCACTCATCTGCAGAGTAGTACGATAGTCCAGCTGTGTCCAACGATCGTCCTCAAGAGTAAAACGATCCCGGAGCAAAGTCTGAATAAACTCAAGAGTGGCAGGTGGAGGAGGTGCATCCTGACCGAGTGGAGGAGAGTCAGGCTCCGCATCATCAGAATGCTCAGAGGCCTCAGGAGAGGCGATGACTGCCTGAGTACGTCGTGCTTTGGACAGAAAAGCAGGAGCAGGCAAGAACTGACAGTCATGAATAGGAATGATGAATGCACGAAAAACCATAGGAAGGTGTAAAGGATAAACCAAGGCTCTTGGTTTCTTCCTACAATTTATCATCCAATCCATCATTGTCCTAGGAAGATTGAAGGGGATACGATAATGAAGGTGATATAAAGCAGAGATCTCAAAGTAGGTAACTTCATCAGTTGAACCAGCCTTGGGTAAGATGGTGTTAAAAATCATTCGATGAAGCTCATAGAAGTAGGGGTTGAGATGCTTGGCCATAAGTTTGCGAGGACTTATGTTAGGAGCACATAATTCCTCCTTGAATCCTTCAAGAGAAGTATCGCCAACAAATTGAAATTGACGTGCTTCCACAAGTTTATCCCAAGCATCAAGATTAACAAGATCAAGAAAATCCCCCAACTCAGAATCATTGAAGACTATGTCAATACTGGCAACCCGGGAATAGATGTGGGTTGCATCGAAAGTTAAATTACAATAAAACATTTGGATTGCACTACGGTAGATGACAAAATTTGAAGCAACTAAAGCATCCAAACATAGATCACGAAACAGAGATTCAAATTGAGCAAAGATTGTAAAATTTATCGGATGTCCCCTGAACACCGGACGAGTACGAAAGTCTCTAAACCATGCATTAGACGCGTCTAGCGACACAAATAATCGTTCGTCATATGTATTAGGGTCTTGGGGATTAGGCGGGTTGAACAATGGATGAAGGGGTTGTTGTTCACCTACTTGCTCGACGGGAGAAGGAGGATTCGAAGAGGAGGCACCCTCGGTTCGGATTCTCTTCCCACGATTGGGCAAGCGTGGAGCCATTTGCAAGAAATTAGAGAACTTGAAATGGAGAGAAAGAAGGAGATATACCTGAAAATAACAACAAACAGTGGAAGAGAATGATAAGAAACCCTTTTTCCTTGATTTTGAGAAGTAATGGAGCCTTCTAGATCAAAAACTAGGGTTAGGGTTTTGAGAAAAGAGTTTGGAGAGGTGAGGAAGGAGGCAAAGGTGAAGGAGAGAGAGAGAATCCCGAAATAAAATAGGGGTTTGTCTTTGGTCGGATGACATATGGACCATAGGATCTAAATTGATCCAACGGCAGAGCCAGATCCCGACGCTGGAACTTAGGGACCGAACTCGGCCCGAACTCTGTTAGGGGCAGAGTTCGGCCCGAGTTCTGGATCAGTGGTCCAGAACTAAAGGCAGGCTGAAAAGATAGAAAAATTGATTAAGTGTTGAACAAAAGAGATTTTGAGGATAAAAGATTGATGAAAACAATGAAGTACATAGAGAGGTACACAAAGGTCAGAATGAACTTTAGGAAAAATCAATTAGGCAATAATAAATCGGAACAAACCATATAATAAACAAGGAAATATATTATAATTCAGTATTTCAAATTTGCCATGGGTTAGCTGCAGGGGCCGGATCCCAGCTAGCGGTAGTCCTGAGGACTAGTGCACCGTGTCGCTTAGGCTTTTATGCCTTTTTGTCAGAAGGACCCTTTCGGCTTGTACCCATAATAAATTCGTCATAAAAGAATCAAAATATACTCGATATTTACGCAAGTAAGTCTCAACTTATAACTGCTTCATCCAAAATTCCGAGTTCACGACAAAGAAAATTGAAGCGCTCTTCGGATAATGGCTTAGTAAAGAAATCTGCTAGCTGATGATCAGTGTCAATAAATTCTAAGTTAATCGTGCCATTTTGCTGATGATCACGCAAAAAGTGGTGTCTGATCTCAATGTGTTTAGTGCGTGAGTGGCAGACAGGGTTCTTAGTCAAATTGATGGCACTAGTATTATCACAGAATATAGGAATATGCATGAAAGATAATTTATAGTCTTCAAGGGTTTGCTTCATCCACAGAATTTGTGCACAACAACGCCCAGCTGCTATGTATTCAGCTTCTGTTGTGGATAGTGCGACAGAGTTCTGCTTCTTGCTAAACCATGAGACTAAAGCCTTTCCTAATAAATGACACGTGCTGCTAGAACTTTTACGGTCGACCTTGCATCCAGCAAAGTCAGCATCAGAGTAACCGATGAGGTCAAATGATGTTGACTTGGGATACCATAGGCCCACTGTAACCGTACCCTTAAGGTATCGAAAGATACGCTTAACCGCGGTCTTGTGAGATTCCTTAGGATTTGCTTGATATCTAGCACATAGGCAAACACTAAACATGATATCGGGGCGACTAGCAGTTAAATAAAGTAAGCTGCCTATCATACCTCGATACTTACGTTGATCAACGGGTTTGCCGCTCTCATCTGGTTCGAGTTTGGTTGAGGTAGCCATTGGAGTGCTGATTGGTTTGATGTTGTCAAGATCGAACTTCTTCAACATGTCCTTGGTATACTTCGATTGACAGATGAAAGTTCCATTAGCCAGTTGTTTTACTTGCAGACCAAGAAAGTAGTTGAGCTCTCCCATCATGCTCATCTCAAATTCCGTCTGCATACACTTGGCAAATTCTTGACAAAGAGTTTCATCAGTAGACCCAAAAATAATATCATCAACATAAATCTGAATTAATAAAATAGTGTCTTTGAAAGATTTTATAAACAGTGTAGTGTCAATTTTCCCTTTTGAAAAACCTTTCTCAAGTAAGAAGCTACTTAGCCTTTCATACCAAGCTCTGGGGGCTTGTTTGAGGCCATAAAGTGCTTTCTTTAGCTTGAACACGTGGTCGGGAAATTTGTGATTTTCAAAGCCAGGAGGTTGTTTCACATAAACTTCCTCCTTAATAAAACCATTCAGGAAAGCACTTTTCACATCTATTTGAAATAATTTAAAGTTTTGAAAATTAGCAAAAGCACAAAGCATCCGAATGGATTCTAGTCTAGCAACAGGAGCATACGTATCATCGTAGTCGATACCTTCCTCTTGGTTGTATCCTTGAGCTACTAGACGAGCTTTGTTACGTGTGACTGAACCATCTTCATTTACTTTGTTTCTAAAAACCCATTTAGTACCAATTATCGAGTGATTAACCGGTCTAGGAACGAGTTCCCATACTTGGCTTCTCTCGAATTGGTTGAGTTCTTCTTGCATAGCAGAAATCCAAAATTCATCATTAAAAGCTTCAGAAATGTTTTTAGGCTCTACTTGTGAAATGAAGGCAGTGCTAGCAACGGAGTCTCTTAGTGATGATCTAGTAGTTACTCCACGTGAAACTTCTCCTATAACTAAATTTTCTGGATGAGAAGGTTTGAAAGAGAATTTCTTAGGCAAACCCTCCAGAGAATTAGTTTCGGTTGAAGTATTCATTGGAGTAGAAGTTGATGGCTCAACGTCATCATCAAGAGTACTTGCTGCACTGTTGTCTTCATCAAAAGTCACATTTGTTGACTCTTCCATAATAAGTGAGCGTTTATTGAAAACTCTATATCTCTTACTCTTGGCGGCATAACCAAGAAAGATACCATCGTCAGCTTTGGCATCAAATTTGCCTAAGTTGTCTTTGGTGTTAAGGATAAAACATCTACAACCAAAAACTTTAAAATAAGAAACATTGGAGGTTCTCCCAAACCAAAGCTCATAGGGTGTTTTCTTCGTAATGGGACGAATAAGTACCCTATTTAAAATGTGGCATGCTGTACTTACAGCCTCTGCCCAAAAATATTTCGGAAGAGAAAATTTATTCAACATGACTCTAGCCATATCGCCAAGAGTCCTATTCTTCCGCTCCACAACACCATTTTGTTGAGGAGTTCTAGGACAAGAGAATTCATGATCAAAACCATTTGCATTACAAAAACTTTCAAAATCATAATTTACGAATTCGCCTCCATGATCACTTCGGATTCGAGTAATCATGTAGCCTTTTTCGTTTTGAACTTTCTTTACAAAAATTTTGAAAGCAGAAATAGCATCGCTCTTATTAGCGAGAAAGAAAACCCATGTAAATCTCGAAAAATCATCAACAATAACAAATGCATAAAGTTTGCCTCCAAGGCTAGCTATTCTACTAGGACCAAATAAATCCATATGAAGTAGTTGCAAGGGTCTAGTAGTACTTACAGAGTTGATAGAATGAAATAAGGATTTAGTTGCCTTGTTTAGTTCACATTCGGCACATACCGTGTCCTTTTTGAACGTGATGTCAGGTAATCCTCTCACTAGCTTCTTGGTAGAAAGCCTGGATATAGCATCCATGTTGGCATGACCAAGACGCTGGTGCCAAAGTAGTCGTTCGTCTTTGTGGGCATATAGACATCTACCTATAATGTGCCCTTTGAGATTGTTACCGAAGGATACGTATCCTTCTCTCTTCATCGATAGTGATGCAAAAAGATTTGCGTCTCCCGTCATATGTCGCGAGCATCCACTATCGAGAATCCACTTACTTTCAGTTGAGGAGGAAAGGTCCACCTACATCAAGAGTAGATGTGACCTTTGGTACCCAAGTTTTTGAGGGTCCTGAAAAGTTAGTCTTTGGGAACCAAGCATATATCCTTTTATCTACAAGTCTTCTAACTCTGCACTGTGGTAAGATGTGTCCATGTAATCCACAATAAGTACAGATAGCATTCTTATTTATACTAGGAGCATGAGAATAATATCTATAAGCAACAGGATGAGGATGGACATGATGTGAAAAGTTAGCATGGTGAAGATGATTATGCATGGAATAAGTGGCATGGTGATGGTGTCTATGAGGCATAGAATGATGGTATTGTCTATGATGTGTGACATGCTGATATTGTCTAGATGGCATGGCATGATAATTTTGTCTATATGGTATATGAGGACCTTGTCTATAAGGCATTGCATGATGATTTTGTCTATATAGCATGGCATGATGATTTTTATGTGTGGAGTGATGTTGATTGTGTCTTTGTGCATGATGAGTGTGTACTGAGTGAGAATTGTTCTTACGTGCACGTGGTTTGTGAAAGTTTGTGTATATAAAAGCATGGTTATGTGCTGCATGAGAATGATGTGATTGACTAGCATGAGTGGTATTGTGCCCATGTGATTGGGTTTGAGGTTGAACAACCTGTTTACCCAATTTGGTTTCTAATCTTTTAGAAACAGCTTGCAGTTCATCAACCTTAATATTTAAGTCATAAATCTTAGTCATGGAAATCTTGTGTCTACTCTTTTCTTCAGCAAGCAACGTGTTGAGTGTAGTGATTTCTTGAGTTTGTTGCTCAATACGTGCTTCAGCATCATGCAAGCTTAATTTAAGCTTGGATACTTCATCAGTGTCATTAGTGGGTGACGTGTTTCTAACATTATCAAGAAGTAAAGAAATTCTTTGTATCTCATCTTCTAGACTTTTGATTTTGTCCTTGGCATGTTTATATTTACCGATGACCTTTTTATGATCATCGAGTAAATCAGTGAAAGCATCGCCAAGTTCATCAAAAGAGAAGTCATCCAAAGTTTCGTTAGATACCTTGTTGGAAGTTGCCATCAGGCACACATTTGCTGTATCTTGAGGAGAGTCCTTTTCTTCCTCAGAGTCACTCGTTTCACTTTCGTGCCAGATGCCTGTGTTGGCATATTTCTTTGATGAGTTCTTTTTGTATGGCTTCTCATAGCAGTTGCTCTTCTTCAGGAATAGGCAGTCTTTTCGGACATGTCCAGTTTTCTTGCAACCGTAACAAGTTGGTTCCTCTTCATCGTCTTCTTGAGATTCCTTCTTCCTTCGATTGAAGCGAAGGAATTTCCTGAAGTTGCGAACCATGAGAGCTTGGTCTTCATCATCCGAGTTATCTTCTTCGGTCTCATCATGATTAGCTCTTCGTTGATGAGCTTTGAGTGCGATCTCCCTGGTCTTCGGAGCAGGCTCTTCGAAGTCCTTGAGGTCAAGCTCGTGAGTCATAAGCTTACCCATCAAGGTCTCCATTGACATTGTTGTGAGATCGTTTCCTTCTATGATGGCTGTCACCTTAGGGTTCCAAATCTTTGGTAGCCCTCTGAGTAGCTTACGAATCTTCTCGTGGTTTGAGTACTGCTTTCCAAGCGAGGATAGAGGATTGATGATGTCGAGGAATCTTGTGAACATTTGAGTGATCGTCTCACTTGGCTTCATCTTGAAAGCTTCGTATTCTTGAGTGAGACGGCTTATTTTGGATTCCTTGACCTATGTGGTTCCTTCATGCGTTACTTCTAGAAGTCTCCATACTTCATGAGCAGTGGTGCATGTAGAGACCCTGTTGAACTCATTCCTGTCTATAGCACAGAATAAAGCATTAATAGCCCTAGCATCTAGACTTACCTGTTTCTTCTCCTCGACAGAATATTTGTCGTGTGGTTTCTCAATGAGGTCACCATCGACAACTATTCTGGCGGGCTTTTTGTAACCGTCAGTGACGACAGTCCACAGGTCAAAGTCTAGAGACTTAAGATAGAAGCTCATCCTTGTTTTCCAATATGTGTAGTTAGTCCCATCAAATAGGGGAGGCCTATGAGTGGACTGACTTTCACCATGATTGGAAATTAAGGATTGTGTGGTTGCCATGGATCAGCTCTTAGGATGTTAGTCCTTATAAAGAGAACATAGCTCTGATACCAATTGAAGAACAGTTTGGCAACTCTAGAGGGGGGTGAATAGAGTTTATATAGAAAAATAGCCAATTAAAAATAACTCTTTCACCGATAATAAATAATCAGAGTAAAGTGCGAAAAATAAATGAAGAGCAGAAGAGCATACGCAAACACAGCGATTTTAACCTGGTTTCCCTCGTGGAGGACTAGTCCAGGCCTGAGAACTCTAGCTCAGGATTAAATCCACTATTTGTGAAATAGTAGTTTACAACCCGTACCTTTTCTTCAGAAGAGCACGTCAACTTCTAACAGAGGATCGCAGTGGCGATTTGCTTGGAATTGTACAAGCGACTTCTTCGACTCTTGCACAAGAATCCTAACTGAGAGATGCTGAGCACTCGAGACTTAGGAGGCTTGTGGCTAGTAGATGGGAAGGGTATGGCTTATTGAGCTTATAAGAGAGAATAGAAGAGAAGATTGGATGGATTGAAATGAGAGAATTCATGCCCTATTTATAGTGTTTTTATAGGCAGAATTCGGCCAGAATTCGGGTAGAAAAATTCAAAAATTTGGCCGTTGGACAACTAGCAACCAGCTATCCCTAAAATTAGGGTTCCTGATTTCTAGGGGACAGAGTTCGGCCCGAACTCTGTGTGGAGGCAGAGTTCGGCCCGAACTCTGTCTCCAGAGCACAGAGTGGTTCTAAGGGGACCAGTGGGCAGTTTTTGGTTCAGTGGAGCTTGGGATTTTGGGTAGGTTATAGACTAAGTTCCAAGAGCTCAGCATGACTCAGAGTACACAAGTCTAGACTCAATGAAATTATAAAATACAGACTCCAGAACACACTGAGAGCCGGAGACTGAGCTGTCATCTGTCTTGAACTGAATGCAGTCGTCGTGTGTCGTATTGAATTAATACAAATATTATTTAGTCAATGTAGTCAATATTTGGTTGACTGTGACTTTGTGTCAACACTGAAATGATTAGCAACAGTTCGTATATTTTGTGCATTGACTTAAGTTAGTGTCGATTATTAAAATCGGGTGTGACCATGGAATGGGCCAATAATCTTCCCCATTTTAGTAATTGACAAACTTGAGTCTATACCAAAATATATCTAAATAGAACGAAATAAAAGTACCTAAAAATAAATAAATGGTGGTGGTGTACTGTCTTTAATTTGGTACTGCTCTTTTTCTCCCCCTTTGTCAATAAAAAAATGGTTTTGGCTCCTCCGTTATGTGTGAAGCCAACAATGTTCATCAAAAGACAAAATAATACTAGAGAAATAACCACAAATAACAACATTGCCACAAAAAATAAGTGCATAACTAGAAGTAAAATATTGAAATGTCATACAAAAAAAAGATACAACCATCCCAAAAAACTGCTAATAAATGTCTAACTGTAAAGTTTAGACACAAAGAAACTACATAAGATCATCATCTATCAGACTATATCCAAAATAACTACCAACTCAAGTCCTCATCACATCGGCGTGTCGTCACCTCCAGGAGCATCCGGTAGAAAGTATGCAGCAGTAGGATCGAAATGACGAAATGTTATCTCATCATCGAACCTAGGTCCAGGGAAGTTGGGGTGATGAAGCATGGTAACTGGATGTGTGGGGTCATGAGAGAGACTCCAGTGAATATCAGCAATGCTGTTCCGCAATACCTGAGCTTGGGTGATATGGCGGAACTCAGAATCAAGATAGCCTTGATGTCATTGCGCTGAGAGGGCAACGAAATCATCAAAGTGCTGATAGAAGCCAGGGTTAAAACCCGGAGCAGGGGCTGGAGCAGCAACAGCAGGAGAAGCCTCGGGGTCATCATCATGAACAGGCTCAGCACCATGAGGCAAAGGAGGAGTAGGTTATAACCTAGACCTACTGAGTTTAATGGTAGTGGAGGAGTAAGGACAGGTTTGAAGATCAATTTCAAACCTCTTGAAGATGGAAGCCAAGTGCATAGGATAAACAAGGTTGTATCCCGCATGTCTGCAGTTAAGCATCCATGCCATAACAGTCTTTGGAACAGAAAAAGGAATAGCAAAGTGAATATGGTACATGGCTAATAACTCTATGAAGGTAATCTCATCAGAGGATCCCTTCTTTGGAAGAAGAAGAGAAAATATAAAACTATGGAGTTCATAGAAGTTTGATTTAGATGTTTGGAATAAACTCTTCTAAGAACAGGTTTAGGGTGACACAAGAGTTCTTTGAAGGAATCCAGGGTGACACCTTCAGGGAATTGAATATGATAAATATCTACTAAAGCCTCACCTACATCATGAACATAAAAATATTCACTGATGTCTTAGCATTGAACTCTAGTTCCTGCCCAGCAACACAAGAGTAGAAGTTGCCGTTATCTTTTACTTGCAGATTGCAGTAAAACATACGGACAACATTATCATAAATATTCTCAACAACTTCAAAAAAATCACGAAAACCGAGACGGTTAAAAGTGGAGGCATACTCAGAAAAGATATTAAAGTTAACACGTGCCCCAGCACAAATTTTATGACCCGAAAATGAATCAAACAAAAGATCGGAAAATTCCCTATCAGGAAAGAGTCTGGAGTCGTAATCATCAGATCCAGTAGGACGGGCTAGACTGAAGACATTTGTGGGAACTTAGTCAGAGGAAGATGATCCTGCTTGAGAGGAGTCAATCTTTATCTTTTGATGTTTAGGTGCCATGGATGAGAAGGAAAGGAAGTAGAATACCTTTGAAGAAAGGATGAAGATGGCGGAGAGGACGGCCTACTAGACTCCGAGAAAGCTCGAAAAGAAGGAGGAGGAGAAGCTCTATAGAGTTTTTATGGGTTAATCTCGGTAGAGGAGTGAAAAAAATGAAAGGAAGATGATGAATATATAGGGCTAGGGCCGGCTGTTCGGTTCTGGAAATCCGCACAGCGCCGACCGAGCTCGGTCCGAACTCGGTCAGAGTTCGGTCCGAGTTTGGCTGCTTGTATTCCCAATGTCATAAATATAGTATTTGTTTAAAAATTTGAATTTATAACTGTTGTACTCCTCCATTTAATAACTTCTATTACTTTAGGTTAGCTGTAGGGGCCGGATCCCAGCTAGCGGTAGTCCGAAGACTAGTACACCGTGTCGCTTCTGGCTATTTATACCTGTATGATAGAAGGACCCTTTCGGCTTGTACCCAAAATAATTTCCGTTAATAAATTACAAAGTTTCGAGTTATAAAATAAATTTAATAAACGTACTACATTATGAAACTAAAAATTCAAGTATGTCGAGCTCTCGTCGCATAATGTTAAATCGGTCTTCAGCCAGTGGTTTTGTGAAAATGTCTGCTAGTTGATGATCTGTGTCAATAAATTCTAAGCAGATATCTCCGTGTTGTTGGTGATCACGTAAAAAGCGATGACGAATTTCAATGTGCTTTGTGCGTGAGTGACATACAGGGTTCTTAGTCAAGTTAATAGTGATAATGTTATCACAGTAAATGGGAATCTTAGTATAATGCACATTATTGTCTTCTAGGGTTTGCTTCATCCACAAAATTTTAGCACAGCAATATCCTGCGGCGATATACTCATCCTCAGTAGTTGATAATGCTACAGAATTTTGTTTCTTGCTAAACCATGAGACTAAGGCCTTTTCTAGGAAATGACACGTACCGCTGGTACTTTTACGGTCTACTTTGCATCCTGCAAAATCTGCATCCGAGTAACCTATCGGGTCAAAGAATTTGGTGTTAGGATACCACAAGCCGACTGTAGAAGTTCCCTTAAGGTATCGGAAGATACGCTTAATGGCACTTAGGTGTGATTCCTTAGGATTTGCCTAGTATCGTGCACAAATGCAAATACTGAACATAATATCAGGGCGACTAGCAGTTAAATATAATAAGCTACCAATCATACCACAATACTTATATTGGTCGACAGGTTTGCCACTTTTATCAGTGTCAAGCTTTGTAGATATAGCCATTGGAGTTCCGATAAGCTTTACATTTTCGAAGTTATACTTTTTCAGTATGTCCTTCGTATGTTTGGCTTGATTGATGAATGTTCCCTTTGAGTGTTGTTTGATCTGGAGTCCTAGGAAGAAGTTCAGCTCTCCCATTATACCCATCTCAAATTCACTCTGCATACACTTAGCAAACTCTTGACAAAGTTTTTCATTAGTAGAACCGAATATGATGTCATCAATGTATATTTGCACAAGAAGAATATCATCATCTAAAGATTTGATAAACAAAGTTGTATCAACTCTTCCTTTTGAAAAACCATTATCAAGTAAGAAGACACTTAGGCGTTCATACCAAGTACGAGGTGCCTGTTTGAGTCCATAGAGTGCTTTCTTAAGCTTGAAGACGTGATCAAGTTTTTGAAAATCTTCAAAGCCAGGGGGTTGTTTCACAAAAACTTCTTCTTTTAGAAATCCGATTAAAAATGCACTTTTCACGTCCATTTGAAATAATTTAAAATCATTAAAACATGCAAATGCATAAAATATGCGGATAGCTTCTAGTCTAGCAACATGAGCATATGTCTCGTCATAATCAATCCCTTCTTCTTAATTTTAACCTTGTGCCACTAGACGTGCTTTGTTGCGTAGAACTTGTCCATCTTCACTTAGTTTATTTCGGAATACCCATTTGGTACCAATTATCGATTGACCAATAGGTTTAGGAACGAGTTTCCAAACTTGGTTTCTCTAAAATTGATTAAATTCCTCTTGCATGGCATTAATCTAAAACTCATCATTAAAAGCATCTTCTATATTCTGAGGTTCTATTTGAGAAATGAAAGCTATATTTGCTGCTATTTCAGAATCTCTAAGAGAAGAGCGTGTACTTACACCTTTTGATACATCACCTATAATGAGTGTCTCTGGATGATCTGGTAAGAATTTCAATGATTCAAATTTATGAGTCAGATCTTCTACAGGACTCTTATCGGTCCTTGCTTGTACACCTTCATCATCACTGTCGCTAGATCTGTTACTATTGAGCTCATCAAAAGTAACGTTAGTAGACTCTTTAATAATCATAGATCTTTTATTGAAAATTCTATATCCCTTACTCTTAGCAGCATATCCGAGAAATATCCCTTCATCTGCTTTAGAGTCGAACTTACCCAAGTTGTCCTTGATGTTCAGGATAAAACAACGACATCCAAAAACTTTAAAATAGAAAATGTTTGGAATCCGTCCGAACCAAAGGTCATAAGGTGTTTTCTTCGAGATGGGTCGAATTAACACCTTATTTAAAATATGACAGGCTGTGCTAACAGCTTCTACCCAAAAATATTTAGGAAGATTGTGCCGATTTAGCATGACTCTAGCCATCTCGCTTAGAGTACGGTTCTTCCGCTCCACAACACCATTCTGTTGAGGAGTTCTAGGACAAAAAAATTTATGGTAGTATCTACTATCATCACAAAACTTTTTGAAATCAGTATTTACGAATTCACCACCCTGATCACTTCGGATACGAGTAATCATGAAGCCTTTTTATTTTCTACCTTTTTATAAAATAACTAAAATTCAAAAATAGCATCACTTTTGTTTGATAAAAAGTAAACCCATGTAAAACGAGAGAAATCATCAACAATAACGAATGCGTAGAGCTTACCGCCAAGACTACTGACTCTACTAGGACCAAATAAATCCATATATATCAACTGGAAAGGTCTAGAAGTACTTACAGCGTTGATGGATTTAAATGTAGACCTATGTGCTTTGTTCTTTTCACAGTCAGTATATACCATATCTCTCTTGAACGGTATTTCAGGGAGTCCTTTTACCAGCTTCTTAGTGCTCAGTCATGAGATAGTGTCCATATTAGCATATCCTAGTCTCATATGCCATAGCCAGCTTTCATCTAGGTTAGCTACTAGGCAACTTCCTGCATTATTAGTACTCTCCAGAAAGAAAACATAAATATTGTCTTCTCTAATCCCTTCATATACGGGATTACCAGAAGACATATCATATATGGTACATTTATCTTTTACAAAGTTGATACCATAACCATTATCAGCCAAGTGACTTATGCTTAATAGGTTATGTTTCAATTCTGAAACTAGACAAACATCTTTTATTACAGGATAAGGAGATATACCAACAATATCATTTCCAATGATATCACTGATAGAACTGGGGATTCCCAGGACCCTTCCTTTGGTGTGCGTATTGATCGATAGAAAGTTAAACAGATTTAATACGTGTTCTAACCCTTCATAGGCAGAAACTAGGGTTCACGAATTATACCTGCGGCGGAAAGGAGACAAGTAATTCCTGGCAATCTCGAGCGGACGACCCCAAGATCTTCTGCACGTATTCCTTCCTCGAGTTGGACGTCGTGTGGGCGACGATCTTCTAACCTTTTCTTCTCCTTGGCAGCCCTCTCTTTCTTTTTTTACGTGAATCACGAATTTAGAGAAAGTTTTAGATTTCTGATCAGTAATCTGGCTGCCAGAGAATAGAGGATATATATAGGCTACGGCAGGGACCATGAGGAGAAATTAGGGTTAGGCCTCCTAACGGATCTGGATATCCCGTGTTCAGCCTGAACACACAATCCAGGCCCATTAACAATAGCTCGGTCCACTAATGAGCTATTGTTGTACTACCTCCCTAATCCCAAATTATGTTTGTGGGCTCCTTTTATTATATACTCGTTTGGCTCCCCATGTTAAGATATCGTATGTCCGTCGATCAAATTAAGTTACTGACAACTATATTGATTCGACATCTTTTATCCTTAAGTAGTACCGCTCAACTTTATTTGTCATGTCGGATATAATCCACCTGCAGGGTTTACATGACAATCCTTATGAGCTCCTTAAGGGGACATCATCAACCCGATGTATCGGGACATGGATTCCATTTATAATCAACAGCCCATCATACATACAATGTTATTACCCAATTCATAGAGGTTGTTGATCCATAATGAATCTCACTCTTTTATGAGTCAAAGTAATATACACTGCATATACATGTCTGTTATTATATCCGGATTAAGAGCACAAGCATTCATAATAACAGAGGTGTTTATTCTCTTATGTAGTCAGTATAAAGAGAACAACCTTAAGTGGTCCTGTTCAATACACACAAAGTGTACTAGTGTAAACCTATAGTCAAGATAGACTAATACCAGATTATACTACAACCTTTCCAATAGATTGTCCAAGTCTATCTAGGTTGTGAACTATTTATATACTCCATAGGGAACTAATAATATGATTTTCTGTGTGACATCACACACCATATTATCTACAATATAGAATATCAGACATTTGCATTAACACTTGCAACAAATACAATATGCAAACATTTGCCCATATGATTCTCATTCAAAATTTAAGGAAATAAGGTTACTACAAAAGTGATGCTTTTAGTATATAACCCTAACAATCTTCCACTTATACTCAAAGCATTGCTTTTCAGTATACTGTTACAAATCTTCCACTTATACTTAAAGCCATGCTGTTATACATCTGACTCTCATTCCCTCAACATGACTGTCAAAAGGCTTAGCTGGTAAGCTCTTGGTAAACGGATCAGCTAGGTTGTCGGCTGATGCTATCTTGATCACAGCAACTTTTCCTTTCTTTACGAAATCTCGTATCAAGTGGTACTTGCGCTCAATGTGTTTGCCTGTCTTATGGGCTCGTGGTTCCTTCGAGTTTGCAACTGTACCACTATTATCATAATAAAGTGTAATAGACTTAGGCAAACTAGGTACCACATCCAAGTCCAACAGAAAGTTTCTGAACCAAACCGCTTCTTTGGCTGCTTCAGAGGCTGCCACATACTCGGCTTCTATGGTGGAATCAATAATAAATTTTTGCTTGATACTCCTCCACACAATGGCTCCACCTCCCAAAGTAAACACATAACCTGAGGTAGATTTCCTGGAATCCCTATTTGACTGAAAATCTGAGTCTGTATACCCCAAGGGAACTAAACTATCTGCCTGGTAAACTAGAATATACTCTTTAGTCCTTTTCAGGTACTTCAAAATATGCTTTACGGCAGTCCAGTGCTCTTATCCTGGATTAGACTGATATCTGCTGACCATGCCTACGGCAAAGCAGATGTCTGGTCTCGTACATAGCATTGCATACATTAAGCTTCCTACTGCTGAAGCTTAAGGAACTGCCTTCATGTTCTCTATCTCTTTAGGTGTCCTCGAACACTGCTCCTTTGATAGAGCAATTCCATGTCTAAAAGGTAAGAAACCTTTCATAGAATTTTGCATACTAAAACGAGTTAGTACAGTATCGATATAGGAAGCTTAGGTTAAGCCCAACATCATTTTTTTGCGATCTCGTAGAACTTTGATCCCAAGGATGTGACCTACTTCTCCCAAGTCCTTCATATCAAACTGTTTGGATAACCATACCCTTACATCAGATAACACCTTCACATTGTTTCCAATGAGCAAGATGTCATCCACATAAAGTACTAGGAACACCACCACATTTCTGTCACACTTTCTGTATACACATGATTCATCCTGACATTGATCAAATCTATAGGATTTTATCACCTGATCAAAATATATGTTCCAAGATCTGGAAGCTTGCTTAAGTCCATAAATGGACTTCTTGAGCTTACAAACAAGATGCTCCTGGCCCTTTTCAATGAACCCGTCTGGTTGCTTCATATAGATGTCTTCCTCAAGACTTCTATTAAGAAAAGCTGTCTTGACATCCATTTGCCAAATCTCATAATCGAGATGAGCTGCAATAGATAAAAGAATCCGGATAGACTTAAGCATGGCTACAGGAGAAAAGGTTTCCTCATAATCGATACCCTCTCTTTGAGTAAAATCTTTTGCAACAAGCCGAGCTTTAAAGGTTTCAACCTTACCATCTGATTCTCTTTTTCTCTTATAGACCCACTTGCATCCAATGGCTTTTACACCAACGGGTGGTTCTACAAGCTCCCAGACCTGATTAGAATCCATAGATTCTATTTCAGATATCATTGCTTTTTGCCAAGACTCTGCATCTTTATCTTGGAGTGCTTCATCGTAGGTTCAGGGATCATAATCTTGTTCCTCAGGGATGAAGTCCGACGACTCTCCCAAGAACATATATCTATCAGGTTGTATCACAACCCTCCCACTACAACGAGGCACTATCGGTTGTGGTGTAACATTTGTGACACGTTATGCAGTTATTTATGGTTCATCCTCTTGTACTGTTGGTACTGAAGTACTTGGTGTCTCACGTCTCAGTTCTTCTAGAATAACTCTACTTGTGGGTTTATGGTTCATCATATAGTCTTCCTCTAAGAATCGTGCATTGGTGCTAACAATGACCTTCTGATCCTTAGGACTATAAAATAAACCTCCTTTCGTTCCTCTTGGATAACCTACAAACAAGCATACTTATGTACGAGATTCCAACTTATCTGCTTTTCCATTCAGTACATGTGCTGGACTACCCCAAATGCGAATATGTTTCAGACTAGGCTTACGCCCAATCCACAGCTCTGTGGGAGTAAGAGGTACTGACTTAGAAGGAACCAAGTTCAAAATATAAGCTGCAGTCTCTAAGGCATATTTCCAAAATGAATTTGACAAATTCGAATAACTCATCATTGATCTAACCATCTCCATAAGAGTTCTATTCCTTCTTTTGGCTACACCATTCTGCTGGAGCATTCCAGGTACAGTCAATTGGGATGCAATCCCAGCCTCTGATAAATAATCCCTAAACTCTCCAAAGAGGTACTCACCACCACGATCTGATCGTAATGACTTAATACATTTTCTATGACGTTTCTCCGTTTCAGCCTTGTACTCTTTGAATTTCTCAAAGCACTCAGACTTACGACGCATCAAATAAATGTATCCATACCTTGAATAATCATCAATAAATGTGACAAAATATTCAAAGCCACCTCTAGCTTAGATAGTCATGGGTCCACACAAATCAGAATGAACCAATTCTAACACATCTTTGGCCCTATACCCCTTTGCCGTAAAAGGCCTTTTGGTCATTTTACCTTCCAAACAGGATTCACAGACTGGTAGTGCCTCCACTTCCAATGAACTCAAAGGTCCATCTTCAACCAGTCTTTGAATCCTTCTTAGGTTAATATGCCCCAATCGCAAGTGCCAAAGATATGTTTGGTTCATACAAGAAGGTTCTTTTCTCTTATTTAAGTTAGATGACATATTATTCATTTCCATAAGTTGCATTGTGGGCAAAATAGGATTAATGACATACAAATTATCAACCAATGCACCAGAATAGATAAAATGTTTATTCTTTCTAATAACAATATTGTCATTAAAATAAACTGAATATTCATCCTTAACTAACATAGAAACAGAAACTAAATTCCTTCTAAGTGAAGGTGCATAAAGACAATCTCTCAATGTCAAAGACTTATTTCTACCAAAAGATAAAGTAATATCTCCTAATGCAACGACCGATACTTTTGTAGCATCACCCATGAACAAGCATATCTCTCCATCACTGAGCCGTCTGGTTTCTTGGAACCCCTGCAATGTATTGCAGACATGATTAGTGGCTCCTGTATCTACACACCAGGTGTCGGTAGATAACACCGCTAAACATGTTTCAACTACTAGTAAATGAGATATACCTTCTTTGTTCCCTTGTTTGAGAAGTGGACAATCAGTCTTCCAATGTCCTGACCCTTTGTACTTGAAATATTTGCCTTTCAGCTTTTTTACTGCATCTTGAGGTCCCATGCCCTTCTTTGCTAAGTTTGCCTGTTTCTGAATGTTATTCTTCTTCTTACCGCCTTTTGGCTTAGAAGTAGAAGCCTTTTCAAAAACAAAAACATGACCACTCTGCCTAAAGAGAGATTCAGCATCCTGTAGCTCTTTTGCAAGTTCTGCCAAACTATACAACCTTTTGTTCATGTTGTAATTAAGGCAAAAATTGTCAAAACTTTTAGGCAGAGTCCAGAGAATGATATCGACCTGGGATTCCCTATCGATTTTAGCTCCAAGGATCTCCATCTCATTCAGATGACCCATCATCTTGAGAGCATGATCCCTTACTGGTGTACCCTCAGCTATTTTTGTATTCATCAAACATTTTATAGCAAACTGCCTAGCTGCTCTACTCCGATGTCCGAAGAGTTCCTTGAGGTTATACATCATGTCATAAGAAGTGGCCATGACCTGATGCTGATGTCGCAGTACATTTGACATAGATGCCAGAATGTAACACTGCGCCATCACATCTGCCTTTTTCTACTTCTTATAAGCCTCTTTGACCTCTCCATCAGAGTTAGCATCAGGCTTAGGTGGGCATTCCTCAATAAGTACATATTTGTACTCCTCAACAGTCAGAACAATGTCCAAATTATGTTTCTAGTCAATATAATTAGGTCCAGTAAGTTTATTTTCTTTAAGAATCACCATAAGTGGACTGAAAAAACCTATTTTTTGAAATCCTGAGAATCACATAAATAAATTTATGTAGGGCAAAAAACTTTTTGAATTAACTAAATATTGATTCCCTCAAAACAACAATAAGAAATTCACCAACACCTTGAACACCATAAATTTAGCATGCCACGATAGTGTGGACGTATACAAATTCAACTTTGTTCAAGTAGGTTTTTCTTATTAATTTTACTATCATGTCAATATAACTTTATGACAAATAAAATTAATATGCTGGTCTTGCTCTGGTCATACAAATAATAGTAGTGACTTCGATGGGGAGGATACCATTATTTGTATCTAAATATATACTATTACTTAATACTAAGTCCATTACCTTGTAATGAGTTCCTTCAGATGGAGAAGTGAACACATACTAGGTAACTTTCTACAATTATCCCTAAGAAAGTTTGTACTGGTGATCCATAACTATACTCATCCGATATGGAGGAAAGCACTAAAGCCAACACGCAAGTATAATTACATCACCTACAAACCAGTAATGGAGACCATACAATTTATACTAAATAAATATCCTCTCCCACTTAGTTCTTTAACAATGAGGGTTTTTCTACTAGTTGAAATTATGTC
This sequence comes from Iris pallida, assembly GCA_029216955.1. NCBI lineage: Eukaryota > Viridiplantae > Streptophyta > Magnoliopsida > Asparagales > Iridaceae > Iris > Iris pallida. The sequence goes on from JANAVB010013394.1 coordinate 9,832,330, forward strand.
CATGTTGTCCATTATTAATGTAGGCTTGGTTTTTCAAAAAAAACAACCACACAATAATAAACATGCATAATCAGAAAAAGCAAAATGACAAAAATAAGAGAAAATATCCAACTATTGTGGTCATCTTTGCTGCTCCGTCCTCAACTATCCAAATCCAAAATCTGGCGCTGCGCAGATCTATTCGGGGTTGCTTATAATTTTGGATGTCGATTCCTTCATCGAAAATCATCTGTCTGCCTCTGGACTGCTTAAAACCAGTATCTCGTTCGGCGTCAGTAACAACCACCACCGCCATCATGATTGATCAAAAATAATTAAAATTACATCAATCCTATGCCTTCTGAAGGAGTTCACACATAATCTAGATTGAAAAATTAAAATAATAAGCACGATCAACCCTCGTAATTTTAATTACATCGACAGCAACAACAACATCCATGACATGTCCGTGGTTTAAACAACACAATCAAAAACATGCATTGGACCATAATAGTTGGATCTAAGATGCCTGCAAAACTGAGTTAGAACAGATCTACATCTACCGACTATTACACAGCGTAGGTTTTATTGGACAACATGGGCATATCAATCAATACATAGATCCAAAGTGGCTCTGATACCAATTGATGGAACTGGGGATTCCCAGGACCCTTTCTTTGGTATGCGTATTGATCGATGGAAAGTTAAACAGATCTAATACGTGTTCTAACCCTTCATAGGCGGAAATAGGGTTCACGAATTATACCTGCGGCAGAAAGGAGACAAGTAATTCCTTGCAATCTCGAGCAGACGACCCCAAGATCTTCTGTACGTATTCCTTCCTCGAGTTGGACGTCATATGGGCGACGATCTCCCAACCTTTTCTTCTCCTTGGCAGCCCTCTCTTTCTCTCCTTATGTGAATCACGAATTTAGAGAAAGTTTCAGATTTCTAATCAGTAATCTGGCGGCCAGAGAATAGAGGATATATATAGGCTACGGCAGGGACCATGAGGAGAAATTAGGGTTAGGCCTCCTAACGGATCTGGATATCCAGTGTTCATCCCGAACACACAATCCTGGCCCATTAACAATAGCTCGGTCCACTAATGAGCTATTGTTGCACTACCTTCCTAGTCCCAAATTATGTTTTTGGGCTCCTTTTATTATATGCTCGTTTGGCTCCCCATGTTAAGATATCGTATGTCCGTCGATCAAATTAAGTTACTGACAACTATATTGATTCGACATCTTTTATCCTTAAGTAGTACCGCTCAACTTTATTTGTCATGTCGGATATAATCCACCTACAGGATTTACATAACAATCCTTATGTGCTCCTTAAGGGGACATCATCAACCCGATGTATCGGGACATGGATTCCATTTATAATCAACAGCCCATCATACATACAATGTTATTACCCAATTCATAGAGGTTGTTGATCCATAATGAATCTCACTTTTTTATGAGTCAAAGTAATGCACACTGCATATACATATCCGTTATTATATCTGGATTAAGAGCACAAGCATCCATAATAACAGAGGTGTTTGTTCTCTTATGTAGTCAGTACAAAAAGAGAACAACCTAAAGTGGTCCTGTTCAATACACACAAAGTGTACTAGTGTAAACCTATAGTCAAGATAGACTAATACCAGATTACACTACAAACTTTCCAATAGATTGTCCAAGTCCATCTAGGTTGTGAAATATTTATATACTCCATAGGGAACTGATAATATGATCTTCTGTGTGACACCACACACCATATTATCTACAATATAGAATATCAGACATTTGCATTAACACTTGCAACAAATATAATATGCAAATATTTGCCCATATGATTCTCATTCAAAATTTAAGTAAATAAGGTTACTACAAAAGTGATGTTTTTAGTATATAACCCTAACAATCACCTCTCAGGTTGTTTCCGAAGGAGACGTATCCTTCTTTCTTCGTCGATAGCATGGCGAACAAAGATGCATCACCAGTCATGTGCCGCGAACATTCGCTATCGATGATCCACTTACTTTTAGCATGAGAGGGTTGAGGGTCCACCTACAAAACAAGTAGATGAATCCTTTGGTACCTATTTACTGAAGGGTCCATATTGATTAGTCTTAGGTCTGTAAAACAATGTATGATTGTCAACAAATTTTCTTGCTAAACAATACTGTGATATGTGTCCATGAGTACCACCGTATATGCAAGTAAGTTTTGAAAAAGTATTAGTGGAATCTGTGTTGACATGCCTATGTGGTTTCTTTGAAAACCTATTAGTGAAAGCATGGGGATATTCGTGTTTCTTTCTTGCTTTTTATCTTTTAGTCCTCTTAGGTGTATGCTTAGCATTAGAACTAAACTTAGGCTGTGTCACAGGTATTGCCTGTTTGCCTAACTTGATTTCTAACTTTTTAGAAACCGCAAAAGACTCTTCATATTTAGCAGTCATGTCTATGAGTCTTTATTCTATGAATAAGTGCTTCTTCTTCTCTATGTCATATAACTCTTGTATTTTGACATAGTCTCTTTCTTTCTTTTCAACTTTGAGGATAGCCTCATGATAGTCTACTTTAAGCTTGGCTATCTCTTCCGTGTTACCAGTAGTAGACGCTTCTTTAATGTCTTCAATGAGACTGGACAGTCTAGCTATTTCGGTTGTGTATGCCTTAATCTCTTTTTGAGATTGCTTATACTTGTCAATCATATTTTTGTGTTCTTCAAATAGTTTGTTGAAGGCATTTTCTAATTCATCGAAAGTAAAATCGTCATACAAAGGGGTTGAGGATACCTTATCAAAAGCCATAAGACAGACATTGGCATTTTCGCAGGGTTTGTCTTCTTCCTCTGTATCACTGGCATCACTTTCATGCCAGATACTGGTATTTGCATACTTTCGACTAGTTGTTGCTTTTCTGCTTGATCTTGATCTATCGTATGGACTGCTTTTCTTCGAAGTTGGACAGTCCTTCTTCATATGTCCTGATTTCTTGCATCCAAAGCATATTGTTTCATCTTCATTGATTTCTTGGATATCTCTCTTCCTTCTGTTTGATTTCTCAAACTTTAGGAATTTTCTGAAGTTCTTCAATAGTAGGGCTTGTTCATCACCACTTGATGATTCTTCCTCAGAATCATTGCATGTTGATTTTCTGGTTTGTGCTTTAAAGGCGATAGATTTTTTCTTTGGGGTTGCTTCTTCAAACTCTTGCAGATTAAGGTCATGGGTCATGAGCTTGCCCATCAGTGTTTCCAGAGACATGGTGGTGAGATCGTTTCCTTCAATGATTGTTGTTGCCTTTGGGTTCCAGTTCTTAGTTAGAGCCCGTAGCACTTTTTCGATCTTCTCGTGATTACTGTAATCCTTATCAAGAGATTACAAAGGATTAGTAATATCAAGGAAACGAGTAAACATCTCTGTAATTGACTCACCGGATTTTATTTTAAAAGACTCATATTCATGTGTTAGTCTGCTGATTTTGGATTCCTTCACTTGGGAAGTACCTTCATGAGTTACCTCAAGAAGTTTCCAAATCTCATGAGATGTCTTACAGGTTAAAACTCTGTTGAACTCCATTTTGTCAATTGCACAAAACAGTACATTAATGTCCTGAGCATCTAGACGAGCCTTTGCTTTTTCAGCCTCTGTATATTTGTCATGAGGCTTATCTACAAGCACGCCATCAACTACTATAGGTGCCAGTTTCTTATAACCGTCAACTACTATAGACTAAAGATCAAAGTCAAGAGACTTTAAAAAGAATGTCATTCGTGTTTTTCAGTTGGTATGGTTTGTACCATCAAATAGTGGGAGTCTATTTTTGGATTGCCCTTCACTGTTGAATATTGATTTCACGGCTGCCATATATACTCTCTGAGGTTTGTTATATTAGAATATAACCTGCTCGGATACCAATTGTAGGACCGTTTAGCACCTCTAGAGGGGGTGAATAGAGTGAGTGCGAATGCAGTGAAAAATAATCACCAATTTAAAATTAAAAGTAGATAACTATGGCAGTGAATAAGAGACAATAAATAAATATAGCAAGAGATAGAGAGATCAAACTCAGTGATACGGTGATGTATACTGGTATCCCTATGAGAGGACTAATCCAGTCTCGAGTACTCTTGTTCGATGTTAATCTACTAAGGCAAAAGCTAATTGAGAACTTGCAGTCTCTTATAACACCATACTTGGTGACAAGTGCACGACCGACTTCACAACATCGTGCTTGGCGACGAGCGCACGAACGGCTCTACAATAGAGATAGTTTCTGAACTTTGAACAACCTCTTTAAAACTCTTGAGAACCAAACGACTCTAGATTAAATAGATATTACTTGCTTTTGGCTAAAAGATGTGTAGGTAAAATATGAAAGCTTTTGATCGGATGAAAACACTTATTAAAGAGAGAAGAGAAGATGAATTGATTGAGTGATTTGGAATGAGAAATTCTCTTCTATTTATAGGTGTTTTTGAGGACCGAACTCGGACAGAATTCAGGCAAAGTTCTGATGCAAAGATTTCGCAAATGAACGTTGCATGCAGATTTGGAGGCAACATATATTTAAATTCAAACTGACCGAACTCGGTCAGAGTTCGAACCGAACTCGGCTTGAGTTCTGTCTAAGTATAAATGTAATAAATATTTGTTTTAAAGTTGATGCAGAAGGTGAATGATATATTGGTAGGTAGACTTTGGATGGGTAGGCTGTATAGGAAAGTGGACTATGATTAACCTAAGCCAGTAGTATCCAGTCGATCTTACAATTTATATCCTAGACTCAATAAAGATAAAATACATAATAAAATATAAAATGACTCGGACTTGATGCCAATGAAAATGAGCTTCAGAATGATGATTCACACGCTTGCTGATGTAGTAGTACGCTTTTTGATATTGATTTCACAAGACCTGAAATGATTAGTAGCAGTTCGTATATTTTGTGCATTGACTTAAGTTAGTGTCGGTTATTAAAATCGGGTGTGACCATGGAATGGGCCAACATATGACTGGTATCGTAGTTTACTAGATGGTTGTATAACCTCTTTCTCTGGTTTCAAACAAATGTTCTTGGAATATTTTTATGAGGGAACCAATGATATGACTATGTCTGCTCTAATCAAAATCAAACAACGACATAATAAAACTACTGAACGTTTCATTAAACGATTTCGCCATGAAGCACTCAAAATGCCTCTCGGAACTCCAGATGCTTTGACTATAGACACTTGCAAATCAAACCTGTTGCCTATAATCAGCATGTGGACGGGATCAACACAGTTCCAGGACTGGACTTCCTTCATAGTGAACGACAAAGCAGCAGAAGAGAGCGCTGACAAGTTCAAACAATTAGGTATTCAAATGCCTAATTTTGACAAAGATGAACACGCTAAACCAAATAATAGTGACCGTCAGAACAATTGCAAGAGCAAGAAGACTTTGGCTATTAATCTCAAAGGCAAAAAAGCTTGAGCTATCAATGTAAGTCAGCCAACATCTGCCCCAACAGCACCACCGCAAAGGGCACCACGTCCAAAAGAAGAATACTCTTTGATGAAGATGATATCATGAGTATCTTTGATTGTCTGATCAAGAGAAATAAACTTCAACTGCCAGAAGCAAAACGGCCAGAGGAAGTTGGTAAGACTGACCATCCTAAATATTGTGTTTACCACAGATTTATTGGACATCCAACTCGAGCATGCTACGTGCTCAAGGGTAAAATCCAGGAGATGGTCAATTTCGGTGCAATCACTCTCCAACAAGACGAAAAAACTGTAACGGCTAACGTCGTCTCTCTACAGTTTGGAGATTTTCTGGCTCAACTTGTGCAGGACGACGTCATCCCCATCCCGAGAACTACTCTGGAGATTGTTAATCTTCCACATACACGTACTGATGGTCTAGTTCCTCTGTCTACTGATAAAAGAAAAATTATGTGGATCCATCCAGATTTAGTGGCTGGCTTCGAAACACCATCTTCCTCTACCAAGTCTAAGAAGGCCACTAAATATAAATTATGTCATATGATTTCATTGGGTGAACATTGTCTTCTACCTCTAACTGCTACCTTCATCTCGGCAGCAGATAATCCTTCTTCTTCTTCCCCTGCTGAGACAACATTATCAAAGTCAGAAGCCAAATATCAACTAGCTTTTCATCAGTATAGTCCACAGTCTCGTGAACTAATGACGAAAATGGGATATAATCTACGAAAGGCCTCTGGTTTGAACCATGGAAAGGGATCTCATGTACCTCTTTCTCTATGTCTTTCTCACAACCAATCTCGGGTTGGTTTGGGTTACTGGACAAACTCTTCATCTTGCCAAAAGAAACCTTCCAGAAACAAGATCCAGGCAAAGAGTTACAATATAGTATCCTTCGAACATGTATCCGAAGAAGAAGCCTTAACTGGTACAAGGTCTGGGAAACCTTACCTAAGAGACTATTCAGAAGGTCAAGAAAATCCTGCTCCAGCTCTGGAGGCTCCTCAAGCATCATCTTCTCCTACTGTCAATGTTCCGTCAGCTTCATCACCTCCAGTAGAACCAACTCTTTCCAAACCGACGACAACCGACAAAGGAAAATAGCATGTCCGTTTTGATAAAGTATTGAAGAAGACTCCAACTTTGGGACTCAAAAAGTCGTATAACTTTGATATACTGGCTCAGCTAGCTAATACCGCAACAAGATTGTCAATTTTTGAGCTACTCCGTATTTTGAAGGAAACTCGAGAAACATTGAGTGAAGCTTTGATGCAAGCTGATACATGTCTAACATTCCTCAAGAAGCCAGAGGAAGAGCCTTTAACATGCCTTCATTGTCATAGTATGATAGAACTGATACCCAACATCATCTTTACACAAGATGATATGCTGTTGGAAGATAATCGTCATGAATGACCCCTCTACTTCACGGGATATGTCGATACTATGAAGGTTGATCGTATTTTGATTGATCCTGGGTCTACTCTTAGTATCATGCCAAAGACTTTACTAGATGCATTAAGGATTCCTGTACACAATCTTTCAACAACCATCACGACAATCTTAGGATTCAATTCTGGTAGAAGTGAACCTCTGGGAAAGATTCGTATGAAGGTTCAAATAGGCAATCTTCGTATAAAGGTTACTTTCTACGTGATCGATAATCATGGATCTTATAATGCTTTGCTGGGAAGACCCTTTCTGCATGAGCATAACATTGTACCATCCACTCTATATCAATGCTTCAAATATGTAGATGTCAATGGAGAAGTTCAGAAGGAAGTAGCAGACCTAAATCCTTTCAGGGGCATCGAAGCATATTGTACTGACTCTCGGATGTACAAGGAAGAGTTCATGAAGGTTGTATTGGCGATGGATAGTGAGGAAGATCAGAAAGATACTTCAAAAGATGTTCTCATGATCCTCGTTAAAGGACGTACTACTCGTCCCTCTTCTTCTCAGATGTTGACTATACATCTTTCCTCTCATAACAAATAGCCTCCTGCTATAGAAAGGGAACAAAAGAAGATCACCCCTTCTGAGCCTCTGGTTATCGACCTTCCTCGTAACAAACCTTCACCTTCTCCTTCTCCTTCTCCACCTCTGGTTATCAACCTTACTAAGCCTTCTGATAAGGCTAAGAATCCTCCTTCTTCTCCTCCTCTGGTTATCAACCTTACTAAGCCTTCTGTTAAGGCTAAAAATCATATTGTAAATGATGATGTACAAATCAATAAAATAGCATCTCCTTCACAGTATATTGATATTTTTTATTATACTCAATGTTATTTAAAAATGTTAGATAACTTCAAACCACTTACCATAGGAGCAGTTCAAGCTTCCCAAAACGAAGTATTGCTCAAACCAATGCAGGACTCCTCCTTCTTAGTTCCCTCCAGAAAGAAAGATGAAATTCCTATACTTTTTAGTAAAGGAACAGAATAGAAGATCATGTCCGATAGTGAAGAAGAAAATTACGATAACGGAAGACTTCAACTATGTCGCTATAGTCAACAATCAAGAGATATCATTCAAAAGATGGGCTATAATTTTAAAGCTGGTCTCAATGGCGGTAAAGGAAGGCGAACTCCTATTCGTATTCCTGCTCCAAAAGAAAAATCACAACAATACTACAACAAAATGAAGCGGGGACTGGGATTATACTTCGCTAATACCGACTCCAGAAGCTTCCGAATTCGAAAAAGAAGAACGATCTAACTCTTCTGATTCTATTTTATGGGATTCAGACACCAGTGTATGGTACGTCCATTGAGTGACTCTATCTTCCAATATGGTAACTACCGAATTTTCAAAAGACGACAAAGATTTTGCCGAAGTCTCTGAATCTGATCCTTGGGCACAAAGAATGGATACTCAATGGGAGCTTCGCTTCGAGCAATGTAAGCCGCCTACCGAAGATCAGTTGCTTTAAGTCAACGTTGGAGATGAAACCTCCACAAGACCAATATTTGTCAACAAAAGCCTCCCTAAAGCAGATAAACAAGAACTGATCCAACTTATTAGGGAATACATTGATGTATTCGCTTGGAGCTATGAAGACATGCTGGGATTGGATCCTCAGATCGCTACCCATAAGCTCAATATTTTGCCGAATAGGAAGCCAGTCAAACAGCAACAGCTTCGATTTCGACCTGACATGATGGATGCCATAGAAGCTGAAGTCAAGAAACTCATCGTCTGCGGTTTCGTCAGAGAAGAACAACATCCAGACTGGGTGGCTAATGTTGTCCCAGTTTTGAAGAAAACATGGAAGGTCCGAGTCTACATCGACTTTAGAGACCTTAATGAAGCTTGTCCCAAAGACGAATTTCCTCTTCCAATCACTGATGTCATGATCTACAATACTTGCGGATTTGAATGAATGTCTTTTATGGATAGATTCTCAGGATATAATCAAATCAAGATACATCTAGAAGATGAGAAACGTACATCATTTTGTACTCCTCTTGGAGTCTATTGCTATACTGTCATACCATTTGGTATTAAGAACACTGGTACAACTTATCAGCGGGCCATGAGTACTATCTTCCGTGATCATTTACGAAAGACGGTTGAATGCTATGTAGACGATATTGCTGTCAAAAGTCGTCTAAAGGAAGACCACATTCAAGACTTGAGAACTATATTCGATCTAATGCACCAGCATCAACTCAAGTTGAATCCCACTAAGTCATTCATGGGAGTCTCTAGTGGCAAATTTCTCGTATTCGTTATTACCTCTAAAGGTATACACGTTGATCCCGAGAAAATCAAAGCCATTCAAGAGATACATCCTCCATGCAACCTAAAAGAGCTACGAGGATTCTAGGGGCGGCTTGCGTACATCAGAAGATTCATCTCAAATCTCTCTGGACGCTGCAGACCGTTTACTCAACTCATGAAGAAATATGTGTCTTTTATTTGGACTGAAGAATGTCAATAAGCATTTGAAGACATAAAGCGGTACTTGATAAACCCTCCAGTTCTAGTGCCTCCAGTCTCAGGAATACCCTTCCTGATGTATTTTTGAGCAATGGACCATTCACTAGGTGCTTTATTAGCTCAGAAGAATAAAGAAGGTCATGAACAGGCTATCTATTATCTTAGCCGTACAATGATTGGAGCTGAACATCGATACACCCCAGTAGAAAAAGAATGTCTATCTTTGATGTTTGCTGTTCAAAAGACGAGACATTATATCACTGGACAAACTATTCATGTTATTTCTGGAGTTAACCCTCTCCGGGTCCTGATGAAGAAGCCCAGTACACTCAATTCCAGGCTTGCAGTATGGGCCATATTGTTAGCATAGTACGATATGGTTTATGTTCCTCAAAAGTCTATTAAAGGTCAAGCCCTTGCTCACTTTCTGGCAGCTCATCCAGTTCCCAAAACGTCTAGACTCTACGACGGGATTCCTGACGAAACTTTGGAGTCCAACATGATTTCAGAAGAAATTCTTACATGGCGTCTATTCTTTGATGGTGCATCCAGAATCGGACCAAAAGATGCTATTGTTGCTGGAGTTGGAATCGTCCTCGTCTCACCAGAAGGGTTAGCTATTCAAGGAGTTTATTCTTTAGATGAGTCGTATTCCAATAATGTGGCTGAATACAACACTCTGCTCATTGGTCTCTAATTGGCTAAACAATTAGATATTGAGTATCTTGAAGTTTACGGAGACTCCAAACTGATTGTCAACCAAGTTAGAGACACGTACGAAGTTCGACATCAAGATCTGGTTCCATATCATGATACAGCGATCAGGATGGCTACTTTATTCAAAGGCTTCTTCATCGAACATGTACGCCAAGCATGTAATACAGAGGCTGATGCACTCGCTAATTATGTAGCAGTGTTAGCAATTCCAGTAAGAAGATAATAAATGATCGTCATCACTAATAGAGAGTTATTTTGCGTCGAGAATAACTTAAATATTGAAGTCAACAACTCAGACATGGAATTCAATAATTCGGTTGAAGTTTGTACTATCAGTGAAGATTGGAGGACTCAATTCATAGACTTCGTGGTCCATGATATCTTACCTGAAGATCCTAAGGAGGCTACAATAATTCGTCGACGGTCACTCAGATTCTATTATAATCATGATACAAAGACACTCTACCGACGAACATTTGACGACTAACTCCTACGCTGTCTCGCAGGTGAGGAAGCAAAATGAATACTTCGTGAAGCTCATGACGGTGGTTGTGGTACACATCAACCTGGTCCTAAACTACAGGATCATATTCGCCGTATGGGCTACTATTGGCCCTCGATGATATCTGATGTAATCGAGTATGCAAGAAAGTGTCGAGCATGTCAAATCCATGCTGACTTTATCCATCAACCATCAGAATTTCTTCACCCGACGGCAGCATCATGGCCCTTTGAAGCTTGGGGCATGGATGTCATTGGTCCTATTAACCTTCCCTCGTCTCGAGGACATCGGTTTATATTGGCCATAACTGATTATTTCTCAAAGTGGACTGAATTTATACCTTTAGCTGAGGTCAAGACAAGCAGTGTTATCAATTTTATTAAGCATCATGTGATCTACAGATTCGGTATTCCTCGACGAATCATTCATGATAATGGGCCACAATTCATCAGTCAGAAGTTCACTCGATTCTGCGATGACAACAGGATCAATAATATTTCTACAATCCTGCAGCTAACGGGTTGGCTGAAGCATTTAACAAGACCATCATCAAACTCCTCAAGAAGTTTGTTTCTACCAACAAACGGAACTGGAGTGAAAAGCTTGGAGAATGTCTGTGGGCTTACCGTACTACTACGTACTCCTACAGGCGGCACACCTTTCTCTTTGGTATATGGATGCGATGTCGTCTCACCATTGGAAATCCAGATCCTTTCCCTAAGGATTGCCATTGCCAATGAAATCACAACCAAGAACAATGATCGTCTGAGACTTCAGAAGCTTGAAGCGCTTGACGAGAAATGACTCCTAGCTCAACAACATATTGAGTTATACCAAGCTCGTTTATCAAAAAGCCTTCAACTGTAAAGTCAAAGTCTGAACATTTCAGAAAGGAGAACTAGTTCTAACCGTCAGACGTCCTATGACTATGACGCACATAAGCAAAGGCAAATTCGAAGCGAAGTAGGAAGGATCCTACAATGTAAGCAAAGTTTTCTCCGACGGAGCTTATCAATTGACTGGTATGGATGGTCGAGTCGCCATGATGCCCATTAATGGAAAATTTCTCAAGAAATATCATGTTTGAAGACAAAGAGATATCAACACAGAGAATCAGAATGTAAATAAAATTCCTTTTATTGCATAACTCAGACAAAAGGAAATACATAAAGTTAACGAGGACCAGAGCCCTCTTGATTGAAAACATATTTCGCAAGAAGCTCGACGACATTATTGTCCGATGACACCAGTAGTTCATAAGCAGCCTTCCTCAGAGCTTCTTCCTCGGCAGTACTTCCAGGCTCCACCAGTTTGGCAAGAATGTCCCATTTTGATTCAGGAACAGCCGAGCTTTCTCCCACTTCTGGCCGAATGGGTGACGAAGGCTCATCGAAATGAGTATCGATGGCGGCTTCGATCTTTGGGATGCCCTCACCCTCCTTGGATGCATCTTCGAAAGACATTTGCGATAAAAGGACAGGTGTGGATAAAATTCTCAAAAGTTCTGCACTATTTATAAGACAAAAAGGCCAAACATTCTGTCTCAGGAATCGAAACAACCTTTCCTCGAAAATGCATCTTCCTTCATTCATCCATTTTCATCTCGTGAATAGGTCTCTGTTTATTGTCTGTCACGGGAACCGAAACGACCTTTCTTTGAAAAGGCATGCTTATTCATTCATCAATCTTTTTAGGCCTACATTTATTATCATTTATTTACTTTCTCATAAATAAAGCCACAGATAATAAATACTCAAAATCCCACGTCGAGTCCAAACAAATCATCAATTCTGTCTTTTAAAACCCAGCTGTTTTAAAAGATATCTTATCTTTATGATAAATCCGTATTATCACAGACATCTTTTTTTAGACATGATACCCTGTCTTTGAGTCCCAGCTGGCTTGAAGATCATCAATAGAAAAAATGAATTCACGTCCACATTACCTCTGGATTCTATTTTCTATATCATCACATCAAATCAAGTCATAAAGGAGAGAAAAATCATTCTTTATTCCTTCTTTAAAAAAAATATAGATACATCTTAATGGAAATCTATTACATCTCAGATTTTTATTCTAAATATAACAAATGGAGGTCTATTACAACTTTGGATCTTCTTGTTGGTACCAGTTCCTTGTCGACTCAACCTGAAGCAGCGAGCAAGGCAACGGAATCAACTCTCGTCTTCTCTTCCAGAAAGACGAGAGGAGAACGACAGAGTACAGCAGCTCGATGACAAGCTACTGTCAGTACAACTGGTGGAGAAAAGACGACCCTTCGTAAGAAGTAGGAATTAGATCACCTTGTGATACAATTCCTAGTTCTGTGTCTCCACTATCCAACTCTCATGTATAAAGGCCCTTCCTACCATCTCGAGGAAGCCCTTTTAAACATGAAAAGTTTTGAGCTCTCTGATGTGTGTGTCAAGGTGGTTCAGCTCCATAGTATCCAAGATCATCGATACCAGACTTCTATGTTGCAATGATCAAATCTGTACAAAAATTACAGGTTGTGCCGAGACTTCTATGTTGCACAGCAACTGTGTTATGCCATATTTTGTTGGCACAGCATCTGTGTTGTGCCACATTTTATATGGCGTAGTATCTGTGTTTCGCCATATTTTATATGGCGCAGCATCTGTGTTGCACTATATTTTGTATAGCACAGCATCTGTGTTGCATCGTATCTATATAGCGTAACATCTCTGGTATGCCACATCGTATAACACAGTTTGAATACTATGTGAGTGACAACAGCCAAACCCTAAAAAGGGTGGCACGAGTCAGAAGGTGAACCGAACTCTAAAAAGAGAAGGCGCACGATAAAAAGATCAAACCAAAGACCCTAAAAAGGATTTGGTTGATACGATCGATACATGGATCAATGATCAAAATGCTCACCTTCCATGGCCGGGTTGACAGTCTCACGTCGTGACGAAGGCGGAACGTACTGACAAGCATGTCGCTGCTCTCTGCATGATGAAGCGTAAGATGAAAGCTTAGCTAGCGAAGCCCTTTCCTTTCTTAACATTGAATCTCCTGGGCGCCATTAGGGTTTATCGAAGAAGCTTCTGAGTCTAGAGGAAGAAGAGACAGAGTTTCGAGGAATCACGTCGGTGGTCGAAGAAGCTCGAGAAGAAAAGAAGAGGTAGGGTTTTGAGAAATTACTTTGTGTGTAAAGAATGAAGGGCCCAAAGGGTACAACTATTTATAGCCCAAACAGTTACGCAATCCATGCTGAAGAATCGGGCTCGAGTTGACTGGCGCAACCCAGACAAAACTAGCATGATTCAAATTATTTCAAAACTTTGAAGTATTTTTCAAGTTTCAAAAACTTTGAAGGGGGTCTAGGCTAAAAATCAAGCGACGCCGCTCCTGAAGTCATATCATTAGGTTGCGCCAACATCAGGTTGCACAAGAGACAGGTTGTGCGAGCGCTATGTAGCGTACTTCTTCGAGAAGCTGTAACAACATCATCATTGACTGAAAGCTAACAACACGCATATCAAGGATAATCCGTTCGAATCTCGTACAATATAGAGCTCGAGAAGATTTGGTCAGATTTAATAACAACTAGCAGTTTGTGCAACGTGTCAGGGTGTGTGAAGATGTACTTTGGCACAAGTTGAAGATGACAGCTAGTAGTTTGCATAATGTATCAAGGTGCTTGAGGTTGAACCCAGGCGCAAGTTGCTAGGTTGCGTCCCCGTGCAACCTGATGAAGCTCGCGCAAAGTGATCGAACAGTATCCAGAGCAGGGTGACATGGCGCGCATGCCACTAACTTCATAGAATGTGCCCACTACACTGCCCACGACCACGCGTATCTCAATCAAACGATGCCACGCATCCACAGCAGTTAGTACAACTGCTCGTGCAAGTGAACAGGAGGCGCACAACCTGAAGTGCACGCAACCCAGAATAACTGTTAAACAGTTAATTCAAGAACTCTATAAATAGAGTTTCAAATCAGTCTCAAGACATCACGAATGATCATAATCTCCTGCTAAAGTGCTGTTGCATCCTCCAGAGGCTCATGTCTTCGATATCACATCGTCTAAGGGATAAAGTGATCGTCTTCTGATCAGATTCCTATAGTTGTACTTTTCCATAAATTAATTATACTCTTTGTACTTTTTCTCAATTTGTAGAAATAGAATTCTCTTTTTGTTTTTGCAAACATGTAGGTGCATCCTGGATTAGAGTCATGTCTTTGACTGAGTCATTGGTACCGACTTACCTCCAGACTTGACTCTTGTCTACTTTACGAGTCAGCATAGGCAAGCGAGGACGAATCCCTACTCAGCTGACTTAGGGGTATATTATTCCATATGCATCATAGTTCTCTTCTTTTCTTGTATTATATATGTATGTATTTATTATTTTTTATATTTATTTAAATTTTGTATCTCAAATATCACTTGTACACGGGATATTTTCTTTCGATGAGTTATGATTTTGACCTTGTTTTAGAATGCGTGTTTACTCATCTAGCTTAAGGAAATTCCGAGGATGGAATTTTTCTAAGGATGGGAGAGTTGTGAGACTCGTCTTACAGTATTGGTATTTATATACAGATACGTATTTTTAACTGTATTTCGTATTTCTTTGGCTTTCGGAACGCTTTAATTTTTTTTTCCAAATTGTAGATTTTCTTCTTGATCGACATACTACCAATATACCGGTATATATCGACGACATACCGCCCGGACAAATTTTCCACATTTTAGATGTTTTTGATTTTAGATATTTTCGTGAATAGTGTGTCCGATATTTTCGTAAATAGTATTTTAGATATTTTGATGAATAGTATTTAGATATTTTCGTGAATAGTGTAGATGCATCCTATTATCCATTGGACAATTGGTTTTCTTTCAATGGCTAGGATTGACTTAGATTGTGACATGGATCACAATCCAACGGTCACGATTAATTCTCCCTTCTATATATACCCTTTGATATTTTATCTCTTCTCTCTTTTCATTCTCTCAAACTCTCTCTTCATTCTTCTTCTCTTTTCTCCCCTTGGGCATTGCATGGGAGCAGGCCTTGAGGCCTTGGGTGTGGTGTCTAACCCCCTAAGAGGAGGAGTAGAAGCTTAGGCTTGGTTGCTAAAACTCTAGGTAAGTACATCTTGCTCAAAGTGATATGACCATGTTATATTTTTGGTTCTCTATAGAAACTAAAGTATTATTGTTCTATCATATGTTTCTCTAAATTGTTAACATCTTTCGTATATAGCACTTTTTGTTTCGATCGGTGGTATTGCGTAGATCTGAGTTTCTAGATATGATTTTTGATTATTTTGAGGTATTCATCTATCAAATTTTAAAATTTGTAAAAAATAATAATTCCATGTTATAGTAAATTCAATTCTATGCAATTTTGACTTTTGAAAATCCGAATTTCGATTTAAAATGAGGTTTTTATGGCCGAAACAAGTTTTTGGCAAATTTTAGAATTTTGTTGTTGCCTAGAAAAACAGAATTCTGACGAAATACCGATGTATACTGACGAAATACCGATTTTTTGCCCAAAAACTTACTTTCTTTTGGCCAAAATACTATCGGTATATCGCAGTATACCGCATGTATACCGATTTTGGCTGTTTTAGGCTGATTTGAGCTGTTTTTGCCCCATATTTGTCCTTTTTGTCCTTTTTGCTATTTTCTTCGATTGAAATGATATCTTATCAAGCTCTAGTATTGTTGTATAGTTAGAAAGTGACTGTACACCATATGTACATGACACATGCTTATGTTCATGTATTATTCTATGTCCAGATTCTAGGTAGTGGCTCGTAGTAGCGCACTCATGTACTAATTTCTTGATTGACTTCTAGTTTGAGATTGAATGCATGTTCTTCCTTGATGCTGTGGATATAGCTTGTTAAATGTTTAATCTATTGTATCTTGGCGCTGGACAATCGATTGTGAGTATTGTTCCATGTATCACGTGATGTTAGTACGGAGATGTTCGCAAGTGATAACTTGTGAATTACTCGTACATTGCACACGTCATCTTAGAAAATTCTTGAGTGTCCATGACTTGAGAATTTAACATGAATATGATAAGATAATTGACTAGTAAATTCAAGTAGACCATTGTAGGAGGAAATTCGTACTACCAACCCTGAGCTCCAAGGGCCCCATGAGGCGTGGCTCAACCCTGCTAGGCAAGGGTTCCATGACCTACCAAGTTTGTGCTTATTGATACACGATCGACTCATATGGCGTATCGGGTTGCGGCACAGTCAGTTATATATTTTATATAATACTTTCAGTCATACGTCGTGCCGGGTTGCGGCACAGTCAGTTATATGTTTTCTTTTATAAGTATATGATATGGTTGTTCATGTTATAAGTCAAGACACGTTTCATCTGCCAGCAGTCTTGTTGGGCAATAGATGCACAAGTACTCGTACCTAGGATTGTGATAACCCTAGTTAGTTAATGATAGCAATTATCTTCTGGATATCCGGGTATCTGCAGTCAGGTAGTTGCGAAGATCCTCAACTTGCATACTAGTAATTATGATTGTGATAACCCTAGCTAGTTAATGATAGCAAGCTATAGGTAATGATTGGCCGTGTACTTTTGGTTGTGTGTTACTTTATATGCTCTTTGTGTCGGTAAGTGGCTAGATGCTAAGTTCTGCGTAGGAAAAGATCTGTAATCCCGATCCTTGTTTAGTTTAAGGGTGGTGGCTCCGACTTCGAGTAGTTCCTAAGTCCCTTGTTGCTCATTGGCTTATCATTCTTTATTGCTATATTGTTCAGTATTTTCATTCAGTCATTTCTATTTTTGAGATACGTGCATTGGTACCGCACTAGTCTTGACCCGCATTTAATTATTTCTGTCATTGTGCTGTTGAATTGTTGTTGGACTTTGTCGTTTACCTCGAGCCTTTCTTGTGGTACTTGCTATTTGTCCTACTAGTTTTGCATGGCCAGGTTCCATAGTTTATCTCGAAGATCTACCGTCTTCTTCTTCGGATGGTTTGCACTTAGAGGACCGACACGGATTAGCGAGTGGGTTACCTTTATCTCCCACTCCAGTTTTATACTTTTATTTGGTGGTGTTTAGCCAAGTACATGTGTTAGTCCTTGCATTTGGGTTTTGTTCCCTCTGTCTTCGTATGGCATTGATGTATATTCTGGACAATGACTATTTATACATTTACGTACCTTTTCTATATTCTGTTGATGTATTTTTTTATTATGTCAGCTCTCACGATTATGTATGCATTAGTGTTTGGGACGCCTTACCCATATCATATGTGATTTACTTTTTATTACTTCTTGTATTGTTTGGATTGAGATATGATTTGTTCGACCAAAGGAGTCGTCAGTGGCATGTTAGAGTCCACCCACTTGTCTTCTAGACAGTCGTGATCGTATATTCGGATACTGGCGTACTCTGATATATGTAGCTGGCTTTATTTCGCCCCCGATCTCCATTATTTTGGTTCTGGGGCGTGACACTTATCTCTTCCGGAGATATTTCAATCTCTTCAGGAGATATTTCAAATCTCTTCAGGAGATACTGTCATATTTTCTATCACTTCAGAAGATTTTTTCTTCAGGGGGTACTTTAATCTTCATGGGATCTTCTCTTCAGGAGGTGACCATTTTGATAAATCCGTTCAGGAATTTCTCCGTAAACTCAATGAGCCTATCACATTCTTCTGGATGGTTTAATCTATATATGGCTCATTTGTAGATCCTTCAGGGATAACATGATAATATCAAATCCTTCAAGGATATACCTAAAAATTTTAAATTCACGACCTTCGAGGATATATCTTATTGTCTAGGCTATCATGATCGAAGAATGTATTTATTCATATGCTATTCATGATCATTTCGTAAATCCTTTAGCTAACATTGCTCTTATACATTTGGATCTTTATTTGTTACAAACACCCATTCAAAATCTATTGGGTTTATTTCTTTTGGGTTTTGCACTGTAGGACCGAACACTCCACGTCTTGCAAGAGATGTCGCATCTTTTTATTAGATTATTTGTGGTTTTAGTGTTATCCTTTAATTTTTATCACCTTTTTTATTCTCATTCGATAATGTCATCTATGACAAATTTTCTTGATTCTAAATTTTTCTTGAACATAGATTTCTTAGGTACCGGTATCTCTTTCTCAGTCTCTTCTGGAATCTGAGGTATATCCTCTACCGGAGCGATATACTTTGAGAAATTTGATCTTTAGTTCATGACATCTTTCGGACCGTCATGAACTTTTTTTCTACATGAGATGCTTCTTCGGGAGCTGCTTCTTCAAGAGCATTAGGGTGTTTTATATTATTCGGTCTCTTCTTCTAGAGAGTTAAATCTTTAGAACCTTTAGTATTATTTGGTTCTTTTGGTACTTCTATTAGAAAATAGATTCATAGTTGGTATAACTATTTATACAGCATAATCGAGTAAGCATCTAATAATTTATTTGTAATGAAATATAAGAAATAATTTCTCTAATTAGTCAAGATTAGATAAAGTAGAAATATGCCATGACACATTCTTCTGGAATGATGCTTTAGAACGTTCTTCGAAAACGATGATGGAAGATGTTCTTCTAGAACGATGATTTACGACGTTCTTCTAGAACGATAGTTCATGACGTTCTTCTATAACGATAATTCATCTTATTCATATCTTCCTCTAACAGCGGGAATTATGTCTTATTAACGTGGCATATCAAAAAATCTTATGGCTAGAAGATTTAATAATCTAAGGAGATAAAAAAATATAATTTCCAAAACATAGATGCCAATATTATAGTTCTGAATAATATCAACATAAACCATATTTTCCTGAGAACTGTTCCTGAGATTAGCTAACACCCTCACTAATTACACACACAGGTTCCCTATTAACTGTACACACAACACCCTACAACTAACACATTGTCTCACACACATTGACTGTCACATTGCTCACTGTTTTACATTGAATCACACACATTGTTTTCCCTATACCACTACACACACCCTACAGTTCACTCACTTGTACTGTTTTCCTGTCACCTTAACACACTCACAACCTAGCTAACTGTCATCGACACTACACACACCACTGATTTCAGATTTCCATACACACACACACATAATGTAACACAGGACACACAACACTATCCCTGAAAATTGTTTCTCTATTACACTTTTCCCTGTCTGTCTCCTAACTGTCATGACACATATACACTCACTCACTCACCCTAGCTCCAACACCATGCACACATGCCACATTAACACACACACTCTCTACACTATGTAATTCCTGAGAACATGTTGTATCACACACACTGTCATCCAAACCTGAGAACATGTTAGTATCACTGTTTCTATGTAAACACACACTCATGTGTCACCCACATACACCTATAGACACACATGCTATGTATCCCCCTCTCTATCTCACTATATGCATATATAAATATATTATCTAAATGCTTGATATAATAATGTGGCCTATATGTATATGTGTATGATAATTTATATTAAATTAGTAAATATACAATATGTGTGAAATGTGTGAATAGACCACATGGCCTATAGCCTATGGCTCATAGCCTGTGTGTATGACATGTATACACCAATGATGAGTGTTGATGACTTGTGTGACCTTGTATTGTGTGTGGATGCTAGGATAGACATGGTTAGGCTTAGTGAGACTTGTTTGGGTTAGGCTTGACCTAGTTAACCTAGTTTGACTAGTGTAGTTGACTAGAGTTGACCAAGGATTGACTTTAGCCTAGATTGACCCCAAATATCATGTAGATGCATTGTAGCAGTCTATTTTACTATTTTAGACATGTAGTAACTTGTACTATTCTGATTAGGAGCCAGACACCACTCTTCAAGCAGTATTTCATTCAGACACTCAGGATATCAGGCGAGTACATTCTCTGACCGTTTCATACTTGCTAAGACTATTTTCTTGCTCTAGATTATTTTACTTGATGCTGACACGATGGAAACACGGATTAGTACTATATGGATCTTTTCATACGATGTTATCCCCTCGGGAGCATCAGATACATCATGTCATGTGCCTTTCACTTTCATCATGTATTCTTGTGCTTTTACCATTCATGTGCACTCTCGTGATTCATGTACTCTCATGTTCACGAAGCCCCCATGTTTATATTCATGTGCACCCATTTATGGGCCCCCATGTGAAATCATGTACAATAACATAACTTGAACGGATCCTTGTGTATTGATTGGGGTACGGGAGAGTATAAATAGTCATGTGGATAATTTCTAAAGTAGTGTAGCCATGTACAACCTCTCATGTTTATTATCAAGCCGTTCACATGTCTAGCTTGTTCTCTAAATCACTAGTTCACTATAGCTCTTTACTTATAGTAGATATTTCATTACAGTCTTCTCTTTTACTCATGTATACTCTTTAGCATTTTATGTATCTTACTCTATTGTCTGTATTATATTTCTGTCATGATATGAACTGCGTGAGAGGTACTGTGCTCGCTCCAGTCCTGACTGGACATGTTGAAATATTACAGATAAATTTGAGGAGCTGTGTCCCACTTATTACGGAGCATGCCGAGATGACACATGTGAGCTGGACCCTCAGGAGGACCCAGCACTTGCAGATGATATTACCCCAGTAGACTAGGCTAGTTAGCTAGGCTAGTTTTTATTTATCATTCTGTCTATTGGATACACTTGTACTTATTTGGAGATTGTATTCTGGATTGTGGAGTTGTTTATCTTAGACTTCTAGCTATCTCTCTTATCTGTATTTATCATCTGTGGATTCTGTGATTTCATCTATTCTATCTTATCGTACTTTCTTCCTTAGTTGTGATTGAGTCATACTTTATTATGTCACCTCCATTCGGAGTGTATATACTATACAGGTACCTTATAACTATTAGATGTATGTGACCTAGGACAGCGTTCTACCACCGACACTGCGGCGTAGGCTGGACGTAACTACTTCTCGTGCTCCTACACTGGGTGCGGGTCGTGACAATATAATATGCAATTTGAAGCTATGCTTACTAGTTATTTAGATACAATCTTCAGGATTAATGGTTTATAAATAAACTAATCCTTGAGATCAAGGGTGTATGATGCAATTTGGTAAGAGATAATCATACGAATTAGTTTTGATAATCATCATATTTTTGGGGGTCTTGTCGATCATGTCACAATTTAAAAGTTAAAGGATCATTCAGCTTCTGGCTCACAATGGACCCTTGAGATTGAGCTTCTAGCTCATGATATAGGATTGAGCTTCTGGCTTATGATTTTATGTTACTTGACATCCTAAATGTGAGTGATGTATATCTCTATTGAATAGCTGGAGAATCTATCTAGACGAACTTCTGGTTCTCTCTTAGACAAACTTCTGGTTCTTTTAGACGAGTGGTACACAAAATTATTTCTTATTTCACTTGCTCAAAGTTTACCCATTTTTGTTAGATCCTTAAAACTCAGAAAAATTCTTCTGGAATTATGAGAGTACGACACATCATGTATCTGTTGGATAAAATATGCTTTGTCAAAATCTTTCATTAATGTGAGCAAGACCAGCTATCGTGGATACTACATTCGATCTAGTATTCTTGTTGGAGAAAGATCCTATAGATAAGGATTGTGTGTGTAGCAGCATTATAAACTGTTAAATATGTCTATAGAACTTCAGGTGTATGATAGTTGGGAGGAGAACCAGACATCCATGATCCTTACGGATTGGACAAACTTATGGTGCAAACTTTAAAATACCAACATCCAGGTTGGTGTTTCTAAGTTATTTAGACATAGAACTTCAGGTCTATGAAAGTTTATATGACAACTATACATCAACCTCTTTTATGTTTTTGCCAATTCTAAAGTATAATCAAGCATATGTTGTCAAATTTTGGCCTTTCACGGGCCAGCAACCCGCTGCAAACAGCAAAATTAGTTCGTGGGCGACTGATTTTTCTTGGACATGCAGCGCAACACCCGTCATGCATGCATCCATTTGGGGTGGTACAGAACTCAAGCAATTTGTATCACTTTATAAATAAAACCACAAAAATTAAGCGACATAATCGTATTACATTTTCGTACCACAAAAACAAAGTAATTTGTATTATTTTACTAATAGTACCTGTATGACAGTATCGTATCATGTGCAACTAATCTTGAAAACTTAATCTTTGTTTCAAAACAAATGTACAATAAAAACAAGTTCACATCAATATGGAAACGTCTTATTAGTTATTCTCTTGAAAATAATCATCATAACGAAGCACAACATAAATGCCAGATATCTCCATAACCGATGAGAAATTTTACACACGATCAAATGACATAAATGTTTTCACATAAAGCCTTTAGTAACCATAACAAAACCATTTAAATAAATGATTTAGCTTACTAAAAGCACACAACAGAAGCTATCTTCAATAATTTAAAAATCAAGATGGAAAGGGTGCCGTCAAAGACCCCATAAATTGGCAATGATCATAAATCCAATATGAACAAAAGAGAAACATGCGGTTCCATAATACTAGGTTAGAAAATACTGGTCCTAATACTCTGCAAAGGAAATAGTATATAATATAATGAAAATCTTGGAAATAGATAATACCAAGAATACATATCAGCAGCAATAGTCTAACAATAGTGTACATGAGAACCAACCAATTGCTAACAACAAGATGATGATCTAAAACTTCATATGAATTTTAGATTTCTCAACAAATATGAATGTTAATACCATCCGAGTCACTAACAAGTATGCCCTAATACTTTTAAGAAACACATAAACCAAGTACAAATAGAAGTCCTGAAGGACTGCAGATGGATGACTATATTAAACTAAAACGGAAAGGATACGGATGGAAGTTGCAAGTTTCACATCTATAATATTCCAAAATATCAAATAAAGGTCTTACTATGATCTAAAATATCGAGAAGTAATGTTGAAAGTCTATTCAATTATATCATGCAAACCTACACCCATGCTATCTTAGACCATTGTATTCTCTTTCGCAACCTTTCGATATGTACCTGAGAGATTAATACCTCAAACCTCCATCATCTTGTCTAAAGTGGTTTCAATCACATGATTAACATAGATAAAAAAAAATAGACAATATATTCAATGTAACACTAGAATCGCACACTAGTTGGTTATCAATATTTAGGCTTCCAGATGAATGCATCTGAAGAGGCTTAGGTGGCACAATAGAACTATGGCAGACCTATGTAAATGCCTAGTACCCAAAATAAGTTAGAGGACACTTTTAATATTTTCTATATTTTCCAAGCATATAAAGTGCCATATAAATCTACCAACTACAAATATAATCCCCTCAGAAAGATGACCCACAATGTGTATGCGAT
The DNA here is from genome assembly GCA_029216955.1 of Iris pallida. Classification (NCBI taxonomy): domain Eukaryota; kingdom Viridiplantae; phylum Streptophyta; class Magnoliopsida; order Asparagales; family Iridaceae; genus Iris; species Iris pallida. Next base: position 9,856,339 of record JANAVB010013394.1, read on the forward strand.
GATTGATCTAATGATTTGGATGGAAAAATACCTTTTTCATAAAGTATCAAAACCACAATTCAATTATCTGGTTTATCTAGTTCAAGAAAAGAATGCGTAACAAAAAGCTTGAAAAAATGATCTCCAGGAAGAGGTCGATCAATTAGAAACTTCAAAAAAATATACTTTATGATCCATGAATTGAGATACAAGATTCCAGTATGTTGTGAGTATTTCGGATGCATATTATATATACACCAATTTTGTTGCAGTCCTTACCAAAATCATCATCTTTGATTAACTAATCAATTGTTTTTAGTTGGTGCACTAGTACTAATTGGGGTTGCGGTTGAGCTCGACAAGTGATGCCAGAAAATGGATGTATGGATTCTTCTTTTTCTGATCCAGAAATGATTCCTCAGTGAGAGGGATTTTATCTTCTTCTTTTTTCTATTTCCTAACGTGGTGGGGTGGGGGTTGTACAGAAGGATTCCAATTGAGGAAAAGCGATGGGACTCCCACATGTAGCATAAGCGGAAGACTTATTCCCTTGCCCAATGTAGGAAAGAGAATGAAATAACAAAAGTCGAACAAATAAAACAAATTAGATCTGAGCTTTTTGATATGTACGTATCTGATGTTTTTCGTGTCGTCGATAAACTGACGGCCAGGAGCTCTTCGAGTTCAACGAACAATTGTGCTGATAACGTGTTATGAAATGAGAGAAAAAGAAAAAAAAAATGGGTAGCTAGAAAGAAAGTACATAGCTTAGAGAAAGAGAAAAAATTTATAGCGAGAAAGAAAGTACATAGCTTTTCTCATCAATAACATATATAGAGAAAATGGGATAAAAGTTGTTGTAAATATGGATAAGGACATCCACATTTGAGTTTATCCAAATTACAACATATTATATATATATATATATATATATATATATATATATATATATATATATATATATATATGAAGTTCGACCTCTAAGTAGTGCTGCGACACCGCTGGTTGCAGCGAGTCCCGCCCCAGCCTCCACGACGCATCCCCGGCACTGAGCTCACCACCCCTGGCTAAGTCAAGATGTCCAACGTGCTGTTGTAGCATCTCCGACATGGTCAACCATGCACCAGAGATCTGTCGTTCTGTTCGGAGCCTCTCCCTTGTCGATCGAGCTTTCCATGACAAACATGCAAACCTCTCCTGTACGTCGTCGTAGTGTAGACTTTCCACGACAGCCACTATGCACTGGCCGCACCACGAGACCAGACCACCCACCAATGTGTACGAGATTACAAAGAAGATCTCCAACTCGTACAGTCGTGTCAGGACCTCGTCACCGTCCATGTGTGATGTAGTCTTGTAGAGCCGTGCATTGAGCCTGACCGGCAGCAACCGCAAGGCCGTTGTCTCCATCATCTACAAGCCTCGACCCTCGACCAACCATCCCTGCATTCTCTTGACGACATAGCCATAGTCTCCAACCTTGCCGCGAATTCCTTTGGCCGAGCTTGCAACACCAACTCCATCGGAGCTAAGCATGCTCAATAATAGAAGATGAAGGAGCAAAGAGGAGTAATGGAAGAACCATGCTGTGGTTCAGAATTTAAGAAGGTAAATTTCTAAATAACCCCTTCATTTAGTTATTAATATCAAAGGTACCCTAAGAATTTTTTTATATAAAAGCATCTATATTAGTAATAAATTCAATGTTTGTTATTACATATTTAAATATACTATTAAGGATTATATATGCATAAAACTTTACAACCACTACCATTAGTTAATTAAATACCAATAAGATTCTATTAAGATTTATTAAGTATTAAGAATAAGGTTGGATTTAATTAATAATTGTTAAGTTCTTTGGATTATTTTTAGGCTTGGGTTAGACCCTGTACCAACACGTCTCAACAGGCATTGGACGATAAACATGCAAATATACCTTGCTTTTCTTTACAGTTATTTAGATGCTTATTTCTTTTTCCTTCGTTACATGCCATTATCCAGTTTTCTCTTGTTGATTGTTGACATGTGTTTTCTCAGATTATGTATACTAGTTAGTTGCCTCATTGATATATCGTCTTTATTCACGGTTGGCATTGTGGTTCATATTGGATCTGTCTCACCTGTACTTTGATTGAGTCATATCGTAGGACGAGTGTGTCATGACTAAACTGCTATTCCTATCTCGTGTATTCTCAACCTGCGAGTCAACACTAGGGACGAGGGTTGATTATTTGAGTTAACCTGCGAGTCCACACTAGAGGCGAGGGTTGACTGTTTGAACTAACCTGCGAGTCCACACTAGGGATGAGAGTTAGTTATTTGTTCAAACCTGCGAGTCCACACTAGGGGCGAGGGTTTGATTAGCCGTTTTATTTTCTTGCCATGTGTTCACCTGTTTCCTTTCCAGCAGTTCATTTATGCGCAGTTGTTCTCATATTCATGCTTCGTTGTTGCTTAGTATTTTTCCTGTTTATATCCTGTTTTTTTATGCATGTTAATACTGTTAGATAGACATATTTTATGTATCTTGCTAGTCCCCTGAGGACCTGATGATCTCTTCAGGTAGCTAATTACACGGAGTTAGTTAGCTGATCATGATGGTGGTTGATTACTTCAGATTTAGGTATCTTTCGTGATTACATATTTACATCTGTTATTTGCACTCTGCTTGTTAACCTAGTTTTATAGACTCATACTTGCTTTCAGTCTATTCGAACGTATATGCCAGTGGGTTGCAGACCACGAACCATATTATTCCTTCTTGATGTTTATTATTTATGTGGATTGAGATATAGTTTTGTCTTGCCATGACTAGGCATATTACCATAGTCTAGACAGCTTATACGTATTCGAGTTAGACTGGAGTCTACTTGATACGTAGCTGGCATGCTTACATATCCTGGTCCTACATAATTTGGGACTAGGGCATGACAATGTTGGATCGCCAATGGGTAAACTTTATTATATATATCTTATATGTTCAATGATCATATGATTTAAAATGGTTGTCATTAATTTCAAAATTGTTGGTTTAGCTGAGTGGGCCAATGTGGCTCACCAGTATATTTTCAAATGTGCTGACCCCTCCTCCACAGGTACTAGAATAGGCGCGGGCGCACGTGGAAATTAAGGCTTTTCTTGTTGTTTTCAAGTTGTAGCTGAATAAAGACTTTCAAAGTATTTTGGAGTTCAAGTTGCTATTTGTTTCCATTGTAATAAAGGGGCATAATGTATGGAATAAAAATTATTTCATGACAACCTATTAGTTGTTTTTCTTTTATGAAGCAATGTAGTCGGAATGGCATTTTCAAAGAATACTGAGAAAAGTTGTACTTGCTGCTATTTCATCAATAAAAATGAGTTATTTCTTCCTGTACAGTGTATTCAATATTTCTACTATGTGGTCGTGTTTTAATATTTCAAAATGACACAAATGTGCACATTCTTGTCTTGTACAAGTGTAACCCCAGACTTGTATGGTATCACGTCCAATGAGGACGATCGATTCAGTATAGTCAAAATGAGGACGAACGATTTACGAAATCGGGACGTGACAATAACAAGAGAGAAAATATAATAATAAAGTCAAAATAATAATTAAATATTTGAATGAATCTGAAATAAAAATCATCAGCATTAACAAATATATAACAAATACAGTCATAAACAAAGACAATAATATCCTCGTGAACAAATCCTCTATACTAATAAAGACTGAATAAAACTACTATTTAAACTAAGCTAAGTAGATCTAGAAGTCTAATTCCACTAACATGGTCAGTTGTAGTGAAATCAACACCGCCCTAATCATTATCGTAGTGTGTAGAGTAGTCCTCCTTGTCTAAAACTATAGATGATAAATTATGCAATCAGGATTAAAGCAAAGTAAAATAATTAAACTAGCGAGATACAGTTAAATATAAGTACACGTGAACAACAAATAGATAAACTATATGCATACAAGAGTATGTCAAAAAAGACTATTGTCAATATACAGCTAAAGATAACAAGAATATGTCATGCATGACTAATAAAAAGAATCATATCTTATGTACAATATGTTTCAGAGTACTATCTTTCCACATGTGGATGGTTTGGAATGTAAAAGTCAATCGATGTATGTGGTGCATGCCTAGTAGTGAATAGGAAATACAAAATGAGTTTGTACAAGAAACACAAATCACATTCATACTAATTAATAGTATTCATGTTAGTCCCGGGGCATAATTTTCGATGGAAAATTGAGAAATGAAACGATTGTAAGAACAATGTTTCGTAGCAACACTTCAAGGAAGGTGCAAAACAGAGATCCTTGGAGGATTCTGAAAGACGAAAACTAATGTGTTACTTCTAAGAAGACACAGAAGAATTTATAACAGCAGCAGCAACGAACATCCACTAACTTTTCTGATTAAATCAGAGAAGTTCTCGTTCAGAACGAGTTGCAAGTGGATGATGGAAGAACTGAAGGTTCTGATTGGATCAGAGAGGAAGAAAACCTGCTGGGGTGAATTATCACCGGCGCTCAAAGCTTGATTCGCCCCAACACGAACAGCTTCCAAGAACCAGCAAGTTCGACGGAGAACTTTGGAACACTCCGCACTTCTAACACCTCGGATGGTATAGACTCCTGCGCTAAGTGGCGCTGGTGCTAGCATACTTTTCTTCTCTCTTGAACTCTCTGGATTCGTAAGGAACTTTTGTTTTGAACACTTGTTTATTCTGTACCCTGAGAGAGAAAGAGAGAGCAGAGAAGTTTTTATAGTCCCACTCTGAAACCGCCCAGTTAGCAATAAGTTCGGAATGTGGGAAAAAACTGTCCTGAACATGCTATAACTGCTCAATCGTGCACAGACATGATATGAGCAAAATGGCGCACAACGCGAGCAAGTTGTGCACTAGCACCAACAGCGCCCAACTGCTCCCGTGCGTACTAGGGCAATACACGTACCGCACGTACTCCTGCATAAACTGTGCACCAACTGCAGTGCCAACAGGCCGCGCCAAAAGGCAGCGCCTACTGGCACACAAACTGGCGCTCCCACTAGCACGCCATCTGGTCGCGCGATCGGGTCACGCCAACTGGCGCACCATCTGGTCACGCGATCGGACAGCACGAACTGGCGCACGAATGGCTGCACAAGAGGCTCGCACAACGAGCACAACTTAAGGGTACTATATGCCTAGCGATGATGCTGACGTGCTAAGTGTAAAGTGCGCCAACAAAATGCCATATTACGCCTCATGAGCCCATAAGTCTGAGTCCGAATTCGAGTTTGACTCTGAGTCTGAGTCTGAGTCCGAGTCCGAGTCGCTAAGCCCCTACGGGGCTTAGCTCCAAAGGAATAAATTCTAAGAGCAAAAAGCTAATGCTTTACCATGGAGTCTTAACCTTACCTCCTAGTAAAATCACCCACATGGTTCCCTCCTTAGGGTCACCACCCCATGTGCATATCTTAACAACACATACCAAGTATACATATTGAGATACCTCATGATGCTTTTTCCAATATGGGATTAAACTTTACTAGGCATGTGTTGAGAGCAAGCTCTCTTCACATGTTACAAAGGAAAAGCTCCAACAATCCCCCACATATCTTGATATATGAAGTTGAGTGTTCCCCACAATAACTGTCCATCATGCATTAGGAGAGATGTCGCTTACGACTTGAATCTTCCCGTATGGGTCAAACAACAGACTATAATACAAGAATGGACTAAGCCTTGAATTCTGCACCATAGCTGAAATTCTTCCCACTCATATAATATAGTTACATGTGCTTCTGAATCTTCAGATCTGGAAGATTGTCTTTGTAGTCCTTGTCCCAAGCTTCTGAATCTTCAGATCTGGAAGCTTCACATATGCCAGACACCCCCACACTCGAATGACATTCAAGTTAGGTCTGACCTTGAACCAGAGTTCATAAGGAGTAATGTCTGAAGTTGCATGAGGTACTCTATTTAGAATAAAAGTGATCATCAATACAGCTTCTTCCCAGTAGCACTTTGAAAGACCCGCAGTCAACAACATTGAGTTAATCATTTCTGTCAACATTCTGTTCTTTCACTCTACTACTTCGTTTGATTGAGAAGAGTATGGAGCAGTGGTCTTGTTGATAATTCCACGTTCTTTGTAGAATGATGCGAATTCATGAGACCGATACTCCCCACCTGGATCACTTTTTATTCTCTTTGAGTTGTTGTCCAGTCTGCCGCTCTCACTACCAAAATATGTCAAATTAGTGACGAGATTAGCGACTCCAGTAAAAAATGTCGCTATATTTTGTGTATTTAGCGACGTATGAAAATGACATCGCTGAATGTCACTATCAGCGACGTTTAGCGACTAATAGTGACTAGAATTATGGTTTGGAAAGAACAAGTCGCTATTTAGTCGCAAAACGTCGCTGATTTATTTTATTCAACGACGTTTTGCGACATTTAATCAAGTCCATCGCTATCCTATTACTGAACAGCGACGTCTAGCGACGTCTCTCTCAGACGTCGCTAAAAACTTTTATATAGGGTTCTGGGAACCCGATCGATTTCATTTTAATTCACCCAAATTTTCGATCTCCCGCCTCGAGCCCCAAATCTCTCTTCCCCTCCCCCTCTCGTCTCCGGCGACCACTCCCCCCGACGAGCTCCTCCCCTCCGACGAGGCCTCCCCCCGGCGACCCCTCCCTCCGGCCCCTTCCCCCTCGTCCCCTGCCTTGGCGACCCCCCTCGCCCCTGGTGACCTCGTCGTCGCTCCTCCATGAAATAACGTGTAGGCAACTCTAGAGGGGGGTGAATAGAGTTTGTGTCAATAATCATCAAATAAAAATTAACTCTATATCACCTCCACAAAAACAACTATCAAGATAGTAAATAAATCAGAAATAAATACGGAAGTAAATAAAGATCAGAAGAGCATTCGCAGACACAGCAGTTTTAACCTGGTTTCCCTCGTGGAGGATTAGTCCTGGCCTGAGAACTCTAGCTCAGGATTAAATCCACTATTTGTGAAATAGTAGTTACACCCCGTGCCTTTTCTTCAGAAGAGCACGTCAACTTCTTACAGATTTGCAGTGGCGAAACTTGGAATTGTCCAAGTGACTTTTCTTTCCCTCTTGCACACAACTTCTAGCTGATATCGCACTGAGCACCTTGGGCTAAGGAGAGTTGTGGCTTAGGAGATATGGAAGAATGAGGCTTGGAGTAGTAGAGCTTAGAAAGCTTGAATATTTGAAGGTAAGAGATGATTTGAAATGAAAGAATTCAAGCTCTATTTATACTACTCTGGGGAGGCAGAATTCGGCCAAAATTCTGCCCCAAGAATTCAAATTTATGAACGTTGGACAGCTTGTAGCAAGCAGGCCCTAAAAATTAGGGTGCTGGAAATCAGGGGACAGAGTTCGGCCCGAACTCTGTGTGGAGGCAGAGTTCGGCCCGAACTCTGTCTCCAGAAGACATAATTGGTCCATTGGGCTTTTGGGCTTTGTGGAGCTTGGGCTTGGTTCAGGAATTGGTCTGTTTGAATGGTAGAGCTTGGAGAGATATGTCTAGGGGTTGAGATGACTCAGTGCGACTCAACGTACACATTCTCCTAGACTCAATAAATTGAAGATTACAGACTTAGAACAATTAGGAAAACTAAGAGCCCTTGATGACGCATTTATTCTGATATGTGAGCAGTCCTGAAGACATCTTTTTCCTTGGCAGCAGTCGTCCAAAGATAAACAGATCTGAAAATCTGAATACCTTTCGGGGGCTTCGCCCCCGAACCCCCGACGGGGGGCGCTGCCCCCTCGACCCCTGTCCGCTGACCGGGCAGCGGAACCCCCGATGCGAGGCCCCGGATAGGTCGCTAGGCGGTTCGGAGAAATCTCTTTGTATGATGCCGTCTTTGCTCCATCATTAATTCTTCATTGCCTATGTCCTGCTTAGATCATGTTTGATCATGCTTACTGCATGTCTTCAAAATACATGTTAGGCAAGAAAAATATGTTGCAGTACAATCCAAGCATGTCAATATAATATAGGACAATTAGAACAATGCTAAGTTTAAGTAGCAACATGATAGTGAGTATATGAATATTAGTGACATCATTATGTTAAACTTAACTGATTAGCCATATTCAAAAACACAATGTAATCATTGGGCCAACAATCTTCCCCTTTTTGATTATGGCAAATCGGTTAAGTTTAAGACAAAATACGATAGATGCATGTATCACTAATAAACACATATTGTGTGCTAACTTAAACTTATTTCTCCCCCTTTGACATGATCAAAAAATAAGCTCCCCCATAAGAAGCGATAAAATAAACTTAAGCATAAGTGAAGGAGGAAGGCATAGACAATCATGATCAAGATATACTAAATAAGGAACAATGGGAGAAGTGTATAAAGACAAGTATAGAAACTACATACCCAATGTAGAGTGCCAAAAATAAAATAGCTTGTCAAGACACAAATAGTTGGTAAAACTAAAAGAATTTGAAAAAAATCAATAGATAGTTTACCAACATGAAATCCAAGAAAGACATCCAAAAACATAGTATTACATGAAATCCAAGAAGGACATCCAAAAACTTTTGGAAGAGAATTATGAAAAAAAAAATTCAGTCAAAAACCATAGGGATAAGATAATTGCAAATAATAGATATCAAAGTAGAAAGATACCAATTGAGATATTGAAATAGACAAACTTGATATCAATTGAAATATACAAACTTGAAATATTGATCAATGAAACTATGATAGTCATAATTGTCCACAGATAAATAGTGAAACAAAATAAATAAATGATCAATGTAAAATAGAAGCAATTGATATAAAAAGATCTCATTATTTGCAAATCTATTTGCTTATCCAAAATTCATGCATTTGAACTCAATTACCTTGTCATTCTATATGAATACCCTTTAGAATAAACATGAAGGTAAAGGAAAAAAAATGTTTGAGAAGGAGAAATTCAGTCGACTTGAATGCTCCCCCTCAAACTATTACCAATATAGATGAAATCATGAATTTTGGGTAAGTCCTCAACAAGGAAAGCCAAATTAAACATACAAAGAAAGCCAAATCAAAGAAAGCACAATCGTCATTAAGATAAAATATGAAAGTAAATATTAATGAAATAACCCATATAAAAGAGAGATAATATGATGAAAACAATTGCATATACTCTCATAAACCTTTCACAAAATATCAGTATCCTAATAATAAAAAAAATGGGTCAATGATGAACTACGTATACGACATATTAAAGGGTATAAATGAATTGAACCAATTTATTTGCTCCCCCTTAAAATATTCGTATCTAGTTCCAAAGTACTTATAGCAAAAAAATGATAACTTTAAGATCTAGGGATAAATCAAGTATTGATTTCTCCCCCTTGCTTAATGCATATAATGCTATAAAAACGTCATAAAACGAATAATGTCATCTTTAGAAGAGATATCCAATAAATAGTCACTAAAGATGAACGATCAAAATAATATCTTAATTAAGCACATATAATCAAAAGATGACATACATTAGCCTATATAGAAGAATCTCATATTGAAATATGATAGATCAATGCATGTTACCTTTTGAGAAAAAGATCATCATGAAAAGAAATAAGGTCCATTAAAAACAATCATGATGAGAATCACAATATAGCTCAAAAGATAAAAATAGAACTAAAGAAAAATATCATCATGAATAAAGGAATAATAAGGGCCATTAGAAAAATATCATTATGAAAAGGAATAATAAGGTCCATTAGAAAAATATCATCATGAAAAGGAATAATAAGGTCCATTAGAAAAATATCATCATAAAAATGAATAAAGTCAATTAAATCAATCATGAATATAGCTCCAAAAAAATAAAAATAAATCTCAAATATCATGTCCATGATTATCTAATTAAGAAATGATCAACCAATTTATTGCTTTGCATGGACTATGTATGTTTTACCACATACGTACCCATCAACGGATAATAATCTAACCTTACTAATACTAAATGAGAAACCAATGAAGTTCAAATAGCAAAGAGCATATGTGATAATCCATGAGTAGTCAAATTAAAGTAATAAATTAACTTGATAACCGCATAATTAGATAATATAGGACTAGTCAACCATTAGGATCATTTATCAATAAAAGTAAACATGATCCAACGAATCTCATCAAGAGAAAATCCCAAATCCATATTTATAATACAATCTTACAAATCGATAAAAAAATATGGAGAGAAAAAGTCAATCTCATTTAAATTATTATAGATTTAATCTAAAGAGATGTAATCTGATAATATGATAAAATCATGACTCAAAAGATGAGAGAAATTTAAGAGATGCTTACCAATGACTAGTATGGAAGAAGAATTACAAACCTCAATGGAAACAAGAAAAATTAAAAATTTGTCAAACTAATTTTAGAAACCAAACATATGTATCTAAAATAGAATACAAATCTCATCAAGAAAATTCATAAATCTTGTTTTTGTAAACTAGCATATCACATATAGATTGAAATTCAAGAAGATAGCTAGATGAGTGAAAGTGAACAAAAATTATGTAGCTTAATAATACATCGCAAATAAGCAAGCTAGCTACATAACTAATTAAGATTAATGAGATAGGTCATTAACATGATAAATGTGCTCATTAAATCTTAAGTCACTAACACTAAAAAATACATGCTTAAGCATAGAGTTCACAATAAGGGTAATACATCTTGAATGATCAAAATAATTTATATACTCTTTGCTAAGCAAGGATAAGAGTATAAGATAGCAAGTAAATGAATTAGACTCTCATCAAGTAAAAGACAAAAGAGATGTTCATGAAAACACAATAGAGCAAATCTCTTTGCCAAATATTGAGATTAACCCAAGATAATGAAATAGTAGAATGATCTAGAGAATGAAAAATATTATAGCCATTTTGAAATAAGTGTATTCTCTAAAAATAGAAAATCTCAACACATAAGCTGAAACCATAATAGCTAAGGACATGAGAAGTATGATATATCAATTACATGTATTCTCATGTACTACCAAAACATCATTGGGCAATAATAAAAAATATTTATAGCTCAAAATATAGGGCTAGATATGATGAAGTATTCTGGAACTTAGGGGTAGATCCAGAACTAGATAATGATTGCATGTAGACCTTAATAAATCTTAAGTCTATAAAGTATTGATCACTTTGGGTTAGCTGTAGGGGCCGGTTCCCAGCTAGCGGTAGTCCGAAGACTAGTGCACCGTGTCGCTTCAGGCTATTTACACCTGTATGACAGAAGGACCCTTTCGGCTTGTTACCAAAATGTTCTTTACTTTTAAGAAATTAGATTTAAAGGAATATATGCAATATCACCAAACAACATCAAAGTATAAAAATCCCTATGAATAAGAGAGGTAAATACCCAAATAATAATGAAAGAATGATCATCAAAATTTGCTAAGAATATTTTCAAAACAAATATTTTCATAATACACTTTATGAAAATAAATATATAGAAGATTCATACTCAAAATAAGTATGATAATCTCAACAAGTAAGGTAAAGCACAAAACCAAGCAATTCTTAAAAGAACTTCCATAAAAGTCATGAACAAGACACTAATAAATATTTTCTCTCAACATTCCAACTTAAAGGCATTTGAATAAATAAATATCAACATTTGGAATCAATAATGGCCATTGGATTTATAATTTGATCAACTGCTGAGGCTGTTTCCGGTTCTGGAACAGCCAGGCCGAATTCGGCCCGAACTCTGGTAAGGGCAGAGTTCGGCCCGAATTTCGAATTCTGGTGACAGAACTGGAATCAGGCTAAAAAATGGTTAAGCGAAAAAGATCAAAATAAGAGTGAAAGACATGTATCCATAAAGTCAACAAATAAAAGCCAATAAGATATCATCAAAAAGAAGACTTTAAGGAATAAGCTAATTGATTCAAGTAGAGATAACACAAATTTAGTCAAAAGAATCAATAGCTAAATTATAAGGTAAGCACAAGTATGAATAAATACTCTTCAAAATAATATGAAACTTGAGCTTATCTCATATGCCCACATAAAGATATTTATACAAAAATAGATGTCAATATAATAAATACATGATCTACATGTAAATGAAGATTTAATGAATATAGTCATGTATCCATCATGAATGTTTGAAAAACTATCACAAATTCAAAAGCACGTATCAATAGACTTTATTAGGCAAAGACATAATTGATTCTCAATAGGATAATCAAAATAAAATATGAGAATTGATAATGAAGATATTATGCAAGCACAAGATTAAAAAGAAGTATAAGTATATACTTATCAAATTATAAGTAGCTTGTGCTAAACACATATATTCACAAATAGCAATTAAGATAAATATGACATATTGAATACAAATCGGCAAGAAGTAACTATCTCAAAACTTTAAAAATGGAGAGTCAAACTTTAAAACAAAATTCAAGAATCAAGCTCCTATGAACTAGAGTGATATACATGCTTTATAAAGATAAAGAATAGCAAGCATGCATATTTAAATGTGTCACACTAATAGAAAATGAGTGATAAACAATATAGTGTGAACTAATCATTTAACCTAAGTAACTAGTCATGCTAGATAAAAGAAATAATAAGAAAAACAACTAAGCATGCTAGTATTATATCTCACATTGATTTATATAATAAGCAACTAAAGGATATCTATGTGAGCTAGTAGCAAGACATCAAGAGAAACATGCTAGATTCTACAAATATAAGCCATTTAAACAGAATAGTTTAGCATGTTACCAAAGTGGCTCTAGTGGCCACACTTGTGTTGGTGCAATTGCTTGGAAGATGACCTTTGAGCTTTGCAACCACCAACACGCTTCCTCGGTGCTATGTCCCGATGCAAGAAGCTCCACCTACAACATTAGACGAAGACTTTGGTATCCAAATAAACTTGGATCCACATTTGTTAGCTTTAGGGACCCATATACTATTTACTCTAGCATTGGTAGAAAAACTCCTACGAATAGGACAAGTTACACTCATGTGTCCAATGCGAAAGCAATAGAAGCACCTAATACTAGTGTGTGCACATGTATCGGAATGCGTATAATTATGAACATGTGACATACTAGAATGATGAATATCTCTAGAGTGAGCATGCATGGATTTGGTCTTAAGACTATCATGTACTAATAGAAAATCATTATGCACACAAGTAAGAGAATCACTATGCATGGATTTGGTCTTAAGAATATCATGTTCTAATAGAAAATCATTATGCAAATAAGTAAGAGAATCAAATTTAACATTTAAAGCATAATTCTCTTTTTCAAATAAAGCAATTCTAGAAATAAAATCATCATTTTGTTTCTTTAAAGAGTCAATAGAAGAATCATGCAAATGATTTAGCACATGTGCTTGCTTCTTAAGATCTTCTATTGATGAGGAAAAAGATTTGATTTTCAAAATTAAAGAATCATTCAAACTCTTTAAAGAAACACAAGATGAGTTTTGAGAGTCAAGTCTAGATAATAAAACATTGTTTTCATTTCTCAAAAACTCATTAGCTTCTTCTAAATGAATAACCTTTTCTACAAGTTCTTCATTTGTAGAATGAAAAGCCTTAGCAAACTTTAAGGATTGGTTAGCCATGGCTTTCTACTTAGAGCACTTATTGCATTTAGAAGAAACATGATTGTCTATGCTACTAGAAGTAAAACCCTCTTCATCGGAGGAGGAAGAATACGATGCCATACACAAATAAACAAAGATCTACTCTAAGGATGTTAAGCCTAACAATAGAGACCTTGCTCTGATATCAATTGAAATAACGTATAGGCAACTATAGAGGGGGGTGAATAGAGTTTGTGTCAATAATCACCAAATAAAAATTAACTCTATATCACCTCCACAAAAACAACTATCAAGATAGTAAATAAATCAGAAATAAATGCAGAAGTAAATAAAGATCAGAAGAGCATTCGCAGACACAGCAGTTTTAACCTGGTTTCCCTCGTGGAGGACTAGTCCAGGCCTGAGAACTCTAGCTCAGGATTAAATTCACTATTTGTGAAATAGTAGTTACATCCCGTGCCTTTTCTTCAGAAGAGCACGTCAACTTCTTACAGATTTGCAGTGGCAAAACTTAGAATTGTCCAAGTGACTTTTCTTTCTCTCTTGCACATAACTTCTAGCTGATATCGCACTGAGCACCTTGGGCTAAGGAGAGTTGTGGCTTAGGAGATATGGAAGAATGAGGCTTGGAGTAGTAGAGCTTAGAAAGCTTGAATATTTGAAGGTAAGAGATGATTTGAAATGAAAGAATTCAATTAGGAAAACCAAGAGCCCTTTGATGACGCATTTCTTCTGATATGTGAGCAGTCCTGAAGACGTCTTTTTCCTTGGCAGCAGTCGTCCAAAGATAAACAGATCTGAAAATCTGAATACCTTTCGGGGGCTTCGCCCCCGAACCCCCGACGGGGGGCGCTGCCCCCTCGACCCCTGTCCGCTGACCGGGCAGCGGAACCCCCGATGTGAGGCCCCGGATAGGTCGCTAGGCGGTTCGGAGAAATCTCTTTGTATGATGCCGTCTTTGCTCCATCATTAATTCTTCATTGCCTATGTCCTGCTTAGATCATGTTTGATCATGCTTACTGCATGTCTTCAAAATACATGTTAGGCAAGAAAAATATGTTGCAGTACAATCCAAGCATGTCAATATAATATAGGACAATTAGGACAATGCTAAGTTTAAGTAGCAATATGATAGTGAGTATATGAATATTAGTGACATCATTATGTTAAACTTAACTGATTAGCCATATTCAAAAACACAATGTAATCATTGGGCCAACACTCCACCGCCGACCCCCCTCGTCCCCTGCTCCACTCCGACGACCCCGACCCGATCCCGTCTAGGTATACCTAACCCTAACCCTATCTCCCACTGACATGATATAAACACACTGACACACTCACTGACACGACACCGACACACTCACTGATACGACACTGACACACGACACACAGACACGTATACATATGTATACTCATTGAAGAAAACTCTTAAACATATGTATACATGTATACATGAAACTCTTATACATATGGATACAATATATACATATGTATACTCATTGATGGTTCCTTTATATACATATATACATATGTATACATATGTATACAATCTTAGGAAAAACTCTTATATAACTATAGCTATATCTATTAATCTACATATATACATATGTATACAATCTCAGGAAAAACTGAACTAAACACACATAGGTATACTCATTGAAGAAAACTAAGAATTCACAATGGAACTTGGGTTTTGAAACATGAAACGAGATAATGGTTCCTTTAGTTAGCTTGCTTATGTTACAATTATATTCTCTGTGAATATCGATCTTACCAGATGGCACCCATGACCCGAGCAGCGGCACGTCATTTGAGAGAAATACAGATTGCTGAGGTGGCTCCTCCTACTGTTATGGAGGAAGTGGCACCGGTAGCTAGTGAGACCGAGAGTTCCATTCATCCAGCACCTGCAGTGGAATGACGTTTTCCCGCCGTCGATCACATTTTTTTGAAGATGTTGCGTGATTGTATCATTGAGCGTATGTGTGAGCTGCGTGGTCGTCATTAGTGTAGTTTTATGGATATATTTTGTGTTGGACTATTAGTACTTATTACCAGCTGTACTTGTTTTATGGAGATGAGTTTATGGACTTATTACCAGCTGTACTTAATTTATGGAGATCAATAATGGAGATTAATTATGGAGATTAATTATGGACTTACTACCACTTATTTTATAGAGATTAATTAGGCTAAGTCTTCTGTGTGGTCAATTCTGATACAGTATGGTTATATGGTTATGTCATGTGATACACTCTTACCACTTGTTGTATCATGATTACTTGGAATTCTATTTCTATGTTTAGGATATGTCATGATTAATGCGCATATTACTTTTACAAGTGTTTCAACGAGTGCATGTATCTATCTTACAGAATTATCCTCAAATGGATATGGATTTGAATTACTATCTGCAGAATTGTTCTTGGATGTACAACCGTCATCCTGATGACATGTGCGGTGTGCGGGATGAATTCATAGAGAGTATACAGCAGTTCCTGCAGTTTGCCAAGGCGTTCCCTCAGTACATGTACGGTACCAAAATTAAGTATCCTTGTGTGAGATGTCGCAACTTGAAATATCATCCAGAAGTGAAAGTTACGTATCATTTATACTCGAAGGGTTTCACGCCGAATTACTATCAGTGGAGCGTACACGAAAAACTTGTGTCTTTAGCATCGGAGTATAAGCCTTATGTGGATGACCACAACCATGCTACTTACGACGATGGGTTGGTGAACATGGTTTTTGACGCGGCGGGGCCTAGTTTCGATCCGAAAAATCATGATGCACCTGAGGAGGCACCGAACGTCGATGCTGCAATGTTCATGGAGTTGCTGGAGAATGCAAGGACTCCATTATATCCTGGTTGTGAGGATCATTCATCGTTAGAGGTGATTACAAGTTGTTGAGCATCAAGTCCGATTTTAATATGTCGCAAGATTGCTACAACCGAGTTATGGAGTTGATTATAGAAATATTGCCTGAGGGTGCTAAGTTGCCTAAAGACTTTTACCGATCTAAGAGGATGGTGAGATCGCTCTGGATGGGATACAAAAAAATTGATGTATGTCACAACGGGTGCATGTTGTACTACAAAGACGACAAGGATGAAGACACCTACAGATTTTGTAGTGCTGATCGCTACAAGGGCAGTGGTAGAGGAAAGTCTGTTGGTGAAAGGAAGCCTACCGATTCGATGTACTACTTGTCGTTGACGCCGCGGTTGCAGCGGTTGTTTATGGTGAAGGAAACTGCAGAAAACATGAGTTTGCATAAGCGAAAACAGACTGAAGGAGTGTTGGATCACCCATCTGATGGAGAAGCATGAAAGCACTTTAATCGAGAGTATCCAGATTTTTCTTCTGATCCGCGTAATGTCAGATTGGGTCTCTGTTCCAACGGTTTTACCCCATTCGAACTTTCGGGATCCCAGTATTCGTGTTAGCCTGTGATCGCCACTTCGTACAATCTACCGCCTTGGATGTGCATGAAGACTCCGTATATGTTCCTCACCGTTATTATCCCAGGTCCAAATAATCCGAAAAGGAACATCGATAAGTATTTACAGCCATTGATTGATGAGTTGAATCAGCTGTGGGAAGTAGGTTCCAACACGTACGATGTATCTAGAAACAAAATTTTTAGATACGGGCAGCACTTATGTGGACCATCAACGATTTTTTGGCCTATGGTATGTTATCTGGATGGAGCACGCATGGTCGTCTTTCATGTCCGTATTGCATGGACCGCACTAAGGCTTTTCGTTTGAAATACGGAGGCAAACCGTGCTTCTTCGATTGTCATCGACAATTCCTGTCGAAGGATCATCCGTACCGGAGGAACAGGAATGCTTTTCGTGCTGGCGTTATGGAGAAGGCTAATCCCCCGCCAAGGTAGCCCGGATACACGATATGGAAAGAGGTAAAAGATTTACTAAGAGCTATTGAAGAGCCTGCTATGGATTACAAGTGTGACAGATTTGGTCACACTCATAACTGGACGAAGAGGAGTATATTCTGGGATCTACCATATTGGAGCACCAATCTGATTAGACATAACCTTGATGTCATTCATATCGAAAAGAATGTGTTTGACAACATAATTAATACTGTAATGGACATAAAGGGGAAGACGAAAGACAATCCAAAGGCTAGATTGGACTTGGAAGAAATATGTAGACGTCCTGCATTGCATTTGATAGAGGAGGGGAATGGGAAGTTGAAGCAGCCTAAGGCAATTTTCTTACTGGAGAAGGAGGATAAAGTGAGACTTTATAGGTGGATTCAAGGTCTGAAATTTCCAGACGGGTATGTTTTGAACTTGAGAAGATGCGTCGACCTCAAAGAGAACAAACTGACAGGTATGAAGAGCAATGATTGTCATGTATTAATGGAGGGGTTAATTCCGATTGCATTTCGGGAATTCTTACCCCAGGTTGTTTGGGATCCATTGACCGAGCTTAGAATATTCTTCAGAGATCTTTGTTCTACTAAGTTGCTCGTCGATCGTCTAAAAAAGCAGGAGAACGATATTACGGTAACACTGTGCAAGCTCGATAAGGTATTTTCTCCTGAATTCTTCGACTCCATGGAGCATTTGCCAATTCATCTTTCCTACGAGGTACGTGTTGGTGGACCCGTCGGTTATCGGTGGATGTACCCGTTTGAGCGATATTTGAACCACCTAAAGAGGAAGGTGAAAACAAGGCTCGGGTCGAGGGTTCTATTTATGAAGCCTATATTCTCAAGAAGATTACAAACTTCTGCTCGACGTATTTCAAACTTCATGCTGCTACGAATAGAACAAGGGCTCCGAGAAACGATGACGGATATCAAGAATCTAATGATAGAATATTGAAAGTATTCAATGTGTCCGAAAAGCCTTCGAGGAAAATAAAGAAGTGATATTTGAATGACGAAGAGCTAAGGGCTGCTCAGTTGTATATATTACTCAATTGCGACGAAGATGAAGTAGAGAAGCTAGAGGGGTAAGTAATTAATG
Organism: Iris pallida; assembly: GCA_029216955.1. Lineage (NCBI taxonomy): Eukaryota > Viridiplantae > Streptophyta > Magnoliopsida > Asparagales > Iridaceae > Iris > Iris pallida. The sequence continues at coordinate 9,874,948 of JANAVB010013394.1, forward strand.
ATGAGTTTACGTCATCTCAATGTAATAATATAAGCTAATATTATTGTACTAATTGGCGGTTGCTTCGTTGTTTTTCAGCACATATAATGATGAGTTGAGGTCTGTTAGACCCTACCTAACAGACGAAGCATTAGAACAAGAAATGAGACATCATTTTCCTTCTTGGTTGAGCGAATATGTAAGCAACTCGATAATTACTGGCCTCTTCTAATGCAACTGCGTAATAAATAACTTACTATCTCTTCTTTGGTATTCAGGTCGATCGTCTAATTTCACCAGAGATTGAATTAATTAGAACTCTTGCCAAGGGACCAACTACTTTTGTTAAAATATGGCCAAGTAACTATGTCAATGGCTTTAGGTTCAAGTCGACAAATGCTCTGATCAGAGACAGCTTCCTGGATCTTGATTCCACGAAAAATAGTTGTTTGTGTATCAAATCTTCGAACTACAAAGACGTCGATCCAGGAAATGATTTCTTTGGCATCTTATGAGAGATTATGGAGTTGACATATAATTATGGCAGAGAACCAGCAAAACTAGAGGGATAGGAAGAGGGTTATACCAGCTTCGTATAGGAAACAGTAGCACGCCAGACGGAGCCGCGATGGAGGAGATACGAACCGACGAAGTTGGCTCCGCAAAACTGTCCAAAAATTATACAATTTAAACGGTCAACTTGGTGGCCGGTTTTGATATATCAAACGATGAAATTAACGAACGAAAATTGAGGATAGTGAAAGGGCTATATACCGAGATTGAGACGAAAGAAACGGTTCGACGAACCAATGGTCGAATTTTCCAAAAAACACGCGCGAAGTTGCTGCGACGAGACGCCATTTCTGGATCTCGTTCGCGCGTGCGTCGACGGGATTCCGTGCAAAATACACGAATCGCCTAGACGGCACATCCCGGAGGACGGTCGCCGCCATGTGAAGGTGCGCCCGGCCAAGGGGCCATGGGGGACCGCACGGCGGCCGGCCACGGCGGCCCGCGGTGACGGCACGACGCCGGTCGGCCGCGGCTACTGCTGCGCCTGCTCGCTGTAGCTGCTGCTGTTCGCTGCTGCTGCTGCTGCTGCTGCGGCATGCGCAGCAAGGGGCGGTGACGGTGCAGCGGCGGAGGTCGAATTTTCTGAAAAACGTGCACGAGATTGAGACGGAAGAAACGGTTCGACGATCCAACGGTCGAATTTTCCGAAAAATGCGCGCGAAGTTGCTACGACTAGACGCCATTTCTGGATCTCGTTCGCGTGCGCGTCGACAGAATTCCGTGCAAAATGCACGAATCACCTAGACGGCGCATCCCGGATGACGGTGGCCGCCACGGGAAGGTGTGCCCGGCCAAGGGGCCATGGGGGACCGCACGATGGCCGGCCATGGCGCCGGTCGGCCGCGGCTACTGCTGCGCCTACTCGCTGCATCTGCTGCTGTTCGCTGCTGCTGCTGCTGCTGCGACGTGCGCAGCCAGGGGCGGCGACGGTGCGGCGGCGGCGGTCGTAGCGACGTGCGGCGGCGGTTGGTAGTGGTGTTAATGGTGGTGGTGGTGTGGGTGATGATGGTGGTGATGTTGGTGTTGTTTGTATAGGAGGGGAGTGGAAGTGGTTGTGAAGAAGAAGAATGAAGAAGAAGAAATGGAGATGATGATGATAAAGGAGGAGAATGGAGGGGGTTGTGTGATGAGAAGGGTGGTGTTCGGCTGTGAGGGAAGAGGAGGAGTTGGTGTGTGTGTGTGTTTATTATACAAAGAGAGAGGGAGATTATATATTGTGTGTGTGTATAATATTAATGAGAGAGGGAGAGAGAGAATGTGATATTAATAAGAGAAAGAGAAAGAGAAAGTAGAGAGAGGGGAGAGTGTTCTCGGCCACATGGAGGGGTTGGCTGTGAGAGGGGAGAGAGAAAAGGAGATGGGGATGGGGTGAGGTGTAAGGAGAGAGAGATATTAATAATATATATACATATATATATATATATATATATATATATATATATATAATAGAAAGAAAATGAGATATTTATAGAGAGAGATATTTAGAGAGGAAAAATATCAGTGGGGTGTATGGGCAGTCATGATGGAGGGTAACATGGAGCTGGGGTTGGGTTCAGTGGAGCCGGGTTGGGCCAAAATGGACTAGGTACAATAAATAAATTATTTTTAGGTATTTATAATCATGGATAAATAAGTAGCATGTGGGGGTTCATATAAATGGGACACAAGTGTCATACAGGTAGTAGACTTCATGTGGGCCATAACTATATTTGGGGTCGACTAGGTTAGGTCGATGTCGGGTCCCGAAATTAAATTGGAAGTCAGGTCATAAATTACGGGAGATAATTAAATGGTCTAAATTGACCCGAAAGTTGTGCGAAGAAAATAAAGCACAAGATGGTGTGTCTGAGTGGGACACGAAGGTCATGGGTGAAGAGCGTCTCGAGTAGATCAGGCATGACAAGTTGGTTTCAAGAAAAAGACTAGTCTGGTGCTCCTACATTAAAAGTCATGGTAACGTGCATATGATGATCAAGGAAAAGAGTGGGATTTCAATTAATAATTAAATGGTCTAAATTGACCCGAACTTGCACGAAGCAAAAAAAGTACAAGGGAACAAGTTCGAGTGGGACACGATATAACAAAATGAAGGTAATCCTGTCCACTACAAACTTCAAGAAGGAAGTTCCCAGAGACTGGCATCCCTGATGCTCTAGAAATCCAAGTCACGGTAAAGAGCATTAATGATCAAAATTAATTAAAAATTAAAAATAAATCCCAAAAATTCAGGGGGCTTACAAGATGTTCCTATCCTTGAGGCACGGCGGTGCCCCTCCTCCTCCAGATCTGCAATAGTCCGAGTTAGGACTGTTTTATGAGATTATAGTGTTTTTTTAGTGTTTGTTTATGTTGTTTCAATATTGGTTGTGGATTATTTGTTTGTGTAGACTTTCATTATTGGTTGTGGATTCATGTGGATATTGGTTGTATACTTTGGATATTCGTTTACCGACTTTGGATATTTTAGTGTTCGTTGTGTTGGTATCTCATCATATGTTGGTTGTAGACTTTTACTCTTGTTTGCATTGATACATATGTATATTGTGATATTGTGATGTACCGGTGTTGAGTGTTGCACCGAAAGGGTCGGCGAACCCAGGAAGAAAATGTGCTTGTAGTTTTTTTGTTATTTATTAAACTGCAGATAAAAAATATGATTCTGTGGACATTCTGTAATTTATTTTTTTGTAATTTAGCGACGTTTACCGACGTTTAGCGATGCAGCTAAACATTGGTAAACGTCGATAAATCACCAGGTATACCGACGCTTATCGACGTAAGTTTGCGTCGGTAAACGTCGGTAAACAATAGACATACGTCGCTAAATGTTCCAGTATTTCTCTTGCCTACAGAGTCAGTGAACGTCGGTAAAAACTAGACATACGTCGCTAACTGTTGCAGGATTCACCGACGTTGACCGACGTTTGAGACGTTGCCATATTTTCGACGGGGCGTCAGTGAACGTCGGTAAATTACCGACGTTTAATGACGTCGGTAAGCATCGATAAGAGCGACGATTACCGACGTTTTGCCTGTTAGCGAAATAGCTTTCCGCGACCACAGAAAAACGTCGCTAAATACGTCGACAAACAGTTGTAGCGACATTTTTTTGTCATTTTAGCGACGTTTTCTGGCGTCGCTAATATGACTTATTCTGGTAGTGTCTGCCTCGGCCCTGAACTCTTTGAACTTCTCGAATGCTTCATCTTTAGCCTTCAAAAGGTAGACAAAAATGTACTTTGAGAAGTCATCGATGAAGGTTGTAAAATACTTCATTCCGATCTTTGTAGAGAATTATTTGAAGTCACAGATATCGGAGTGTACCAACTCCAGAAGATCTGTGCTTCGATTAACCCGATGAAAGGGTTTTCTTGTGATCTTCGCTTGAGCACAAACTTCACATTTCTCTACCTTACCCCCACATTTGGAGATAAGTCCTAGACTAGACATTTTGTTTATTCGTTTACATTAAACATGTCCTAGCCTATTATGTCACAACTCATGAGTATAAGCAGAATGAGTGATTGCATTAACAACTTTGGACTGATTTATAAGCTGAATTTTAAACATTCCTTCGGTATAAAAAGCTTTCCCGAAGTATATTCCCTTTATGGACATCACCATCTGACCAGAATTGATGTCCATCCTGAGGCCTGCATTGCAGAGTAGGCCTCTTGAGATCAGGTTCTTTGCAATAGCAAGTACATGCTTCACACCCTAAAGCGTCAGAGACTTCCCCGAAGTCAGCTTCAAAACCACCGTCCCGATCCCGAGCACTTCAGCTTGTGTCTGGTTCGCCACCATAACAACTTCAGAAGTTGGCGTGTACGTGGTGAACCACTCATTGCTTGACCAAACATGGCAAGTAGTACCAGTGTCTACCCACCAGTCAGAGTCAGCCCCTACAGCAGTGACCTACGCAATCATTACAACAACGTCAATGATCATAGAAACCTTGCTAGGCTTACCTTGCTCTGATTGCTTGGCCTTCGCTTTGCATTCACTCTCGAAGTGGCCCTTCTTGCCACACTTGAAACAAGGCATCTGAGACTTTGCCTTCTGATTCTTGAAGGAAGTTCCCTTAACTTTCAGATTGTTAGGGTCCTTCTTCTTGTTGTGGAAAGCTGCATGCTTTCCCTTGTGTTCCTTGTTGTGAACCAAATTGGCGTTAGCCAATTGTTTGGACAGTGCGTCCACCTTCAGTTGAGCCATCATTTGGTCCTCAACATAGACTTCCTGTAGGAGATCTTCGAGACTGAACTCTAACTTCTTCTTATGCATGTTTGAATAGAACTTGCTCTACCCAGTGGGGAGCTTAGAGACGATCCCTCCAACAACAAACTTATTGGGGAGGGGCATCGCCTCATCATCCAACTTCTGTCGCAGCTTCAAGAACTCCTTCACCTGTGGCAGCATTGGCTTCTCATCTTCAAAGAACCACTTGTGATATTTTTCAACTAAAAATATCTTGCTTCGGTTCTTACCATCTTCGTATAGTTTCTCCAGAGACTCCCAAATCTCTCTGGTAATAGTCTTCTTTGAATATGATTCTGCAAGGGAGTCTTCCATAGCATTTAGGATCATAAGCCTACAAATGCTATTGTTCCTTCTCCACTTGGCCTGGTTCTTAGTAGAAGCAGAAATTATGGCTGCAGATCCAGTTTCTGGAATAGTAGGTTCCTCCTCAAAAAGTATATGATTAATGTCAGAGAATTTAAAATTGAGGCTAACCTTTCTTTTCTAGAATTGATAGTGTTCACCATCAAATTGCTCTAACTTTGTGAAGTTAGGATTGATTAGTGAAGAATAAAAGTTTTCCATCTTTCAATCAAGCTTTGAGATTGTTAGTCCCGGGGCATAATTTAGAAAACTGAGAAATGAAACGATTGTAAGAACAATGTTTCGTAGCAACACTTCAAGGAAGGTGCAAAACATAGATCCTTGGAGGATTCTGAAAGACGAAAACTAATGTGTTACTTCGAAGAAGACATAGAAGAATTCATAGCAGCAGCAGCAACGAATGTCCACTAACTTTTCTGATTAGATCAGAGAAGTTCTTGTTCAGAATGAGTTGCAAGTGGATAATAGAAGAACTGAAGGTTCTGATTAGATCAGAGAGGAAGAAAGCCTGCTGGGGTGAATTATCACCGGCACTCAAAGCTTGATTTGCCCCCACACGAACAGCTTCCAGGAACCAGCAAGTTCGACGGAGAACTTTGGAACACTCCGCTCTTCTGACTCCTCGGATGGCACGGTCTCCTGCGCTAAGTGGCGATGGTGCTGGCACACTTTTCTTCTCTCTTGAACTCTCTGGATTCGTAAGGAACTTGTGTTCTGAACACTTGTATATTCTATACACTGAGAGAGAAAGAGAGCAGAAAAGTTTTTATAGTCCTTTCTGTAACCGCCAGTTAGCAACAAGTTCGGAATGTAGGAAAAAAACCGTCTGGAACATGCTGTAACTGCTCAATCATACACAGACATGATCTGAGCTAAATGGCGCACAGTGCGAGCAAGCTGCGCACCAGCGGCAATAGCGTCCAACCGCTCTCGCATGCACTAGCACAATATGCACACCGTGCGCACTTCTACACAAATCGTACACCAACTGCATCACCAACAGGCCGTGCCAACTGGCAACGCTTCCTGGCACACCAACTGGCACGCCCAATAGAGCGCCATTTGGCTGTGCGATCGGGCAGTATGAACTGGTGCATGAACGGCTGCACAAGAGGCTCACGCAACGAGCGCAACGATGCTGACGTGCTAAGTGCAAAGTGTGCCAACAAAATACCACATTACGTCTCATGAGCCCATGAGATCGAGTCCAAATTCGAGTCTGAGTTTGAGTCCGAGTTCGAGTCTAAGTCACTAAGCCCCTATGGGGCTCAGCTCCAAAGGAATAAATTCCAAGAGCAAAAAGCTAATACTTTACCATGGAGTCTTAACCTTACCTCCAAGTAAAATTACCCACATGGTCCCTCCTTAGGGTCACCACCCCATGTGTATATCTCAACAACACATACCAAGTATATATATTGAGATACCTTATGATGCTTTTCCAATGTGGGATTAAACTTTACTAGGCATGTGTTGAGAGCAAGCTCTCTTCACATGTTACAAAGGAAAAGCTCCAACTATCTCCCATATATCTCAATATATGGAGTTGAGTGTTCCCCACAGTAACTGTCCATCATGCATTAGGAGAGATGTCGCTTACGACTTGATTCTTCCCGCATGGGTCAAACAACAGACTATAATACAAGAATGGACTAAGCCTTGAATTCTGCACTATAGCTGAAATTCTTTCCACACACATAATATAGTTACATGTGCTTCTGGCTGCACATTACAGGCCCTGTGCAAGCCTGGTTTCAGTATATAATTTTGGACATCTACAAGTTTACCCTCAAGAGACGGCCTGCTATCTCTGTCCATACACTATAGGTGAGTTCTTTGTTAAAGAGACATGGCATAAAGCCTTGCGCTTCCCTTGCGGTGCTATGCCGCTATGACATGGCCTAAAGCCGAGGCATTACCCCTACCATGAACCTCATCGTAGTGTTATCTACTATAGCATGAGGTCACAGCCTCTTTGTAGTGCCATACTATCCAGCATGAAGCCTTAGGTTCCCTTGCGGTGTTACGTCGCAACGACATGGCTTACAAGGCCGAGGCTTTACCCCTATCCAGGTACCTTATCGTGGTGTCGTGCTACTGTAATATGAGGAATACCTCCCCTTTGTAGTACTGACTACCCCTCTTTAATTTTATCATACAGCATTAGGCTACATGCCTATTTGCGGTGCTACTCCGCTGTGACTTGGCTCGCAAAGTCGAGGCATTACCCCTTTCGGGAACCTCATGGTGGAATTATCCTACTATAGCATAGAGTTTCACTCCTTGTAGTACTGTGCTACCGTACTTTCTGTAAAGCACACCAGGCATTCACTCTGCCTGAGAACTCATTAAGGCGTTTAAGACAACCTCTCACAGGATCTGTTTTCTACAGAAAACAATAGTAGACAACAGTGGTTGTAGGTCCGTAACCTCTCAATGCTACAGAGGACATGTACCCACTATTTCTGATATTTTTCCAGTAAATGGTCTTCCTTTGAACCAAAATCTAGATGTCTAGTAGATTTCTCTTTGAACTAATAGCATAAAACTTTATGGTAGGATTACAATTACATAATATCAGAATACCTTCAAGTCCATTTTTCTTACTGTATCATCGACCAGCTAGTGCTTGAGGCCCTTGGTGAATGGATCCGCCAGGTTCTCCTGACTCCGAACATCAATCACTGCAATAACACCTCTCTTGATGAGATCGTCTACTGCGATGTGCTTTAACCGCACAGCCTCTTCTTTCTGTTGAAGAGGTTATTTGATGCCACTACTACAGCCGTCTTGTTGTCGCAATATATCGGTATTGCCGGTATTTGTGCCCCAACCACTGGAAGATCATACATGATCTCCCGAAGCCATTCTCCTTTCTCCGCTGCAGTATCAATTGCAAAGAACACAGATTCTGTGGATGATCGCGAGAGCATAGTCTGCTTCTTCGACTTCCACGATATAGTAGCTTCACCCATTATGAAAATAAATCCACCTGTGGACCTCTCGCTCTCCAACTCTGAGCCCCAGTAGGCATCACTGAAGCCTTCTACTACCGATGGATCTCCGTTGTAATGCATTGCGTATGTCTGAGTCTTCTTGAGATATCTCATAACCCGTTTCACAGCTTCCCAGTACTCAACGCCTGGGTTGCTCATGAAAAGACTCAACATTCCCACGGTAAAAGCTATCTCAGGCCTTGTGGCAGTAATAGCATACATCAAACTCACGATAACGCTTGCGTACTCCAGCTGCATGATGCTTTCCTACGAATTAAGCTTCAGCTTCATATCACACCTGTAAGGTGTATCGATCCCTGGAAGATCCTGATACCCGTAACGTGTGATCATCTTCTCAATATAATAAGACTATGACAGCGCTAGTCCAATGTCTGTCCGAATAATCTTGATCCCTAAGATTACATCAGCTTCCCCAAAGTCCTTCATACTGAACTTGCTCGAGATGAACTTCTTTGTCCTCGTGACATAGCCCATATCCGTACCTAGGATTAACATATCGTCTACGTACAGACAAACAATTATACTTCTTCCATCAGCAAACTTTGTGTAAACACACTTGTCCGTCTCGCTGACCCTGTAGCCATTTGACCTTATAACCTTGTCAAATTTCTCATGCCACATCTTGGAAGCTTATTTAAGACCATACAAGGATTTCACCAACTTACAGACTATGTCTTCAAGACCTTGACAACAAATCCCTCTGACTGTTGTATGTAAATCTCTTTGGTCAGCTCGCCATTTAGGAAAGACATTTTTACATCCATCTGATGTATCACCATCTTATGTATTACTGCGAGAGCAATCAACACTCTGATGGTGGTCATCTGGGCTATTGGAGCATACATGTCAAAGTAGTCGATCCCCTGCTTCTGAGAAAACCCCTTAGCTACCAACCTAGCCTTGAATTTGTCAATAGTTCCATCTTCTTTCATCTTCTTCTTGAAGATCCATTTGCATTCGATGGATTTTTCTTCTTCAGGAAGATCAACCAACACTCAAGTGTTATTTGAGGTGATGGAATCAATTTCATTGTCTATCGCCTCCCTCCAAAAAATTGCGTCTCTGGTCTTCATCACCTCATTATAGGTAAGCGGATCTGCTTCCAAATGATAGGTGACAAAGTCATTTTCGAAGTCCTTCGGCCTCCTCACACGCTTAGCTGACGGCTCAACGAGTTCTGGTTTAACCGTTGTTTCAACAACAACATCTTCTTGGACTAAATCCTCATTGAAAACTTTAGTTTCTTGCGCACCCTCATTGTTCTCCGAAATGTCCGTAAGAATAATGTTCTTGTGCCTTACAAATTTGTCTTCAAAATATTCTGCGTCACAAATTCAATTATATGATTTGACTCAATATCAAGAAATCTCCGAGCATCACTCTTTTCGGCATAACCCAAAAAGATTGTCTTTGTAGTCCTTGCCCAAAGCTTCTGAATCTTCAGATCTGGAAGCTTCACATATGTCAGACACCCCCACACTCGAATGACATTCAAGCTAGGTCTGACCTTGAACCAGAGTTCATGAGGAGTAATGAATGAAGTTGCATGAGGCACTCTATTTAGAATAAAAGTGGCCGTCAATGCAGCTTCTCCCTAGTAGCACTTTGGAAGACCCGCAGTCAATAGCATTGAGTTAATTATTTCTCTGTCAACGTTTTGTTCTTCCTCTCTGCTACTCCGTTTGATTGAGGAGAGTACGGAGTAGTGGTCTTGTTGATTCCATGTTCTTTGCATAACGATGTGAATTCATGAGACCGGTACTCCCCACCCCGATCACTTATTATTCTCTTGAGTTGTTGTCCAGTCTATCGCTCAGCCTCGGCCCTGAACTCTTTGAACTTCTCGAATGCTTCATCTTTAGCCTTCAAAAGGTAGACAAAAACGTACTTTGAAAAGTCATCGATGAAGGTTTGTGAAATATTTCATCCTGGCCTTTGTAGAAAATTGTTTGAAGTCACAGATATCAGAGTGTACCAACTCCAGAAGATCTGTGCTTCGATTAACCCTAGGAAAGGGTTTCCTTGTGATCTTCGTTTGAGCACAAACTTCACATTTCTCTACCTTACCCCCACATTTGGAGATAAGTCCTAAACTAGACATTATGTTTATTCGTTTACAATGAACATGTCCTAGCCTATTACGCCACAACTCAAGAGTAAAAGCAGAATGAGTGATTGCAATAACAACTTTGGACTAATTTATAAGCTGAATTTTAAACATTCCTTCGGTATAAAAAGTTTTTCTGAAGTATGTTCCCTTTATGGACATCACCATCTGACCAGCATTTATGTCCATCCTGAGGCCTGCATTACAGAGTAGGCCTTCCGAAATCAGGTTCTTTGCGATAGTAGGTACATGCTTCATACCTTGAAGCGTTTATGGCACGGACTCCTGTGCTAAGTGGCGCTGGTGCTGGCACACTTCTCTTCTTTCTTGAAATCTCTGGGTTCGTAAGGAACTTGTGCTCTGAACACTTGTATATTATGTACACTAAGAGAGAGAGAGAGAGAGAGCAGAGAAGTTTGTATAGTCCCGCTCTATAACCGCCCAGTTAGCAACAAGTTCGGAATGTGGGAGAAAATCTTCCCGAACATGATGTAACTAGCGCGCCATCTGGGCACGCGATCGGGCAGCGCGAACGGCTGCACCTAGCGACGATACGCGATCGGGCAGCGTGAACGGCTGTGCCTAGCGATGATGCTGACATGCTAAGTGCGCCAACAAAACACCATATTACGTCTTATGAGCCTGAGTCCGAGTCCGAATCCGAGTCCGAGTCGCTAAGCCCCTACAGGGCTTAGCTCCAAAGGAATAAATTCCAAGAGCAAGAAACTAATGCTTTACTATGGAGTCTTAACCTTACCTCCTAGTAAAATCACCCACATGGTTCCCTCCCTAGGTTCACCACCCCATGTGCATATCTTAACAACATATACCAAGTATATATATTGAGATATCTCATGATGCTTTTTCAATGTGGGACTGAACTTTACTAGGCATGTGTTCAATTCCACTGTATAATTTCTAACTATCATGTACAAGTAATGAACAAGTAACAAGTATGAAATAACATGTAAAAGGTACAAGTATGACAAGTAAAGTACGTGAATTATGAATAAGAACTCTCTCTCGTGTACATATGAATGGTAATGTAGAATCAATAATGAATATCATGGAAAAGACAGTAGCATATAATATATCGCACAAGTAACAAAAGTGTAGGTACGCTACCTGTATGTTCTCCTTATGAATATCATGGCTTCACTTCATCACTTGAGAGTTGAGAATCCCAGTCCAGTCCTAGACAAGAGTACTCGACCCTAAAATTTCTTGAATTCCAATTCTTCTCTCTTCACCTCTCGTCTTCCTTTCCCAGCCGCCACCTTGACGTTGTCATCGACGTGCCGACGACCCTGCACTATCGCCAAAGTGCATTGTTGTCTACTAATAAATGCTCTTGAGGTAATGTTCTTGTTATTTTCTTTCTAAAAAATTTCTTTCGAATAATATTGGAGATATTGAAAATTCAAAAAATTTCATAGAGGGTAAAGAAGTTTAAGAAAATTCTAGAAAAAGTAAGAAGTTTAAGAAAATTTCAATTTGGGTAACAGTGCGACAAGTACCATGGCGTGTGAGGACTTGGCAGGACAACAAAAAGGGATGCGCCATCACTAATGGCGCGCTGTGCGAGGGTTATGGCGCACCATGCCAAAGAGTGCTTACGGTCAAAGGGTGCGCCATCAGTGATGGCGCGCGCTGGCAGAGGAGCCATCACTGATGGCGCTACGTTGTTACGGGGGGGGCTGTGGTCACAGTGTTGGGTCAGTGTCAGTGTTTCCGGTGGCAGAGTATGCCATTAATGATGGCGCGCCATCAGTGCGTTGGGGTCAGTGCGGTGTTCACGGGGTGGCAGAGCGCGCCATCAATGATGGTGCGCCATCAGTTGGCAGTGGGGGTCAGCGGCTGGTCAGTACGTTGGGGTTCGGGATGGCAGGATGGCTCATTTTTCGTGGCGCGTTGGAGCACGCGTGTAAGAGTTTTGGAGGGAAAAATTGTTGGGGGAGTCTCCAACGTGGTCTCCCTCTACTGCTGCCTCATTGGAAAGGGAAAAAAGTTTTTGGGAAGGGAAAAAAGTTGGCCGAACCTCGTTGGAGACTCCCCTCTTCTTTATAAATTCCTCCTTCTTTCTTCGTCTTCACAGAACCTCTTCCTCTTGTTCTTCATCCTCATTTTCATTCTCATTCTCATCCTCATCTTCACCTTCATCCTCCTCTTTCTCATGTAAGTAACTCTTGAACAAAATTAAATTATGATTTTATTTGAATATTTGTATTACTAATTGTATTTTCGAAAAAATGTAACAGATGGCTCAACCGAATGACGAATTTATTCCCGAGGGAGCGATTACAGAAGTCGTCAAACAGGAAAGACAAATTCATATATCTAAGTTGGTTTTTGAGGGGAAGGTAAATTTTAAAATAGTAACTCTCGTTATTCTGTATTATTTATTTATTTTACATAAATGTTACAAATAAAATTCGCTTGTAGTTATATGATTATCCTCCCGAGGCTCGAACACGGGAGCATGAAAGTTGGAGGATTTAGAGTAGGTATCAGACATAAAAGTTAAATGCTGCTCAAAAGCAGTTGGTGCGTTCATTTGGATTTCATTATCTGGATGAAATTCAAATTTTAGTCCACGATGTTCACCTCATTTTTAGTCTCGCTGAGCGTTGGTGGCCTCAACGCAACGCATTTCAGTTGCCTGTTAGTGAAATGACAATCACGCTCTGGGATGTCACAAATATTCTAGGATTACCTATTACAGGTGAACCAATATATTTTGATACACATTTAAATCCGTGTGAAATAGTCAGGAGATATCTAGGCATTATGCCCCCTGCGAACCTAGGAGCAAGGAGTTTTGTCACGATAACTTGGCTTCGGGGTAACTTTATAGATTTAGATAGGACTATCGACGGTCCAGTCGTGGTCGATGATTACAAGGTACGTCCCTCCTTGGTAATTTTGGCTAATATTTATTAATTTTAATAGCGAGTTAATTTTAATATGTTAGTTTCATAATTTGCAGATACTTTGCTGTACTAGAGCATATTTGCTCTGTTTGTCCTGGGCAATGTTATTTCCCGACGGACAGGAAAATAGAATAAACGTACGACTGCTACCTTTCTTAGATGATCTTAAAGTACGTACTCGTCATGCATGGGGAGCTGCTACATTAGCGTATCTATATGCCAGCTTGACGGAATTTGCAAGATTGAATGGTTCCAAAAAATTTTGTGGGTGCGCGACGCTGGTTCAGGTAATAGAAAATCAATATCTAAATTGATTTCAATTATATACATTTTCTTGAATATCGAATTATTTCTGTCGTAGGTATGGTGCTACGAACATTTTTTTATTGGTCGACCTGTAACCAGCATTCCAAGTGATACTGGAATTTTTTCGCTTGCTACGCGATGGGCCACAAATGTAGCGGACCCACATCATAATTTACACAGAGATGTTTCACTGTATCAGGGAGAATTTGATACGTTGCAGTGGAATGAGGTAACTAATAAATTTAGTATAGTCATTCCAGTTAATAATTTGGTACAAATTTATCGTGAGTAATTGTCTTTCAATAGGTTATGTGGATACCCTACTCGGATGATGAAAACGGTCCAGAAATAAGATGGATATCATTCGAGCTAAGCCTACACAAATCTTTTATTATATATGATCGCTACACTATGTATCGTCCAGCAGACCGCGTTCTACGACAATTCGGTTATTGTCAGATAATCCCGGCTAACCCTCCTTGCATGAGTTATGATATAGCTAATGCAAGAAACAGAATTGATACTGCTTGAGCTTCCTGGTTTACGCCATGCTTTAGAATATGTAATATGTATACGATGTTCCCTAAATATATCTTTCACAATTTGTGATGTACTATATGACGGATTATCTCTAATTAAATCAACTATTTTTTGTCTTAACCCATGCACCGGTAGCTAGTCGATGACGTCCTATCGTAAGTCTACTTAAACAAGAATGACGACTTTCTAGTGTACTAACTTTAACTATTTGTCATTTTCCTATGGATTTGGCATATACTCTCCAATGACAATTCTGTTTATCATAATTATATATAATTCCATGGGAATTATTCATAGCACTGGCTGAACAACTAAAATTATGCTGAATTGCTAAACTACTTATAAAACTTCTAAATTCTGAACGAGTGTCAAATGTTTGTCCTACAAATAATTCAGGAGTGCTAGAATTATCAGTACTATCATCATCTATCTCATAACCAGTATTTTCAATTAAATCATCACTATTTTCATTGTCCTCATCATTATCATCATCATCATCATCAGCATAATCATCATCATTATTATGTTCATCTAGTAAGGGAGCAATTATTTGAGAAGAACTAGCACATGTGTTAACATGTGGGTAATTAGAAACAAATTCATCATTAGTTCTATTAGCAAATGATGAAACTTGAGTAACATATAAACTAATATAAGGTGACTGCGAATTAATCTCAAGAATAAAATTCTATGCTTCTTCACCATCTATCAATAAACATGTGGAACCAAAAACAGACTTTAAAATAAATTGATAATTAATAGAAAAACACGCTGAAATTAAATTGCGTAAATTTTCTAAAGTAATATGGTGATAAGTTGTAAAAAATTGGGTGTCACCTCCTTCGTAAGTTAACCCATTTACTCTACCACCATGTGAGCATACTATTTTAATATTATGGTCCATGGGAAAAAAAAGTTATTTGAGAATGTTTAGCTAATAGAGAGCGAGAACTTGTAAGAGCGAGAGAAGCTTGAGAGGGAGATACTAGCTTCCGTGAGGAGTTGGAAGCTTGTAAGAGGGAGATACTAGCTTCTTTGAAGAGTTGCTCTTCCAAGCTTCAGAGGAGTGCTTCTGTGAGAGATTGGAGAAAGAGTAATGTGCTTCTGTGAGAGGAGAAAGAGTAATGTGTTTGTGTAGAGAGAGAGAGTTAGCATTGTAATAAATAGACGTTGAGAATAGAGACGTTAAAATGTAGCCGTTGAAATGTAGCCGTTGGAAGGTGAACGTTGGAGAATAGCGCGCCAGAAATGATGGCACACTCTGGTTGGCACTCCAACCTACAAATAAAACTCCAGGCAGCGGCATAATAACTCAAGGCAGCGCGCCATCACACTACTAAAATATGCTCTATTAGCGACGTAGTGTAGCGACGGTAAGAAATGACGTCGCCAGTAGCGACGTCGTTTTAAACACGTCGCAAAATGTCGCTATATAGCGACGTTCTGCGACAGGAGTGTTCTACGTCGCCGAATAGCGACGTGCAGCGACATATTTTATGTACATGTCGCCAAGTTTGCGACGTTTAGCGACGTCAAAACGTGACGTCGCTAAGTTATTTTACTTAGGGCACGCCGCTGCCTTCTTTCCTCCTCATTCGCACAGAGCATAGACAGGTCGAGCTGGAGGGTACGCAGAGGAGCATATCTGCCTCACTCGCTCAGTATACTGAGAAGGTGGTGATTACCCTTGCTGCGCATGGTGAGCGACTGCGAGAGCTGGAGCAGGTACGTCCTTCCGGTCCATCGATGGCGCCGACTCCAGACATTCTACTGCCTCCTACTGCCCCTACGGTGCAGCTCACCCAGGAGCAGTATGAGTACATGCTATCCCAGATGCGCGGCAGGAGTCCTCAGTGATCCAGTAGATATTTTTTATCATCTTTGTATGTATTGGCCCTATGGGCCTATTGACCGTTCTGTACACTGATTTTCATTCTTATTTGCCCTCCATTGTGGACATGTATGTTTGTTGGATATTTACTTTGTTGGTATTTTTATTGTGATATTTACTTTGTGATATTTACTTTGTGATATCTGCGATGGGGATGACAAATATACCTACGCTGGGTTATAAGCGATGATCTGATATACAAAGGAGGTGCTGTCGAAATTTTAAAAAAATATATTGTGTATTTTTGTTATGATGTGTGTCTGTGTTTACAGTGAATGTGAAATGCAGTGTTCGGAAACCATCGACAGTTTCGATTACTGTTGTATGTTTTATCTTGGATAGAAATAGCAACAGTTCAGGGTGCACTTCTGAGAGCTTCATTTTCACGTCCTTCACTTTCTCGGACGTCGTAAAGGTTTCCGAGAAGGTGAAGGACGTGAAGAGGAAGCTCTGAGAAGTGCACCCTGAACTGTTGCTCTTTCTATCCAAGATAAAATATAGAACAGTAAGCGAAACTGTCGATGGTTCGAACACTACACTTCACACACACTGTAAACACAGAAACACAGCATAACAAAAATATCAATTATATTTTTTTAAATTTTTTTTTAACATCTGCGACGTATAGCGACGTTCGGCGATGAACTGCGACGGCAGATAGACGTCGCTATACGTCGCTAACCAGCGACGGTACGTCACTAGACGTCGCTACTATGCTGACGTGGGCTGAGGGTGTACGTCGCTAAATCTGTCGGTATGTGTCGCTAGTTTGCCCACGTGGCTGTCATGCCATGTCATCATATATAAATAACAGAGCATCGCAAGTGGTCGCTTTACGTCGTCATTTTGGCGACGTAATTGGACGTCGCTATATGTCGCAATTTTTGCGACGGCTAGCGACAATTAATTACGCGTCGCCAATAGCGACGTTCGGCGACTAAAGTGCCATCTGCGACTTGCCTTTAAGCGACGTCCCATTTTCGTCGCTAAATACGTCGCTAATTGTTTTCAGCGACGTAATTTCCTTATTTAGCGACGTTTCCTAACGTCGCTAAAATGAGTTATTTTTGTAGTGTCATTGATGGCTCCCTGTCTTGGGCGCGCCATCAATGATGGCTCCCTCTGTTAGAGCACGCCATCAATTATGGCTCCCCATTGCACTATACGTCACATCAATTATGGCTCCCCATTGCACTACACGTGACCCCACTACCCATTCGTAGCGCATCATCGGTCATGGCTCCTCCTGGAGAGCGCGCCACGAGTGATGGCTCTTCATCGGACACGCGCCATCAGCGGTAGCGTGCCATCATCTCTCTCTACCCATTTTCACCAGAGCGCCATCGGAAATGTCGCTTCGTTACCCAAAACGAAATAACCCCAAACTTCTTATTTTTTGAAAATTTCGGTAAATTTCTTCACCCTATATGAAAATTTCTGTTGAAAATTTCATACTGAGTTCTGTGTCAGTCAGTCCCGAGTTTGAACTCATGCATGCAGGACTTGTCTTTAAAGTTGATTTGTCAAATAATATGAGAAAACTATGTTCTTGTTATGAATTTGATTATGGTCATTATGTAGTAGCCTGGAAGAACTGCTACTTTTATTTCTTATTGTGCATCCTCAACTGCATAAGTGTGTGGATTACATATTAGAACTTGTTGACTTGCAGCAACTGGGTTTTTTTATCCGAGTAATTTTCTACTATCCAGTAAGTAAAGTTTGATGTTCTTCATCGTATGAAATTGAAAAAAAAAAACATGAAAAATACAGAAGATTTAGGTTGCGTTTGGTTCATTGTAATGTAATCGTAATCGTAATAGAATTGGATTTGTAATGTAATTGAGTTTGTAATGTAATAGAATTACAATTACATAACTATGTTTGGTTGAAGCATGTAATCAAACCATGTAATGTAATATCAATTGCATTCATATGTTTGGTTTACCATGTAATGTAATTAAGTTTCTAATTTAATATTTTTTAAATACAACATAAAATTTAAAAAGTGGATCACTAATTTTTTTTAAAATTTAAAAAGAAAAAACTAAAAATAAATAATAAATAAAAAAGGAAAAAATGGTTTGTTTTCTGCTAAAAAGACCAAAAACGAACAAAAACGACAAAAAATAAAAAATAAAAAAATGACAAACGAACAAAACAGAAGGAAAAAAACCGAAAATGAAAAAGCGATAAAAAAGAAAAACGACAAAAAAAAGATCAAAAATGTGAAAACCATAAAAAGTGACCAATAATAATAAAAAAAATGACTAAAAACAAAAAAATGACAAAAAACAACAATAAATGAAAGGAAAAAAAAAGACAAAAAACGACCAAAAATAAAATAAAAGGCAAAAAATGAACAAAAAACGACAAAAAAAATTTGACAAAAAACGATAAAAAGGAGCAAAAAAAACGATAAAAGGAACAGAAATGACAAAAAAATGAAAATACGAAAAAAGGCCAAAAACAGGAGGGGATTAAAACGAGCAAAAAACGACAAAAAGATTAAAAAATTTGCAAAAAAAAATCCAAAAACGACAAAAACAACAAACAAAAAGAAAAAAAGAGCATAAACGACCAAAAAGAAAAGTGAAAAAAGACCCCAAAAAAAGCAAAAAAGGATAAAAGAAAAACGACAAAAAACGTGCAAAATTGACCAAAAACGATAGAAGACGATAAAAACGTGAAGAATGGTAAAAAAACGTACAAGATCGACAAAAATCGAAAAAAAATGACAAAAAAAAGAACAAAAACGACAAAAAACGGACAAAAACAAAAAACGGACAAAAACAAAAAAGGACAAAAACGACAAAAAAATAAACAAAACGACCAAAAACGAACAAAAATGACAAAAAAGAACAAAAACGACAAAAAACGGAAAAAAAAAACGACAAAAACGACAAAAAATTGAACAAAAATGACAAAAAACGAACAAAAATTACAAAAAACGAACAAAAACGACAAAAAAGAACAAAAAGGACCAAAAACAATAAAAAAGGACAAAAACGACAAAAAAACAAACAAAAATGACACAAAACAAAAAAAAGGACAAAAACGAACAAAAATGACAAAAAATTGAAAAAAACAACAAAAACGACATAATAACAAACAAAAACAACCAAAAACGAACAAAAATGACAAAAAACGAAAAAAAAAAACGACAAAAAGGACAAAAAAGGTCCAAAACGAACAAAAAAACAAACAAAAACAACCAAAAACAAACAAAAACAACCAAAAACGAACAAAAACGACAAAAAAACAACCAAAAACGAACAAAAACGACCAAAAACGACAAAAAACAAACAAAAACAACATAAAATGACCAAAAATGAACAAAAACGACAAAAAAACAACCAAAAACGAACAAAAATAACAAAAAACGAACAAAAACGACAAAAAACAACCAAAAACGAACAAAAACGAACAAAAACGACAAAAAACAAACAAAAAAAACATAAAATGACCAAAAATGAACAAAAATGACAAAAAACGAACAAAAACGACCAAAAATGAACAAAAATGACCAAAAACGACAAAAAACAAACAAAAACAACAAAAAGAGACCAAAAACGAACAAAAAGACCAAATTATAGCATACCAACATTCCGCTTAAGTTGTAATGTAATTGCGATTACATAGGTTTTATGATGTAATTGAGTTTAGAAGAAACTGATGTAATGTAATCAAACTTGTAATTGGGATTACATTACATCTAATTTTTTTTGTCCAACCAAACACCTGAGTTAGATTGACAACGTAATGCCAATTACATTACGTTGTCCAATACTGCAAACCAAACGGGCCCTTATTGTTAGAGGTTGTGTTCCCTCAAAAGTATACCAGGACCTGTTTGAACCCGCGGATGGCTCCAGTTTGGACCCGTTTCAGACGGACCGAGACCCGTCCAGTACTATAAAATTTGTGTACGCCCAACACGTGTCCAGCCCTAGAAACAAGGGCACGTTTGGAGTTGGGGACAATTTATCAATCTAGTTTGATTTAGAAGTTTCAAGTTATAACCCTAAATAAAATTGTATTCAACAGTTTGCACAGTTTTTAAAAAAATATCAAAAAGCAGGGCGGAACCATGATTTAATTCATGAGGGAGTTGTGTTACTACATATAAAAATTCTTAAAGTTGTCATATTAATTGAACTTCAATAGCAAAAAAAAATATTAAAAAAATTTAAATGAGCAAAAAAAAAATAAAAAAATGGAAAAGTCAACATTTCCAAAATTTTATAAAAAAGGAAGGAAAAAATTGTACTTAAAAATATTTAAATGTTCAGAGACAAGTCTCTAACCCATGTCTCTCCTTTGAGGGCTCGTTTGGATCAAGTTTTTGGATTCCTGTGAATAGATTTTCAATTCCTTTCCCATGGGAAAGGAATACAACATTCCCATAACCATGTTTGGTTAGGTTGGGAATAGGTAGTTCAAAATTTTTAAAAAAATTATTTTCATGTTTGGTTCACACATGGATATGAATCTTAATTTATTTAGTTTTACTTTAATACCCTTTCACTAATTTCATGATGATTCACATGTTTGGGATAGAAGTTGAAAATTTGAAAATAAAGAAAGGGTATAACCGTCCAAACATGGGTAAGAAATTCACCCCTCCTATTCCCTCCTCATTCCCAATCCTAAGCATACCAAACATGGGTAAGAAATTCAAATCTCATTCCCAAGCCTCAAAAACTTGAACCAAACGCCCCCTGAATGTCTTAGAGCAGAACCACTTGACAAACTTAACCTTTGCACATTAAAAGGCCAAAGTATTATATAATGTAAAATTTCAGAAGTTTTCTATGCAGTAATTGACAATTTTTAATAAAATTGGAAGGGCCGTTGTCCCATTTGGACTCTTAATAAATTCACCCCTGTCAAAAAGCATCCTAAATTTTAATAAAATATAAGTTAAATACTAAACATGTCAAATTAGTTTTATGTAAATTTTTACCTGATTTGCAGTTCGGGAAGGGGTCAAAAATTATTCAGGAAGTCGAATTTCTATTGTTGGAAATCACCAGGAAAAGAGGAGAGAATTTAGAGTTCTGAAACATTCAGAACTCTAAATATATAAGAAGGGCTCAGAGTCGGCTAACCCTATATAGCTCGGGTTGCAATGGGAGGCCCACATGGCAGCCCGCCTGAATCCAAAGCACAGGCGCAACCTGCCAACCACGTAGCTTGTTGAGCCACTAAGCTTCAGCTCGTGGCTCGGCTCGGCCCATTACCTGGGTGCGATGGGTTTTTGGCTCTCTTCATTTCTTTTTTCTTAATTAGTTTTTCACTAAATTAAATATAAAACCTAGAAAATAAATTCTAAAATACTTCTAGAAATTATTTTACATAATTAAAAGTTAATTATCAAGTTTGATGTTAAACTGATGTAAAATATGGTTCTAGTAATTTCTAGAAGTCTCATAGGTAATTAATTTAATTACTTAAAAATTACATAAATTAACTTTTTAAATTATTAAAAATAATAATTGATACAAAACATATTAAAAAAAATGTATCCGATTAAGATTATAGTTAAATGAGCATACGGTAAAATTTGGGATCATTTGAAGTCATGGCTAGCTATAGTAATTTCTACGGTTCACCAGCTTTCCAAGGGTAAGACATTCTAATTAATTTCCATAAATTATTAGAATTTCTACAAAATTTGTTAATCATTATTAAAGCTATTCTAAGGTTCTAGAGTACTAAGTTATAGGTCTTTACTATTAGTTATTAGTTACAGGCTTAGGATCGTCGTCCCGGTAACCCCAAATCACAAATCCTATTAACCAGTTTTATAAGTGGTCAGTGGCTTTAGGGTTTTCCAATCAAAATAATATTAAAAAAATTGAATCTATAACAAGGTTTCCAGGGAGGCAAATGGTACAAAATACTACCCTTAAAATATTGGTGTCCTAAAAAATCAAAGGAACACCTAGCTATAGCATACAACCAAACATAAAGACAAGAGTTAACCTATATGGTCAGTCTAACTACTACCTGAAACTATTCCACTCTACCACTACACATTTTCCTTCGTACTAAATCTTCTTAGAGTTTTCATCACCTTTAACTAGTCTCAATCTTCTCACTTGGGTATTATCACTCAGAACCTACTCTACTGCCACTTCTTTACTCCCAGAAATAATCAAAACTCCCTCTATGTTATCATGCTTAACTCAATGACCACAAATCCATATTTTAATGGAAAAACTATAGTTAACATGTCAATATAAATTAAGCAACCTATAAGGATTATAGTATGCCTTGTAGGTATCATAATCAAACAAAATTTTGTAAAGTTATTCTATGATATCTATGCTAGTTACCTCCATCTCCAACACTAGGCGATTAGGGTTGCTCGACTTATATGAGCCATCATAAAAAATTGTCATGTCCGGCTCTCAAATAATTAGACACGTGTGTGTGGCCAAACCCAACCTACGTCGTGGTATCGACGGTAGTACGTTGTCTATACCTCATGTCACGACCCGCACCGAAAGTAGGGGCACGAGCACGTGGGTACGTCCAGCCTACGCACAGTATCGACGGTAGAACGCTGTATAGTTCCTCTATAACATACAACATCTAGACACAATATAATGGTACCTGTCATCTCTGCACAGAGGTATATAATATCACAACTCAATCACAGGACTTCTAAGGAAGATAGCACGAAATATGAAAATATGATAGAAGGAAATAACTAGTAATAAGTACGAGATCCCAACACAAGTTTAGAGTTAAAAACATAACAAAATCCCAAAATAATATAGATACTACAGTCTGAAGTACTAGCTGGATCGCAGTCCAGGCAAGCCTATCTAACTAGTCTAAGCAGACGGTGTGTCCTCTAAGGGCACCGGCTCCACAGGTGCATCCAAGTCATACTCGCCGTCTATGCCATAGCCATAGAAGGTCGAGCAGTCGGCCTCTAAATTATCTGTAAACATCAACGGGGTTATCCTGTCAGAATATGAGCAAGTACAAAACACTAACAGCAGTTCCATATGAATTGACAAATTTTATAAGAGACAATCATAATAAAAAATAAGATGAAATATCAAGACAGGAAATATAAACAGGATATGTAAGCTAGATATCATGTCATGGTATAAATACAGGAATGTAAAATAGAACAAGGATATATGATGTATAATCGTAAACATAAACTAGTGCCATGAGATATTAGAACGTTATGTGATCGTCTTAGGATACATGATCAGGCTATTCCATTTGGCCCGGCTAACATAGAAAAATCTCAAGAAGGGTCAAGCCGGCCAACATGGAAAGCGAGCACAAGAAATATAAGATCTCACTACACCTACGTGCGGTGAGGGTGATGCAAGCACAAGAATAGTGACATGAGGGTATCGTCACGACCCGTACCCTTGAGTAAGGGCACGAGACGTGGGTACGTCCAGCCTACGCCGCAGTGTCAGCGGTAGAACGCTGTCCTAGGTCAACATATTACAATATAAAGGTACCTGTACAGTATATACACTCCGAATGGAGGTGACATAGCAATACAGTCTCAATCACATCTAAGGTAGAGCATGATAAAAGATAGATAAAATATGAAATCCACAAAGATATACAGCAGATAGAAGTCTAAGTGTCTAAGATACACAAACCCATAAAACATCTCAAATCTCGATACAGTAATCCATAGAGTAAATACAGCTCAAGACAACTGAAAATAAAAATAAGAAAAACCCTAGCTATCTATTCAACCTCTACTGTGTCTCCTCTAGGCTAGCAGGCAACCTCCAAGCTATCTGTAAAATTTATCAACAGGTCCAGTCAGGACAGGAGCGAGTACAATACATCTCAACAAATCATAACAGGTCAGGAAATATAATCATGCTAGCGAGTAAGATACAGGAAACTGAAAGAATAACATGATGAAAAAGAAAGACTGTAAATAAATAGATACAATATATAGAGAACTATCAGTGACTAGTGATTCAGAGCACAAGACGGTTATGTAAACGGCACGATGTTGTACACGAGTAATCTACAGAGGTTGCACACGAGTAATCTACTGGATTGATTACATAACCACTTCTACTCCCCCGCCCCAATCAATACACAAGGATTTAGCCAAGTTATGTTATTATACACGAAGTATAGCCGTACACGAAGATCATGTGAGCACATGAGTATACACGATTTCACACGATTTGTACACGAAAAGCACAAACACAAGGAGTACACGATGCTCATAATAAAGTACACGAATATGAAAAACCCGATGTATCCGCTAAGGGGATAACATCGCACGACTAGATCCATATAGTACTAATCCGTGTTACCAACGTGTCAGCATCAAGTAAAGTAATCTAAAGCAGAAAATATACTCCTAAACAGGATATGAAATGATCAGAGAATGTACTCGCCTGATAACCTGAACATCTGATATGAAAAGATGGCTAACTGGAGTCACAGAGTCCTAGTTATAGCAACACAGGTTATAAAGAGTTCAATTTATATGGTAATTAAAATTATAATGCAATCTATATGAATCTAAGTCAATCTAGGTCAAAGTAAACTCTTGGTCAACTCTGGTCAACTCGCTAGGGTTGGGTCAACAATGGTCAACTAGTCTAGGTTAGTCAATTCTAGGTCTAAACAAACTAAGTATATGCAAATTAAGTATCCAAGATAGCTATTAACTCATAGCCTAAGTCACTTGCTAAACCAAGCCCAAAACTAAACCATAAGCTAATAAGCACACAAACTTAGTCATATAATGTATATATGTTATTCACATTCACATATTCATATACATAGATATATATAGGAAAGCTATATATATAGACACATACATATATATATAGAGAAAGAGAGGTAAAAGAGTAAGTCAGTATGTGTGTGTTTGGCATGTGTGTGAAAGGATATGTGTTAATGTTTTCAGATTTAGTGATAGGTAGGTGTATGTGACATGGGATACATGGTGTCAAAGGGTGTATGAAAGCATTTGTGTAAAAGGATATAGGTTAACTCAATTTATAGAAATGCATACATACATACTTATATTGCATACATGCATACATACATATCATGTATACATACATACATTGCATACATGCCTACATACTTATCATATATGCATACTTGCATTCATTCATGCACCTATACATACATACATAGATGCATACATACTTATTTGAATAAATTATATACTTGCGTACATTATATTCATATATGCATACTCTACATTATATTACATTCATTCCTGCATACTGTCACCCCCAGTTTCCAGAAATAGGGGTATTTTTGTCATTTTTCACTTTTGAATATTTTTGAAATTATTTATTTAATTATTGTATTATTTTGGGGTTGTTTGAGTCGGGTTCGAATTTCAACTCGTTTCGACTTGTTTCGACTTGTTTCGGGGACCCGGGGTAGTGTTGACCCTAGCGGGCCCACACACTAGTTAGCCATGGTCCACATGTTAGTATTTTAGTTAGTGACTAGACTAATTATTTTTGGTTAGAATTAAATTGGATTAGTGGTTTTAGGAATGACCAAACTACCCCCGACTTAACCCTTTACCATTGTATTAGCAAATAGACTAGAGAGGGGCTTTTAGGCATTTTCCATATAGGACAAAACAGCCATACATGGCCGGCCAAGATATATAGAGGATAGGGACAAGCCAATTCATTATTTTCTCTTCCATTCTCTCTCTTGTTCTTTCCCAAATTGATTTGAGAGCAAACCCTAATCAAATCATCCCCAAATCCTTCCATTTCTCCACTAAATCTTTATCCTTCCTCCTCCATTCAATCCAAGGAAGGAGCCCCTCAAGTTTGGAAGGATTCGGAGCTTGTCCGTGTCCGTTTGGAGTTTCTACGTGTCGGTGGCGTTTCGGGATCGAATCGAATCACCGAGAGGCATGAACCCTTTCCCTCTCTAATTTATCTCATGCATTAGCTTCATTTTGACCTATAGGAATGACCCCCTTGGTTTGGTGTCCATTTCGTGTCCATTTGGACACTTGTAGAGGTGTCCTAGGAGTAGGATCGTGTCCTAGTGGGAAAACCCCCAATTTGGACACATGTAAATTGTTTGTATATTGTTTTATTGTTGTTCTAAATGTTATTCCAGATTTTTACTATATTTAGGAATGTTTTTCTCTATGTATCATATTCCTATAATCTATATGTATATATATATGGTTATATATATATGTCATGCTCTATGTATATATATATGTATATATATATATATATATATATATATATATATATATATATATATATATATATATATATATATATATATATATATATATATATATGTGGTTTATATATGTGGATATATATTTGTAGATGGTGTGTGATGATTGTGTTGGAGGAGGGCATAGGTGGTCGGCCTAGTGGGAAGTTGTGTGAGTGTGTTTGTGTTGATAGAGGGGAGTGAGGGAGTGGTGTTTGGTTATATGTTTAAGTGGTATGGATGTGTGAAGAAGAAGGAGGATATAGAGTGAGTTTGTGGGTGTTTAGAGAGGGGGGAATACCCATACTAGTGGCTGTCCAATACCCATACTGCTGCCACCAAAACAGCCTCCATTTCCACCCTCATGGCTGTCCCTAACAGCCCACTTTTCCCCTTAAATTGCTGCCAACAGTCTACCTATTGGACTGTCAAGAACAGTCCCAAAAACCCCTCCATTTCAGTCCTGTTTTCCCCCTCATCTTGCTGTCAAGAACAGCCACAACAGCCCCCTAAAAACCCACATTTCTGTCCCTTGGACAGCCCTCTAACAGTCCATTGAATACCCAAAATTCTGTCCTATTTTTCCCCTTCACAACAGCCCATAAAACCCCCCATAAACCACTTCAAATCAGCCCATATTGACCCCAAAAACTGTCCTGTTTTGCCATTGATGGCTGTCCCTAAATCCAGATTTCTGTCCCCCACTTGCTGTCAAGAACCAGTCCAATACACCCTCCTAAAACTCATCCTTTGCTGCCCCAAACATGTCCAGGTTTTGCCTATACATTGCTGTCCCTTAGAGCCCCTAACACCACCACAAAATCAGTCCAACAAACCTCAAATATCAGTCCACATATTACCAATGTGTGTGTGTGTGTATTTGTGAGATGTGTGTGAGTGTTTGTGAGCTTGTTAGAGTGTGTGTAAGAGCCTAGTATATGTAGATAATGCCCATAGGTTAGCCTATTGTCTAAACTAGTAGGAAACCTATAGGAGAAGCCTATGAGTGTGAGAAAAATATATGAGTGTTGTGTGTGAGTGAGTGGTATGAGTGAGTGTGTTAGAGTTGAGGGTAATTCATGATATGGATTAGAAATAGGGTAAACCAATACCCATGTATCCTAACATAGCCTAGATACCTAGGATACCTATTTTCCTTGGTAGGTAAACCTTAGATAGGTTGGTATCTAGCTACCCTAAGGAGCCTAGGCTAGTATCTTGGGTATTAGCGGGGTTTCCTTGGGATTGGGCAAGGTATCGGGATTTACCTTGGTAGGGTAATGCTAGTTTTGCCTAGGAATAGGGTAGTTGAGTTAGGAGTCTAAGATAGGGTTAGAACTTGATTCCCTTGTTTGGTAATGATCAAATATGGTGCTCATAGACTAGTTTTGACGTTGGTTGACCTTTTTGACCAAAAGTCAACAAAAGTCAACCGAGAGTCAAATTTAGCCTTTTTGCGACCCGATTTGACCGAAACCAAACCAGTGTTGACCAATTGACTGAAAATCAACTGTTAGTCAACATTAGACTAGTTTGACCTAGGGTTGACTCAGTATTGACCAGAGTTGACTTTTTGACCAAAAGTCAACTGTAAGTCAACCCTTGAACCAGACTGACCTAGTTTGACTTGGAATGACTCCCAGTGACCTAGTATGACCCAGTGTGAGCCAGTATGACCTAGTAAGACTCAGTCTGACCTAGATTGACCTAGATTTGACTTAGACTTGCATTCATGACTTGAATTAGTTTTCTTTTTCAGTGTTTAGCCCTGTTTGACTCATAGTATCTTATCTTAGGTCTGTGATCACTCTGAGCGTCTGTTAACCCTATCAGCTCAGGACCACAGGCGAGTACATTCACTGATAGTTTTTATTATTTTGATATATGCTATATCCGATTCAGTTGTAGCGTCTTACTTGATTCTCAGACACGATAGTTCACGGACTAGTATATGTCGGATCCTGTCATGAGATATTGTTCCCGGATTACTTGGTATACTGGTACATGACTCGATTTGTTACTTGTACTTGTAAGACATGGACTTGGGAGTGGGCTGATCACCTGCTTTTAAATCTCGTGTCATGACGTGTTATGACCGGATCTTTTATACTATTCGGGGATGGGGAGTTATTAGTGGTTGTGTGATTAAATACCCACTTGTTGTTTTACACTTGTACTCGACACTTGTCCATAGCTACTTGTTCACAACTTTCCATGGTAACTGGCCTTATCTTCACACTTGTTGTTTCACACTTGTTATTTGTTCGTAGCCGGTCAGATGGAAAGTCTGAACATGTTTTTCCTAAGCCAATCACATGACGCACTAATAATTCAAGGCACCTTTTATATTTATCATCTGTGGTGACTAAGTTCTGTTCGGGAGAAGGGTTACAGCCCCAGTCCTTGTTTGGTTTAGGGGTTGTAACTCGGCTTTTCGAATAGTTCCCAAGTCGCCCTATATACATTTATATCGTCGTCCTTTTCAGTACTCACACCATTATATATATTTCCAGTTGATTGTGTCTTGTATTTCATTACACTGTCTCTTATAGAATTTATTAATTCATATGGAACTGCTATTGGTGTTTGTACTTGCTCATTTTCCTGACAGGATACCGTTGACAAATTTTACAGATGATTCAGAGGCTGATTGCCCGACCTACTATGGAGTTGAGCCTGATGGATTAGACTTAGACAGTGGCTTGTTGGTAGAGCCACTAGATTTTGCTCATCCTGAGTAGTATAGCTAGTTAGGTTTGCCTGGCCTGCGAGCCAGCTAGCACTGTCAGTCGTAGTATCTATATTATATATTTTTTGAGACTCTGGATGTTTGTGTATAGCTCTGACTTGTGGATCTTGGACTCATTTCCTGTTTTATCTATCGTATTTTTCCTTTCCGTGCTATCTACCTTAGTTTGATATATGTGATTGAGACTGTATTGCCATGTCACCTCCATTCGGAGTGTATATACTGTACAGGTACATTTATCTGGTTTTAGTCGTAGTATTTACAGACCCCATATACAGCATTCTACCGCCGATACTGCGACGTAGGCTGGATGTAACCACGTGCTCGTGCCCCTCTTCAGGGTGCGGGTCATGACATATTTTTGTGGTGGCCCATGCAGGTCAGTGTCGCAATTAGTACGATCTCGTAATGGTGCTCGACTTAGAGTGCTAATTACGAGCCTGCGACTAGGACGTAGGATCTAGGGTATGGTAGGAGTTACTCAATCACATTTTAGGAAAATTCTGATCTTTGATTTCCATGACAACTCTTCTTGCATTTGAATTCAATTGTCCTCCTTTGATAATATCTTATCTTGTGCCATATTGATCTCTTGGGTTCAATTCATCTTCAGGATGACGGTGACTCGTTCTCAGGCAGCAGGGCCCAGTACAGTTCCAGAGAGGTCAGATCCGGGAGGTCTTCCACCTCCGGCTATGGTAGCAGCAGTCGAGAGAGCAGTAGCCTCAGTTCCTACCCTTCAGACAGGAGTAGCAGCGGCAGTTCCCGGAGGTCTTCCACCTTCAGCAGAGGGAGCTGCAGTTCAGGGAACTGCCACCTCAGTCCCTGCCCTTCAGGCGGGAGCAGCAGCGACGGTTTCAGGAGGTCTTCCACCTCCAGCAGCGAGACCGTCCATAGTCATCCCCGATATCCTTTCACAGCTGCCTCCGCTACCGACAGATACTCAGGGGATGATGGCCCTCCTGCAGCAGATGCTGCAGACACAAAGAGCACAGGTAGAGGCACAGCACCGTCAGACAGAGGTGCTGCGACAGACCATGGAAAACTCGCATCAGCTAGCTATGGCAGCAGTGGAGAGAGGTGCACATGCTACAGTTCAGGGAGCACCAGATCAGCAGCAGGGTCAGGGGAGGCCCGGTACACACCTCCACTTCAGGAAGATGTACCCACGGGAGTTCAAGGGTACCGAGGGTATCCTATACGCGGATGACTGGCTAGAGGATGTCCAGCGGAGTCTGGAGTTGGCAGAGGTCCCGAGAGGTCTGTGGGTGACATCTGCAGCGAGCCAGTTCTTCGATATAGCGCTGACTTGGTATTGCACGGATCCGTGTGCGTCAGTGAGGGGATTGTCTTGGGTGGACTTTAGGAAACTCTTTAAGGAGAAGTTCTACCCGGACGTAGCCGTCAGCCTTGGAAGGAAAGTTTGCCAGTTTGGTGCAGGGGAACTCGTCGGTGGACGAGTACGCAGCAGAGTTCTTCCGCTTGAGCAGGTTTGCACCCAGTTTGGTTCAGGATGAGGGGTGCAAGGCCCGGAAGTTCAGGAGGGGTCTCATTCATACAGTGCGCACTCGTACATCTGGACGACGAGATGCGACCTTCGAGCAGATCCTTATGGAGGCTCAGATTACAGAGGAGGACTTCGGCCTCAGGCCGAAGAGGAGCAGTGACGTTCTGGGAGCTAGTTCGAGCGCAGGGCCAGCAAAGCGCCCACACTTCCAGCAGAGACAGTTTCAACAGCAGCAGCCTCAGTTACAGTTCCAGCAGGCGCCGGTGCGTACCCAGCAGCACCAGGGCCAGGGCCTGAGACAGGCCATCCAGTGTGCCTTCTGCAAGAAGATAGGGCACACCGGGGAGGTCTGTAGATTGAGGCTGGGAGTTTGTCTGTTCTGTGGAGCTCCAGATCACCAGATGAGGGACTGTGCTGCCCGTGCATCCAGACAGGCGGGCCAGGATAGAGTGCGGCAGGCTAGAGGAGGCTAGCAGGGGTGTGCGTTCGCCATGGAAGTTGAGCCCACTCAGGCAGTAGCAGAGCAGATAGCAGGTTCTAATCTTTCGATCTCATTTCCGCGTTGCTTCCTCATAAACTGTCTTGAACTTCGATTCTATCTGTTCTTTGATCGTTGGATGAAATTTTGTTCTTGTGATGTGATATTTTCTGAGATAAGTCGTATGGGCTAGGTCGCCTCGATTATGAGATTTAGAATCCTCTAGGGTCATGCTAGCAGGCAGAGTGAGGACATATAGTCGGACTATAGACGTATCTCTCGGGTATAGGAATTTAAGGTTTTCGCTGCCAAGCTAGCGGCAATACGAAAATTTTAAATACCATAATTCTAGAGGTATGTACCGTAGTTGAGGACTCTGTGATTATCGTAGCCTTGCTCACTGGCATGACGGAGATTCTGAGTATCATGATTATTAGACAGACGCATACGATTATCAAATTGTATGAATTTTCTGTGTTTACTTTGTTTTAAGTTTTTGGATGATTCTTTTAAGGTGGATAGACTTATATTTGAGAGTAATTTTAAAATTTATAATGTTAGTCATTTAATTCATGCTTTGATTTTTGAAATTTTTATCTTTTTAAATTTTTAGCCATGACCTGTGAATTTGAGATTTTACTATTGTTTGGTTTTAATTTCGAGGACGAAATTTTTTAAGGTGGATAGATTTGTCACCCCTAGTTTCCAAAAACAGGGGTATTTTTGTCATTTTTCACTTTTGAATATTTTTGAAATTATTTATTTAATTATTGTATTATTTTGGGGTTGTTTGAGTCGGGTTCGAATTTTAACTCGTTTCGACTTGTTTCGGGGACCCGAGGTAGTGTTGACCCTAGCGGGCCCACACACTAGTTAGCCATGGCCCACATGTTAGTATTTTAGTTAGTGACTAGACTAATTATTTTTGGTTAGAATTAAATTGGATTAGTGGTTTTAGGAATGACCAAACTACCCCCGACTTAACCCTTTACCATTGTATTAGCAAATAGACTAGAGAGGGGCTTTTAGGCATTTTCCATATAGGACAAAACAGCCATACATGGCCGACCATGACATGTAGAGGATAGGGACAAGCCACTTCATTATTTCCTCTTCCATTCTCTCTCTTGTTCTTCCCCAAATTGATTTGAGAGCAAACCCTAATCAAATCATCCCCAAATCCTTCCATTTCTCCACCAAATCTTCATCCTTCCGCCTCCATTCAATCCAAGGAAGGAGCCCCTCAAGTTTGGGAGGATTCGGAGCTTGTCCGTGTCCGTTTGGAGTTTCTACGTGTCGGTGGCGTTTTGGGATCGAATCGAATCACCGAGAGGTATAAACCCTTTCCCTCTCTCATTTCTCTCATGCATTAGCTTCATTTTGACCTATAGGAATGATCCCCTTGGTTTGGTGCCCATTGGTGTCCATTTCGTGTCCTTTTGGACACTTGTAGAGGTGTCCTAGGAGTAGGATCGTGTCCTAGTGGGAAAACCCCCAATTTGGACACATGTAAATTGTTTGTATATTGTTTTATTGTTGTTCTAAATGTTATTCCAGATTTTTACTATGTTTAGGAATGTTTTTCTCTATGTATCATATTCCTATAATCTATATGTATATATATATATATATATATGTCATTCTCTATGTATATATATATGTATATATATATATGTGGTTTATATATGTGGATATATATTTGTAGATGGTGTGTGATGATTGTGTTGGAGGAGGGCATAGGTGGTCGGCCTAGTGGGAAGTTGTGTGAGTGTGTTTGTGTTGATAGAGGGGAGTGAGGGAGTGGTGTTTGGTTATATGTTTAAGTGGTATGGATGTGTGAAGAAGAAGGAGGATATAGAGTGAGTTTGTGGGTGTTTAGAGAGGGGGGAATACCCATACTAGTGGCTGTCTAATACCCATACTGCTGCCACCAAAACAGCCTCCATTTCCACCCTCATGGCTGTCCCAAACAGCCCACTTTTTCCCTTTAAATTGCTGCCAACAGTCCACCTATTGGACTGTCAAGAACAGTCCCAAAAACCCCTCCATTTCAGTCCTGTTTTCCTCCTCATCTTGCTGTCAAGAACAGCCACAACAGCCCCCTAAAAACCCACATTTATGTCCCTTAGACAGCCCTCTAACAGTCCATTGAATACCCAAAATTCTGTCCTATTTTTCCCCTTCACAACAGCCCATTAAACCCCCCATAAACCACTTCAAATCAGCCCATGTTGACCCCAAAAACTGTCCTGTTTTGCCATTGATGGCTGTCCCTAAATCCAAATTTCTGTCCCCCACTTGCTGTCAAGAACCAGTCCAATACACCCTCCTAAAACTCATCCTTTGCTGCCCCAAACATGTCCAGGTTTTGCCTATACATTGCCGTCCCTTAGAGCCCCTAACACCACCACAAAATTAGTCCAACAAACCTCAAATATCAGTCCACATATTACCAATGTGTGTGTGTGTATTTGTGAGATGTGTGTGAGTGTTTGTGAGCTTGTGAGAGTGTGTGTGAGAGCCTAGTATATGTAGATAATGCCTATAGGTTAGCCTATTGTCTAAACTAGTAGGAAACCTATAGGAGAAGCCTATGAGTGTGAGAAAAATATGTGAGTGTTGTGTGTGAGTGAGTGGTATGAGTGAGTGTGTTAGAGTTGAGGGTAATTCATGATATGGATTAGAAATAGGGTAAACCAATACCCATGTATCCTAACATAGCCTAGATGACTAGGATACCTATTTTCCTTGCCTAGATACCTAGGATACCTATTTTCCTTGGTAGGTAAACCTTAGATAGGTTGGTATCTAGCTACCCTAAGGAGCCTAGGCTAGTATCTTGGGTATTAGCGGGGTTTTCTTGGGATTGGGCAAGGTATCGGGATTTACCTTGGTAGGGTAATGCTAGTTTTGCCTAGGAATAGGGTAGTTGAGTTAGGAGTCTAAGATAGGGTTAGAACTTGATTCCCTTGTTTGGTAATGATCAAATATGGTGCTCATAGACTAGTTTTGACGTTGGTTGACCTTTTTGACCAAAAGTCAACAAAAGTCAACCGAGAGTCAAATTTAGCCTTTATGCGACCCGATTTGACCGAAACCAAACCAGTGTTGACTAAAAATCAACTGTTAGTCAACATTAGACTAGTTTGACCTAGGGTTGACTCAGTGTTGACCAGAGTTGACTTTTTGACTAAAAGTTAACTGTAAGTCAACCCTTGAACCAGATTGACCTAGTTTGACTTGGAATGACTCCCAGTGACCTAGTATGATCCAGTGTGAGCCAGTATGACCTAGTAAGACTCAGTCTGACCTAGATTGACCTAGATTTGACTTAGACTTGCATTCATGACTTGAATTAGTTTTCTTTTTCAGTGTTTAGCCCTGTTTGACTCATAGTATCTTATCTTAGGTCTGTGATCGCTCTGAGCGTATGTTCACCCTATCAGCTCAGGACCATAGGCGAGTACATTCACTGATAGTTTTTATTGTTTTGATATCTGCTATATCCGATTCAGTTGTAGTGTCTTACTGATAGTTCACGGACTAGTATATGTCGGATCCTGTCATGAGATGTTGTTCCCGGATTACTTGGTGTACTGGTACATGACTCGATTTGTTACTTGTACTTGTATAGACATGGACTTGGGAGTGGGCTGATCACCTGCTTTTAAATCTCGTGTCATGACGTGTTATGACCGGATCTTTTATACTATTCGGGGATGGGGAGTTATTAGTGGTTGTGTGATCAAATACCCACTTGTTGTTTCACACTTGTACTCGACACTTGTCCATAGCTACTTGTTCACAACTTTCCATGGTGACCGGCCTTATCTTCACACTTGTTGTTTCACACTTGTTATTTGTTCGTAGCCGGTCAGATGGAAAGTCTAAACATGTTTTTCCCAAGCCGATCACATGACGCACTAATAATTCAAGGCACCTTTTATATTTATCATCTGTGGTGACTAATTTCTGTTCGGGAGAAGGGTTACAGCCCCAGTCCTTGTTTGGTTTAGGGGTTGTAACTCGGCTTTCCGAATAGTTCCCAAGTCGCCCTTTATACATTCATATCGTCGTCCTTTTCAGTACTCACACCATTATATATATTTCCAGTTGATTTTGTCTTCTATTTCATTACACTGTCTCTTATAGAATTTATCAATTCATATGGAACTGCTGTTGGTGTTTGTACTTGCTCATTTTCCTGACAGGATACTGTTGACAAATTTTACAGAAGATTCAGAGGCTGATTGCCCGACCTACTATGGGGTTGAGCCTGATGGATTAGACTTAGACGGTGGCTTGTTGGTAGAGCCACTAGATTTTGCTCACCCTGAGTAGTATAGCTAGTTAGGTTTGCCTAGCCTGTGAGCCAGCTAGCATTGTCAGTTGTAGTATCTATATTATATATTTTCTGAGACTCTGGATGTTTGTGTATAACTCTGACTTGTGGATCTTGGACTCACTTCCTGTTTTTTCTATCGTAATTTTCCTTTCCGTGCTATCTACCTTAGTTTGATATATGTGATTGAGACTGTATTGCTATGTCACATCCATTCGGAGTGTATATACTGTACAGGTATATTTATCTGGTTTTAGTCGTAGTATTTACAGACCCCATATACAGCGTTCTAACGTCGATACTGCGGCGTAGGCTGGACGTAACCACGTGCTCGTGCCCCTCTTCAGGGTGCGGGTCGTGACACATACATATAATATATGCAAACAAACTCATATATTTAACTTAAAATATATGTGAATACATACGTTACATTATCTTAACACACACATATATATATATCAATCATTCATATCTCATATACATGCATACTTCAGTTCATGCATTATATCCATTCACATATCATTAAGTTGCATGAATATACTTATTTTCATTACATACATGTCATTCATGCATATTACATGCATCTATACATTATAAAAATTGTATACAACATGTAAAAAGAGAAGAGGAAAAAGGAGGAAAAACTGAAATGGAAAGGGAAGGAAAGAAAAAATGTAAGAAAAAGGAAAAACAGTGGACATATACATGCTTGCATCATATACTCTTCATTACCATACATGTTATCATTATATATTGCATTACATTATTTATACATTATGCATTCATATCTATCATTACATATATACCTTGCATTTATATCTAGCATTCATTATATACTTTCATGCATACATTGTATATCATTCTTTCATTCATGCATTGTTTACATACATTACATTGATTGTATTCCTACATGCTTGCATTCAACCATATATATACATATTTGTAAAGAGGATATGTATCATATATATCATTTCATTCATCTAACATATCATGCATTACATACTCTATATTTATTTAATATATATACTACATAGGCTCATAGGTTACACAAAATACCTATATCGTATAGTCACTCTTCTACTTAAAACCAATACTGTACCAATTAGGCCTTCACTAAATTCTAAGATTAAAGTATGTTTTAGTCCTTCGTGTTAGCTTTCCGAAACTTCAAACGGATCGTATTTTCGTGTTCGGAAGCTCCCGAAATCGCGAAAACACCGAAACGCGTTCGTCTTTCGTACAACTGACACTCAAATAATTTTACAGAAAGTTACAGAACGAATTTGGCTTATTAAAAAATATATTTGGAAAGATAATTTCGATACGGTTCTTTTAAAAAAAGGAAAGATAAATCGGAGTTCTAAGACAAAAGTTATGACATTTCTAAGTTGCTTTGGTTAATAAAAACGTGGA
Source organism: Iris pallida (assembly GCA_029216955.1). Classification (NCBI taxonomy): domain Eukaryota; kingdom Viridiplantae; phylum Streptophyta; class Magnoliopsida; order Asparagales; family Iridaceae; genus Iris; species Iris pallida. The sequence goes on from JANAVB010013394.1 coordinate 9,911,636, forward strand.
TGAATATTATGACGAATTTGAGTTGTTTTGGACAAAAAAACACATGTAGGCCAAGATACTCGGATACCAACATAGGTATCCAAATGAAACTCATTCTAACCATCCTAACTAAGGTCAATCCACTCTCTAACCTTTCTAAAATTGAATTTAAATATCTATTTAAACTATTAGCATACAAACATACACATGGGATGTCCTAATTTGGGATCTATTAAGTAGGACACAAGACACATATCTAAAATCCTCAAGAGAGCTCCAAATGGCCTCAAATTTGAATCTAAAGGGGACACATGCATGAGGATGGATCCTACGGATTCAAAACTAATTTATATGCAAAAGAAATCGATTTAGAGGATGGGTTTTACCTATTGGGAGTGGAATCCCAATGAAATCCTTTAGGACACGGCTTCGATACGAAGATCCCTCAAAGTGGACACTCCTCCTTGCACTTCTCTTCCAATCCTTGGTAGCACCCTTTCCTTGGAGAATGGGAATGATTGACGGAAGATTTGGTGAAGGAATGATTTGATTTAGAGATCAAATCAAAGGGAAGGCTCTCTAAAATTAGGGGAAAATAAAAGGAAAATAAAAGAGGCAAGATTGTAATGAATGAAATGAATCATTCTCCCCTAAAGGTGGCTGCCATAAAGAGTCCATTAGGGCTAATGGAAAATGTCCTAATTGCCCCTCTCTAGTCTCATATGGTTAAGTCTAGACTAGGTTCAAGTTTGGGGTCAAAAGGATCTAGTTTTGAGTCTCTAACTTAACCATTCTAACATGATAAAAATTAGTCTAACTAACTAACTTAAATGTTGGATTTTGTGGGCCATGCTTAACTTAATATTAGGTCCCATCTAGAGTTTAAGCTACCCGGTTCACAATACAAGTCGGAACGAGACGAAACTCAAATCCGACTAAACAAATCCAATAAAAACAATATTAAAAATATAAAATTTTCCCAAAATATTAAAATATGAAAAATGACCAAAATCATAATACAACAATTTAAATATTATTAAAATAATCTAAAATTCACCAATTAATCAAAATCCTAAATAATTCAAAAGTCACAAAATGACCAAAATATCCTTAGCCTAAAAAGTTGTAAATAGTCATTCTAATCACATGGTTAGGTCCCCATGGTCATGGTTAGTCTCTAGGCTCAACAGTTCTAGGGTTCACTAGCTAATACATCAAAATTGTAATTCACCAATTTTAAATAGTATTAAATTAATAAAAAAATTTCCATAAATCATAAATCCTATTATAAAATAGTAAACTTTTACAAAAGTTCAAAATTACCCTCATTTTAGAAAAGTGGGTGTTACAAGTCTACCCTCCTTAGAAAATTTCGTCCTCAAAATTAAGATGGTCGTACTTCTTCTAGAGTCTCGTCCCCAACAATCAAAGTCTCAGAACTTACCTAAAACATACAATTTAAAAGAATGGCATACATGGTCATGGCATACGGTGGCAGTTGAAAGTCTCATCTAGGTATACTAGTCATGCTAAACCAAAACGGTCATATGGTATCAAAACATACAAGCAATCAGGGTGTTAAACTAGAAAAGTTACAGAAACAACAAATCATCAAGACTGTAAGGCAGTCTACCACATCCTATATGAAAACTGGTACTTATCAAAAATAAAATAAAGATAACCACTAATTATCTATAAAGGGATACTATTCAAGAAAATCAAAATCAAAAGTTAAAGAATGAAAGTCAATTGCATGGAAATCCAATCACAATATATATATATATATATATATATATATATATATATATATATATATATATAGAGAGAGAGAGAGAGAGAGAGAGAGAGAGAGAGAGAGAGAGTGTTAGAGAGGAAAAAGCTAGCATTATGTAAAGGTTATGTGGTTCGTGTATGTATGGGCGTATGTGGACATGTTCATATGGTTAGATAGTAGGCATGTGTGTATGTGAAATATACATAAAAGTGTATAGGAGGATTTGGGTTTCAAAACAATAGCTATCAAGTTACACTACTCATGGCATATTGGTTAAACAATCTACAATGCACAACCTATTTACTCATGACATGCATGGCTAACCATATATATATATATATATATATATATATATATATATATATATATATATATAAAGAGGTAGAGATTTAGTTATGTATCTATATACATTATAACATGTATGCATAAACTCTATATATATCTATATAGATATATGAACATAACATAGAGGGGAAGGGTTAGGTTTATATGAAAGTGTATACTAAGTTAGGGTGTGTGTGTCCTTGTACAGGGTTATAACTTTAGTATTGAAAGGTTAAACCCAATTTTATTTTAGCATTTACATACAAAATCTGAAAATAAGCTGACATTTAAAGCAGTGTAATATTAACATAATACAGTTTCAGATTTTCGGGATTTGAAACATCACAACCAACTCAATACTCCCAACACATCCTAACATGATAGAAATAAAACCCTAACATACTATCCATACATCTAGCTATGCATATAGTTCAATATTACATATTAAATCTGAAATTGAACTAAATATTTGAAATCAATGTAAAAATGTTAACATGTATTCAGTTTTAGGAATTTAGAGAAATTCGAACATCAAACCAACCCAATGTTCATCACAACCACAACCTAACATATAAGAATATGAAACCTAACATTATATCCCTACATACAACAATATATATAGCTCAAAATATTACATTTTAAAAAAAAAACAGCAAATTGAACTAAACATTTGGAATCCAATATTAAGGGTTAATATGCATACAGTCTCAGATTTGACAAATTCAAACACAAAACTCAACCAATTTCTTTAGGAATTAAAATCCTGTATATAACATACATGTGCAGTGATGTAAACAAAACTAATAACATGAAATTTATATTTAAATTATAAATTTAAACTGGAAAAAGCAGAGAACCAGTCTCTGATACTGTACTGTATCAGAAATATTGGAGTTTTAAGAATTTAAACATCAACAATATATTAATATATATTTAGATAGGTTGGTAATCAAAGTGTAGCATGCATACGTATCAGGCAAGTGTCTGTGTCCACTATATATATTCTCATGTCCCAATATACAAATCAAATTCTATATCAAGACCAACATTTATATTCCTACCAAGATTGCAAAGTAGGTGATTGATGTAATCAAGATAATTTTATTATTATTATTTTTTATAATACAAGAAATAATGGCAAGAAGGAAATAATGATAAAATCTGTTCTGCTTATCTGTTTAAAAGAAGGAACCATTTTAAAACCAGAGCTATAATATCAAATCCAAGATAAGGTCTAGCAAAATCATCGATTCATTGTATTATGAAGAAACTCATAGCAAGAAGTTACACAAGGTTATAATAACAGCTAAAGCTACTCCTAAGTTAAATAATGAGAAGCAAAACAAAACAAAACAAACAATAATTCTTTTTTTTTTTGAGAAGGACTGAAACAAAAGTAGAGAAAACATGTTCAAAAGCATTTAAGGTACAATCTGATAATCATATGCGTCTATCCAAAATCATGGTACTCTAAATCTACGTCATACTAGTAAGCATGGCTACGATAATCACAGAGTCCTCGACTAAGGCACATACCTCTAGAATCATGGTATTTAAAATTTTTACGATGCCGCTAGCTTGGCTGCGAAAACCTTAAATTCCCACACCCGAGAAATATATCCAAAGTCAGACTATATGTCCTCATCATGCTGGCTAATGTGACTGTAGAAGACTAGATTCCATAACTTAGATGACCAAGCCCATATAATTTCATCTTGACAAAAATTAAATCAACAATGGATACCAAAAATCAAATTCATTAACTAACCAAGAAAGATAAATATAAACTATTAGAATCAAATTTCAAGATATTTTATAATTAGATTCTCAAGTGTCATCCCAGGAATCTCTCAAAGGATCCTAACTGTGATTGAGTACCTTCAAAAATATATCCTAATCCTACTGCAGGCTGTAGTGATACTCTAATTCGAATACCACTACACAAACTCGACCTGCATAGGCTACCACTAAAACGTGTCACGACCCGCACCCTTGAGTAAGGGCACGAGACGTGGGTACGTCCAGCCTACGCCGCAGTGTCGACGGTAGAACGCTGTCCTAGGTCAACATCTAACAATATAAAGGTACCTGTACTGTATATACACTCCGAATGGAGGTGACATAGCAATACAGTCTCAATCACATCTAAGGTAGAGCATGATAAAAGATAGATAAAACATAAAATCTACAAAGAGATACAGCAGATAGAAGTCTAAGTGTCTAAGATACACAAACCCATAAAATATCTCAAATCTCGATACAGTAATCCATAGAGTAAATACAGCTCAAGACAACTGAAAATAAAAATAAAAAAAACCCTAGCTATCTATACAACCTCTACTGTGTCTCCTCTAGGCTAGCAGGCAACCTCAAAGCTATCTGTAAAATTTATTAACAGGTCCAGTCAGGACAGGAGCGAGTACAGTATATCTCAACAAATCATAACAGGTCAGGAAATATAATCATGCTAGAGAGTAAGATACAGGAAACTGAAAGAATAACATGATGAAAAAGGAAGACTGTAAATAAATAGATACAATATATAGAGAACTATCAGTGACTAGTGATTCAGAGCACAAGACGGTTATGTAAACGGCACGATGTTATACACGAGTAATCTATAGAGGTTGTACACGAGTAACCTACTGGATTGATTACATAACCACTTCTACTCTCCCGCCCCAATCAATACAGAAGGATCTAGCCAAGTTATGTTATTGTACACGAAGTATAGTCGTACACGAAGATCATGTGAGCACATGAGTATACACGATTTCACACGATTTGTACACGAAAAGCACGAACACAAGGAGTACACGATGCTCATGATAAAGTACACGAACACGAAATACCCGATGTATCCGCTAAGGGGATAACATCGCACGACAAGATCCATATAGTACTAATCCGTGTTACCAACGTGTCAGCATCATGTAAAGTAATCTAAAGCAGGAAATATACTCCTAAACAGGATATAAAATGATTAGAGAATGTACTCGCATGATAACCTGAACATCTGATATGAAAAGATGGCCAACTGGAGTCACAGAGTCCTAGTTATAGCAACACAGGTTATAAAGAGTTCAATTTATATGGTAATTAAAATTATAATGCAATCTACATGAGTCTAAGTCAATCTAGGTCAAAGTAAACTCTTGGTCAACTCTGGTCAACTAGCTAGGGTTGGGTCAACAACGGTTAACAAGTCTAGGTTAGTCAATTCTAGGTCTAAACAAACTAAGTATATGCAAATTAAGTATCCAAGATAGCAACTAACTCATAGCCTAAGTCACTTGCTAAACCAAGCACAAAACTAAACCATAAGCTAACAAGCACACAAACTTAGTCATATAATGTATATATGTTATTCACATTCACATATTCATATACATAGATATATATAGGAAAGCTATATATATAGGCACATACATATATATATATATATATATATATATATATATATATATATAGAGAGAGAAAGAGAGGTAAAAGAGTAAGTGAGTATGTGTGTGTTTGGCATGTGTGTGAAAGGATATGTGTTAATGTTTTCAGATTTAGTGATAGGTAGGTGTATGTGACATGGGATACATGGTGTCAAAGGGTGTATGAATGCATGTGTGTAAAAGGTTATAGGTTAACTCAATTTATAGAAATGCATACATACATACTTATATTGCATACATGCATACATACATATCATGTATACATACATACATTTCATACATGCCAACATACTTATCATATATGCATACTTGCATTCATTCATGCACCTATACATACATACATAGATGCATACATATTTATTTGAATAAATTATATACTTGCATACATTATATTCATATATGCATACTCTATATTATATTACATTCATTCCTGCATACATGCATATATATAATATATGCATACAAACTCATATATTTAACTCAAAATATATGTGAATACATACATTATATTATCTTAACACACACACACACACACACACACACACACACACACACACACACACACACACACACACATATATATATATATAATATATATATATATATATATATATATATATATATATATATATATCATTCATTCATATCCCATATACATGCATACTTTAGTTCATGCATTATATCCATTCATATATCATTAAGTTGTATGCATATACTTAATTTTATTACATACATGTCATTCATGCATATTACATACTTACATGCATCTATACATTATAAAAATTGTATACAACATGTAAAAATAGAAGAGGAAAAAAGGAGGAAAAACTGAAATGGAAAGAGAAGGAAAGAAAAAATATAAGAAAAAGGGAAAACAGTGGACATATACATGCTTGCATCATATACTCTTCATTACCATACATGTTATCATTATATATTATATTACATTATTTATACATTATGCATTCATATCTATCATTACATATATACCTTGCATTTATATCTAGCATTCATTATATACTTTCATGCATACATTGTATATCATTCTTTCATTTATGCATTGTTTACATACATTACATTGATTGCATTCCTACATGCTTGCATTCAACCATATATATACATATTTATAACGAGGATATATATCATATATATTATTTCATTCATCTAACATATCATGCATTACATACTCTATATTCATTTAATATACATACTACATAGGCTCATAGGTTACACAAAATACCTATATCGTATAGTCACTCTTCTACTTAAAACCAATACTGTGCCAATTGGGCCTTCACTAAATTCTAAGATTAAGGTATGTTTTAGTCCTTCGTGTTAGCTTTTCGAAACTTCAAACGGATCGCATTTTTGTGTCCGGAAGCTCCCGAAATCGCCGAAACACCGAAACGCATTCGTCTTTCGTACAGCTGACACTCAAATAATTTTACAGAAAATTTTAGAACTAATTTGGCTTATTAAAATATATATATTTGGAAAGATAACTTCGATACGGTTCTTTTAAAAAACAGAAGATAAATCGGAGTTCTAAGCTAAAAGTTATGACATTTCTAAGTTGCTTTGGTTAATAAAAACGTGGATGAATATTATGACGAATTTGAGTTGTTTTGGACAAAAAAAAAAACACATGTAGGCCAAGATACTTGGATACCAACATAGGTATCCAAATGAAACTCATTCTAACCATCCTAACTAAGGTCAATCCACTCTCTAACCATTCTAATATTGAATTTAAATATCTATTTAAACTATTAGCATACAAACATACACATGGGGTGTCCTAATTTGGGATCTATCAAGTAGGACACAAGACACATATCTAAAATCCTCAAGAGAGCTCCAAATGGCCTCAAATTTGAATCTAAAGGGGACACATGCATGAGGATGGATCCTACGGATTCAAAACTAATTTATACGCAAAAGAAATCGATTTAGAGGATGGGTTTTACCTATTGGGAGTGGAATCCCAATAAAATCCTTTAGGACACGGCTTCGATACGAAGATCCCTCAAAGTGGACACTCCTCCTTGCACTTCTCTTCCAATCCTTGGTAGCACCCTTCCCTTGGAGAATGGGAATGATTGACGGAAGATTTGGTGAAGGAATGATTTGATTTAGAGATCAAATCAAAGGGAAGGCTCTCTAAAATTAGGGAAGAATAAAAAGAAAATAAAAGAGGCAAGATTGTAATGAATGAAAAAAATCATTCTCCCCTAAAGGTGGCTGCCATAAAGAGTCCATTAGGGCTAATGGAAAATGTCATAATTGCCCCTCTCTAGTCTCATATGGTTAAGTCTAGACTAGGTTCAAGTTTGGGGTCAAAAGGATCTAGTTTTGAGTCTCTAACTTAACCATTCTAATATGATAAAAATTAGTCTAACTAACTAACTTAAATGTTGGGTTTTGTTGGCCATGCTTAACTTAATATTAGGTCCCATCTAGAGTTTAAGCTACCCGGGTCACAATACAAGTCGGAACGAGACGAAACTCAAATCCGACTAAACAAATCCAATAAAAACAATATTAAAAATATAAAATTTTCCAAAAATATTAAAATATGAAAAATGACCAAAATCATAATACATCAATTTAAATATTATTAAAATAATCTAAAATTCACCAATTAATCAAAATCCTAAATAATTCAAAAGTCACAAAATGACCAAAATACCCTTAGCCTAAAAAGTTGTAAATAGTCATTCTAATCACATGTTTAGGTCCCCATGGTCATGGTTAGTCTCTAGGCTCAACAGTTCTAGGGTTCACTAGCTAACACTTCAAAATTATAATTCACCAATTTTAAATAGTATTAAATTAATAAAAAAATTCCTATAAATCATAAATCCTATTATTAAATAGTAAACTTTTACAAAAGTTCAAAATTACCCTCATTTTAGAAAAGTGGGTATTACAGGTATTGATCACATAACCTTTAATAACTCCCCATCCTCGTATAGTATAATGGATCCGGACATGTCACATCATGACACGGGATTCAAAAGCAGGGGGCCAGCCTACTCCCAAATTGGTGTCTATACAAGTACAAAAAAAACAAGATCGAATAATATACCAATATATCAAGAAAATCCAGGAATAACATCTCATGACCGGATCCAACGTATACTAGTTCGTGAACCATAGTGTCGGGAATCAAGTAAGACACTACAACTGAATCAGATATAGCAGATATCAAGACAATAAAAACTATCAGTGAATGTACTCGCCTGTGGTCCTGAGCTGATAAGGTGAACAGATGCTCAGTGAAGTCACAGACCTAAAGATGAGATACCATGAGTCAAAATAGGGTTTGATAATGAAATGCATACTAATTTAGTTATGCTGTGCAAGTCTAAGTCAAACTAAGTCATTCTAAGTCAAAATAGGTCAAACTAGGTTACACTAGGTCACAGTGAGTCACACTAGGTCACACTTGGTCACAGGAGGTCAAACCAAGTCAAACTAGGTCAATTTGGGTCAAGGGTTGACTTATAGTTGACTTTTGGTCAACTGGTTCATTCTGGTCAACTCTGGTCAACTCTAGGTCAACCCTAGGTCAAACTAGGCATATGTTGACTAACAGTTGACATTCTGTCAACTGGTCAACTCTGGTTGAGTTCTAGACCATTTTAGGCAAAGTGTTGACTTGTGGTTGACTTTTGTGTAAAAAGTCAACTTTGGGTCAACTGAGTCAAAACTAGACTAAACATACCATTTCTAGTATTTACCTACCAAGACATCCTAAATATAGACCAATCTTGTATTCCTAAACCCGTATCTTAGTTTTACCCTATTACCTTAACTTATCCCTTTACATTATATTTACCCTCTATATATTAACACTAAGGCAAAACCACTTTGCCTTGGGAGTATCCCTCCCGGTATCCTAGGGTAGCAAGATACTAACCTATCTAGTCATTACCAACCATAATCTCTCACTATCTCGAATATCCAATCCATCTTTTCTAGTATGTTAGTTTCCTACACATTACCGTAAGGTAATCTTGAGATATCAAGATACCACATACTAACATAACATATTTTCTAAACCACACTCACTCACCCTCACTTACCATCATCTATTTGCATCCCATGTATCACTCACTCATGTATCATAGAGTATCTCACACTCTAACCTATTAGGATACTAACTCATGACACGAACTCTCTCATTCAACATCCCACACACAAACACACAAACACTCAACTTTTCCTCATATTTTCACTCACATTGACACTCCTTCTAGGCTCTATATTTGGACTTCCTATAGAGTATATATAGGGGTATTAGTGGGCTATTAATAGGGCTTAGGATGGAGGCTAAAAGGTACAAATGGGGGGGGGGGGGTTGAAATGGGGCTGCACAGCAGCCCCATTGCTGCTGTTTGCTGCTGCTACTGCTGCCTGCAGCTGCTGTTTCCGCTGCTCTCCTCCTCCTCCTCCTCCTTCTTCTTCTTCTTCTTCTTCTTCTTCTTTTTCTTCTTCTATCAATCCCTCTATCTATTAATCTAGCCATCTATCCATCTATCTAACTATATATATATATATATATATATATATATATATATATATATATATATATATATATATATTATATATATATATATCAACACACACACACACACTACCAACACCAGCACTACCACCACACACACACACTACCAGTACCAATAAATATACACACATACACATATATTCCTAAATGACCCAAAACCTTATCCGAATACCCAATTCTTGCAATTCTACCCTCTAGGGACTAGACACATGCCCCAGACAAGCAATCTAACTCGCGCACGCGAGCAAAAACGAGAAACGAGGCCCGAATAGCCAAATGGCCATTCTGGCGACTCCGGGGAGTCCGATTCGCGATACCGCACGATACGGACACCAAACCTATCCAAATTCAATCCAAACTCTATCCACGAGTTCTAAATAATGATTAGAACCTATTCTAAGTGCTAACTTGCCGATTCTAGTGTCGGTGCAAAAAGTCACTTGTGTGTTGGAACCTGAAAACCCCGAAAAAGCCTATTTTTATGATTTCTCGCGAAACGACCCCACGTATCCAAATATAGACATGTACCTAGCCTCATATCACCCAAACTAACCTAATTAGGTCTAATTAGGCTAGGGGCAACACCCAAACATGTCAATTTAGGGTTTTCCCCAAATTTGGCACTAAACCTAGGCCAAAAGGCCAAATTGAGTCCAATGGGTTCCAAACCTCTTCTAATTGGTTATCCTACACCTCGGGCATCCTCTAATATGCAAATGACACTAATTAGAAGTAATTGCAAAGGTTAGAGTGAGGGTTTACCCTTGGGAGTTGGAATCTCTAGAAAAGGTCCCAAAATCACTTCTTTTAGGTCAAACTCCAAAATCTATGCTTCCACTACCACCAAGCTAGATCTACCTAGATCAAAATCACAAATAAGAGATAAACAAGGGTTAGCACTAAGATTAGAGAGAGATCTAGAGTATGGAAGAGAATTAGAAGAGATTTGACTTACTTTGGAGCTTAAAATCCAAAGGAAAAAGAAAAAGTTTTTGTAGAATAAGAGAAAGGAAGAGAAATAGAGCATTCTTGCAATGAGAAGAAGGGAGGGGGTGTGTGCTATTGGACAGCCACATGTAGGGGGGGTTTGGGGCATTGTGCAAAGTCACAAATGCCCTCCAAGTCAAGGAAATGAGTGGTTTTGAGTTGGGGTCAAAATGGTAACTTGAAAACTCCAAATTCCAAGTTCTAAATCTAATTCTAATCCCTAATCCCACTAAAATCAAATGGGATTAGTCAAATATAAATATCTAGATTTGGTCATGATAAGTTGGTCGGTTCTAGTTGGGTCCAAAACTGACCCGGGTCACTAACACAAGTCGAAATGAGATAAAACTCAAACCTGATCAAATAAAACCCCAAAATACAATATTAATACATAAATATTCACAAAAATATTAGAATATGAAAAATGAAAAAATTACCCTAAATTTGAAAACTGGAGGTGATACCTCAACCCTAAATCGTAACCAATAATTAATATATCATATCCTTATAATGCTAATCTGGCTCATTCATAAGACATCAAGAGATATAACAACAAGAGGTGATTGAAAATAAACAAAATACAACTAAGAACTATAAATAGTAATTAAACATTCGAATCAATCTGAAAGATAAAAGTACAAGCAAATAAAAGCCACAAACAAGATACATACATAAGATACTCATGCTGTAGTAGAGTGACATCCACATAAAGTAGGAAAACATCAACTTTGGGTTATTTCATAGAGGCAAATACCCTCATACTGGGAAAACTCTCTAAGAAAACAACTCACCAATGTGTATGGAAAGAGATGTAGGACGTCTATTAAGGAAAAACTTGTAGACATCTAAGATACATACACCGAAACTATAGGTCAGCATAGATCCTTTAACGTGTTACCAAAGGCATAGTTGATGTAATTGTGTGAATATTTTGAATTGTAGCTATGATACTAAATTCAAGACTTAGTCCATTATTTATAATATTATAGTTCAATCCATGCGCGAAGATTCAAGTCATAAGCAACATATATCTTATTTCATGATGTGTAGTCATTATGGAAAATACTCAGTTAAATATGTAGTAGATTGTTACGGTTTATTTTATTTGATTTTTAATGATCTCTATATTTTAATATTTGAACTATTATTTATTGACTTTGTACACATGTCGTGTGTTAGCTCAAGTAGTTAGTATGGTGGAAGATTTTCTATTGGACAATGTACAAATCACGCAATATAAATTTATTTTCTTACCGATTTCTTAGAGAAATCCCTTTGGAGCTAAGCCCCAACAGGCCTAGCTAGGACTTAGGTGCCAGCAAAGGCTAAGGGTATAAAATGAAACTTTGATGGCACATTTTGTACTTTACATGTATGCATCAGGCACAAAGATAGAGTGATAGGTGCGAAGTTGGCACAGGAGAAACAGGGTTATGATGGGAGCAGAGCAACAATGTCTTGGAGTTCCATAGTGAAACAAGGCAGTAGTAGCACGTTTCAGTTGAGCTACGAGTATGCGGGCTGCACAAGCAGCACGACATAACTGTTTTTGTTTTTTTCTCCTTCTAGAGGTTGTTCATTTTTTAAATGCGCTAGTGTCACGACCCGTACCTGTTTTTTTTAAACGGATACGAGACGTGTCCAAGCCAGCCTATGCCGCAGTGTCGGCGGTAGAACGCTGTCACAGCCATGAAGATCAAAATTACAAATAATGCTCATTTATAAAATTAATTTAACTTACAATGATCACAAGATTTATATTTGCAGAAAATATAAACTTGTACAAATATTGGAATGACTACAACTCCGCTATCTAGCTAGTTTCTAGGCTTTTGTCTGCAAGTACCCCCGTATCTCCCATGCTAAGTGAATCCACGGCTAACCTAAAAAATGTTGGTTTCCAGTCAGGAATGGAATGAGCACAATTCACTGAATGCAATTCCAAATAAAGAAAATGACTATAAAACAAAGGTTAGACATCAATCATGAGTTTTGAAAATAAACAGTAAATACGAAAGACCAATATCCATAAATAGACACAAAATACTTTCCCCAATTGTTAGAAGTATCTTTGATATATGATCGGTCTTGGGACAATTATGCGACACGGTCTACACGGTCTAAAGTTACACGGTCTACAGTTACACGGTCTACAGAAAAATATTGCAGTAAAGAAACACTGTCTACAAAATAATAATCATGATCTATACAGTTTAAATGCAGTAATAATCATGGTCTACAATGTCTACTTTGCAATAAATAAATTACTGTCTACACTGTCTACAAGAAATAAATAAATCACTGTCTACACTGTCTACACGGTCTAAGGTCAGATCACATATCGTTGATACTTCTCATTCCCGACTCAACAATTTGTAATAGAAAATAATCACATAACCAATGACCAATCAATGAAATATAGTGAAAATCAATATCGAAATGCAGACGATAAACTGTACTCACCTGTGGTCCTGTGCTGGTGAAATCGATAATCTGAACTACATAATGTGCCACAATAGTCAAAACCTGTACAACAGTCCCCGGATGCTGAAATAAATAGTACCAATGTTCTCAGAATAGTCAAATTAGCTAGGATTGCCTGTCCTTAAGTCCAATTCTGGACACAGGGGCAAAACGGTAATTTCGAGCAAAAACGGTGTCCGCCGTTAGACCCGCTTTGCACCGAAAAGCGTGCCAGAGTCAATGATCTCTAAAGTCGTCAAACTATATGTTTACGGATCCGGTTTTCTGACACGAATCCAACCGTATGTCCAGAGTTGGATTCCGGCAGGCCGTGCACAAAATCGCCCTTTGAGTGGGACCGTAGGGCCCACAAAATTATGATTTTATCAACGGTCTCGAAATCGGACCAAACTTGGCATACAGGACCAGAAAAATGATACGGTCCTGTTGGCGTAAGTTTCGTCTCGATCTGACGAGCGTGCACGAAGTAATTGAGAAACTTGCAAAGAGGCCGATACGGTAAATTTTGACGGATACGTATCAAATTCGTCGCGCACACGCGACCAATTTGAATTCCGTCAAAGCCCACATGACCATGAAGCCGTTACGCAGCTTTTGATCCTTTCAGTTCGCAACCATATCGCCCGGAATGACGGGACGCATGTCGTGTGGAACAATTTTCTAGGTTTTAAAACAGGTTTTTGGGAAACTTTGGAATTCGATTTCTCGACGCGTAGTCGATGATTTCCGAATCCACAAAAAGGATTACGAAGCCCAATATGTTGTCTAAAAGACTCTTCAAATAGATTTTCTAATATGATACTGGATCGATCAGAATTGATCGTCAAATGTGGGTGGTTGGACTGCTTCTTGTCCTATTTTTGGACAGGTTTTCGTCAATCTTCGGACTCGTTTTTCGATGCACATGATGCAACACAAAACAAACTATTTGAAGGGAGTCGGAGTGGGTTATGTTGTTTTTCCAAAACATTTTACGGTTCGTGAATTGGTTGAGTGTCGAGAGAGAGAGATCTTACCGCGAAGACGGGCTCGAAGTCCGCTGCTGCTGTTCCATCTGCGCATCTGCGCGCGCCCCGATCGCGTATGGCCTTGTCGCCGGCCGACTCCGGCGCATCTGTGGCCGTCGTTGGCTGTGCACAGCGATGCCAAGACTGGGGGAGGGGGTCGCCATCGCTGGGTTAGGGTTTCGCGATTGAAATCCCTCTCGACCCCTCGTTCGCGGATATATATAAACTTCAGTTTCTGTTTTAACCCGAGGGTCGAGGCTTGGTTCTTTTGAGCTTGGCTGGGAGATCGGGGCTTGGGCCTTTGGCCTAGTCGGTTGGGACTGCTGGTATTCTTATCCCATTTTCTTTTTCCATTTTCTTATTTCTAATTTCTTATATATATATACCTGTATATATATATACACAATTATACTTGTATATATACAATTAAATATATAGATATCTATATATTCACATATACCCATATATATATGATTATATAATATATACATGTATATACACCCATACAATATATTTTTATATATACAAGTATTCACCCCTATAATATATATATTCATTTATACATACACACACATATTATATATATATTTATATATATATCCTTGATAGAGAATAAAAATACTACTAACTATTTTTAATAAATAATTTATTTATCTAATAACCACGATATTAGCATTAATAATAATAATAAACCTAATAACACTGTAATCAAACCAATAATATATTTATTTGACAAAATAATATAACCCATAATAATAAAATAATATTATATAATAATAACCCCAATAATATTGATAATAAAATAAAATAATAATATTGATAACGAAATTTAATAAATCCATAATGATTTATACAACGTTACTGATTCTTACTAATAATAATATTTATAATATTTAAATACGAATACTTAGAAATATTCATCAATTTATCAAAATGGAATACAACACCATCTTACAAAATACGTCAACACGTATGTCATTGGACGTGCCGCATGACTACTTGGGCTTGGCTCAGTTCGGGTCCCGTCCAGACTGGTTTGGTACAACCGGTCTCCCGAAAACTCAATAATATAATTAACTAATAAATAAGTCTTCGGTACGGGTTAAGTCGCAAATTGGCCTGGTTTTCTTAGTTAGGACATCACTATGGCTCGGCCTGCCTTGGCATGTATAATACACTAGTCAAGGCACGCCACTGTACTATCCGTGCCATGGTTCCTAGTCGTCAAGTACTTCGAAACTCAGCCATGGCTAAAACATCTACCGTAATAATAAACTAAATAATTACTTATAATAATCTAAATTCACAATTTAAATAAAATAAATAAAAATAAAAATATTTCAAAATTTCTGGGAAGGGGAGCTACAAATCTACCTACCTTAAAATAATTTTGTCCTCGAAATTCTAACTCATAAGCATGCCAAAAATTCAAACATAAAATAAAAATATATAAGTCCACTATTACCACAATATCCTCTAATTTTAATTTCTCCGAACTATTTATATCCTCCTCCTAGCCATTTCGTAACTACTAATCATCGAGAACTTCTACCCACCTTTGGTCACACTACTCCCTCAATGGTATGTCCCTAAAACTTTTTACTCTTTCCACTACTTGCTAAAATGGATATCTACTGCTTTTGGCTTCTATAATCTTCTCCTATCTATTAAATAACCCAAAATATAACAGACAACCCATTTACACAAGTAGCTCAGAAATATTGGTAAATTCTAATAAGACCATTCGTCACTCTACAATAGGAAGGACAAGAAGATAGGAAAAATAATCGAGAGCGATTATGAAGCTCCCAAAGCGGTAGAGGGTATCCAATGATGTAGACAGGATAAAAGTTTATAAGCCCTTGTCTTATTTGCTAGTATGTGCTACTCTAGTCCAGTCACTTGCTAAATCGAAGAACTCTTCGTTACTTAGAGGGGCCTGCAATCCGTGCAATACAGAAGTCTCGTTCTCAAAATTCTATTTCAAACAAGGTTCCATAATAGAACGGAATTTGAGAAATCAAGAGTGTGATCTTTTCGTGGTTATTTAAACACACGAGCAAGGGATATCACTCGTTGGTTAGATGAATCTTGGATTTCAATTTATATGGACTGGTCAAGATCCCAATGATAAAACTGTTTCTACTAGTTACAGTAACCTAGAATAGGTTTCAACCCAAGTGATTGAGCTAATTACTAGTCAAGTTGGTTAGCTAAAACCTAAAGTCCCAAAATACGCCTTCGGTGACTTTTGTGATTAAGGAGCACATGAGGCCTCAATCAGTGGCACATTAGGGACGTGTGCATAGTGGGCTTTGAGTAGGTCACAACCATATATTGGGTCGAAGGAATTGGGTCAAGGTTGAGGCTCTAGTGGGAGTCGAAAAGTATACCGAGTAGGTACTATGGTAAGGGTTATAGCTAATCTTTTTAACCTGAAAGTCGTAGCACAAAATAGAGTACGAGGGGACGGGTTTGAGTGGGACATGATATACCTAGATAAAGGTAGACTCGTCTAGATCTTGCATGTGAAGTTTGTTGGAAGGTAACAGTTGGTCTCGTGCTCCGCATATTAATGACACGGCCGGGGACACAAAATGATCTAAATGGAAAGTGGGAGTCCAAGGGGCACTATTTATCATCAGTAGTCTTCATATATCCCAAAATATTTAGAAGGCTTACAGTCTACCCACCTTAGAAACTAGGACATGGTTTTAGGAACGATGAGGTTGAAAGAATTTCAAAAGCTCGGATATTGTACCTCGACTCTGGTCAATGGAGAACAAGGCACAGCGTATTGGGATACGGTAGATATAAGTCATGTCAAGGACCGTCCTTCAATAAATGGAGAACGAGTGTGTACAATGACACATGGTCGATAAAATAGAATGACCTACTCGTCCACAGTATACATGAGTTGTCGACGGGGTAACCAATTCTAAGACACATCATATGAAAAGATTTCTAATAACTGAGTCGTGAATTTCTATTAACGTCAAACCTGCCAGACTATTGTTACAAGGGTTTTAGTTGAAGTAGGCTTCAAACAAATGATTAGAAGCTCACAACATTTGGTCTCTGGAGAATAGGTAGTCTCCTAGGTCGACATTTGGTCACGGGAAGGATCCTAATCATCCTCGGTCTCCAATGACCAGAAGATCAAAATAGTAGGTTTAAGGTCGAAGGGAGGACGAGTAACTCAAGACAAGATTTCAGTCACAGGGCTGGCCGATGGTAGCTACAATTGCGTATACAACTATCATAGTCATGGGAAATACTCTATATCTATCTATCAATTACGAGCTTTCGTCTTTCCAATCAGTGAAGATGAAAACTATAAAGAGTTCAAGAGGGATGTCACTGAACACAATTACATGATTCAAGGGCGGATATTTAATTCTAGAGGAATTGTCAAAGCAATCATGGATGAAATCCTGGATACCTCTATATCTCAATCCACGTAGGGTAATTAAATGAAAAGCGAACCAATTGCATCATGGTTGATCAGACCGTGATACAATGATTCTGATTAGACAATATGTTAGTAGGCGTCCCCACTAAACATATACCTCGAATTAAGCTCGAGAACAGAGTGAGCTTGCAAAACTAAGCTGTAACAGCAGCGTTTGTTAAGATAGTCGAATACAATTATGCGAGATTTTTGAAAGAAGGCACAAGTAGTTCGAGTTTTGTGAGAATCAAACCTTACCCGGTGTTCTTGCTTATACAGTCTTCCTACTATCTTCTTATCCACAAAGCCTTGGTCGACTAATGGGTTATGGACTTCTAGATTCCATATTCTAGGTAAACCTATTAGCGTCAATCAATATCCTCGTTAATAGGTCACAAGGACCACGGAATGCTAGATCGGGAGACCCGCTACCCAATCTCACAGAACTTCCACTACTATTGGCTTCGGATCTTATAGAACATACAGGGCACCGTCCTATCCTTTATAGTATCCTAAACCTGTAATCACGTTTGAAGCCATATCACCGAGAGTTATGCCTCGCCCGTATACTCGGGCTGTGGTAAACCCTTGGATTCGTGATTTCAGGGTGATATGCTATCCGATACTCTACCTTATATTGGCACAAGGGTTACGGTCAAAAGAGGACCTCTAGCCATAGTTTTTGGTATGCTCTATAACCTATAATTTCTTAAACGAATTTCAACTCTAAGAGTCGTGTCTCGCCAGTGCGCTGCTGGCTGCAGTGAATCCATAGTCTCCAAAATTTAAATAAATGGCGACAGTGCGCTGCTGTCCCGCCAGTATGAGTTAACTAACATTTCCGTAACTATATCTGTAAATAAATCCTCGAGCTTCTAGAGATTCAAACAAGTTGACTATGAAATAAGGCATAAATATTTATCCTATCAGTCACCATCCTTAAAATAAAAGATTTAATCATGGAGGAATAACTAAAGACAAAAGGATTACAACATTCTAGTGTCTATTCCATGTGTATTCAAACCATTGAGGGAAAATTTTTTTTTGGATCGAAACTAACTCGAGGTTCATATATGGGTAACATAATCAAAATTATATAAAATAATAATTCTTAGGGAAAAAAATTACGAACTAAATAGGTAATTTGGACTAAGATGTGAGGATGATATCTAAAGAGGCAAGGAAAAGGAATTGAATAATTCATCTGGGTTAGATCATTAATTCTAGGAAGCTCTGTCTCACCGAGTGAATCATCTATCTACTTAGGATCATATCACCATACCAAGAGGTAATAGTGTACCTATGGGGATCTGACAAACTATCAACATTAATAACTCCTCATATAAATTACATGGCCTAGACTACCCATCGGTCAATTTGTATAAGGGACTCCTAGTCCTAGTCATCCTCTTAAATTAAATTAATCCTTGTTCATGAATGAGCATGTTTTAGTCGCAGGCTCGCAATAGTACAACTAACGTACCATCACGAGTTCGCATGATTTGTGAAACCTGACCTGCATGGGCCACCACAAAAACTTGTCACGACCCGTACCCATTTTTTTTAAACGGATACGAGACGTGTCCAAGCCAGCCTACGCCGCAGTGTCGACGGTAGAACGCTGTCACGGCCATGAAGATCAAAATTACAAATAATGCTCATTCATAAAATTAATTTAACTTACAATGATCACAAGATTTACATTTGCAGAAAATATAAACTTGTACAACTATTGGAATGACTACAACTCCGCTATCTAGCTAGTTTCTAGGCTTTTGTCTACAAGTACCCCCGTATCTCCCATGCTAAGTGAATCCACGGCTAACCTGAAAAATATTAGTTTCCAGTCAGGAATGGAACGAGCACAATTCACTGAATGCAATTCCAAATAAAGAAAATGACTATAAAAGAAAGGTTAGACATCAATCATGAGTTTTAAAAATAAACAGTAAATACGGAAGACCAATATCCATAAATAGACACAAAATACTCTCCCCAACTGTTAGAAGTACCTTTGATAAGTGATCGGTCTCGGGACAATTATGCGACACGGTCTACACGGTCTAAAGTTACACGGTCTACAGTTACACGGTCTACAATTACACGGTCTACAGTTACACGGTTTACAAAAAAATATTACAGTAAAGAAACACTGTCTACAAAATAATAATCATGATCTACACAGTTTAAATACAGTAATAATCACGGTCTACACTGTCTACTTTGCAATAAATAAATTACTGTCTACATTGTCTACAAGAAATAAATAAATCACTGTCTACACTGTCTACACGGTCTAAGGTCAGATCACACATCGTTGATACTTCTCATTCCCGACTCAACAATTTGTAATAGAAAATAATCACATAACCAATGACCAATTAATGAAATATAGTGAAAATCAATATCGAAATACAGACGATAAACTGTACTCGCCTGTGGTCCTGTGCTGGTGAAACCGATAATCTGAACTACGCAATGTGCCACAATAGTCAAAACCCGTACAACAGTCCCCGGATGCTGAAATAAATAGTACCAATGTTATCAGAATAGTCAAATTAGCTAGGATTGCCTGTTCTTAAGTCCAATTCTGGATACAGGGGCAAAATGGTAATTTTGAGCAAAAATGGTGTCCGCCGTTGGACCCGCTTTGCACCGAAAAGTATGCCAGAGTCAATAGTCTCTAAAGTCATCAAACTACATGTCTACAGATCCGGTTTTTCGACACGAATCCAACCGTATGTCCAGAGTTGGATTCCGACAGGCCGTGCACAAAATCGCCCGTTGAGTGGGACCGTGGGGCCCGCAAAACGACAATTTTATCAACGGTCTCGGAATTGGACCAAACTTGGCATACAGGACCAGAAAAATGGTACGATCCTGTTGGCACAAGTTTTGTCTTGATCTGACGAGCGTGCACGAAGTAATTGAGAAACTTGCACAAAGGCCGATACGGTAAATTTTGACGGATACGCATCAAATTCGTCGCGCACACGCGACCAATTTGAATTCCGTCAAAGCCCACACGACCACGAAGCCGTTACGCAGCTTTCGATGCTTTCGGTTCGCGACCACGTCGACCGGAATGGCGGGACGCACGTCGTGTGGAACAATTTTCTAGTTTTTAAAACAGGTTTTTGGGAAACTTTGGAATTCGATTTCTCGACGCGTAGTCGATGATTTAAGAATCCACAAAAAAGATTACGAAGCCCTATATGTTGTTTAAAAGTCTATTCAAATAGATTTTCTAATATGATACTGGATCGATCAGAATCGATCGTCAAATGTGAGTGGTTGGACTGCTTTCTGTCCTGTTTTTGGACAGGTTTTCGTCAATCTTCGGACTTATTTTTCGATGCACATGACGCAACACAAAACGAACTATTTGAAGGAAGTCGGAGTGGGTTATGTTGTCTTTCCAAAACATTTTATGGTTCGTGAATTGGTTGAGTGTCGAGAGAGAGATCTTACCGCGAAGACGGGCTCGAAGTCCGCTGCAGCTGTTCCATCTGCGCATGTGCGCGCGTCCCGTGCGCACGTGGCCTTGTCGCCGGCCGACTCCGGCGCGTCTGTGGCCGTCGTTGGCTGCGCACAGCGGCGCCAAGACTGGGGGAGGGGGTCGCCATCACTGGGTTAGGGTTTCGCGATCGAAATCCTCTCGACCCCTCATTCGCGGATATATATAAACTTCAGTTTCTGTTTTAACCCGAGGGTCGAGGCTTGGTTCTTTTGAGCTTGGCTGGGAGATCGGGGCTTGGGCCTTTGGCCTAGTCGGTTGGGACTGCTGGTATTCTTATCCCATTTTCCTTTTCCTTTTTCTTATTTCTTATATATATTTTTTATTTTTTTATTTTTTATTTCTTATATATATATATACTTGTATATATATACACACAATTATACCTGTATATATACAATTAACTTTAAAAAAAAAAAAAAAAAAAAAAAAACAATTAACTTATATATACCTGTATATATATATATATATATATATAAAAATATATATATATATATATATATATATATATATATATATATATCTATATATAAAATATATATATATATATATATATATATATATATATATATATATATATATATATATATATATATATATATATATATATATACACCCATACAATATATTTTTATATATACAAGTATTCACCCCTATAATATATATTCATTTATACATACACACACATATTATATATATTTATATATATATCCTTGATAGAGAATAAAAATACTACTAACTATTTTTAATAAATAATTTATTTATCTAATAACCACGATATTAGCATTAATAATAATAATAAACCTAATAACACTGTAATCAAACCAATAATATATTTATTTAACAAAATAATATAACCCATAATAATAAAATAATATTATATAATAATAACCCCAATAATATTGATAATAAAATAAAATAATAATATTGATAACGAAATTTAATAAATCCATAATGATTTATACAACGTTACTGATTCTTACTAATAATAATATTTATAATATTTAAATACGAATACTTAGAAATATTCATCAATTTATCAAAATGGAATACAACACCATCTTACAAAATACGTCAACACGTATGTCATTGGACGTGCCGCATGACTACTTGGGCTTGGCTCAGTTCGGGTCCCGTCCAGACTGGTTTGGTACAACCGGTCTCCCGAAAACTCAATAATATAATTAACTAATAAATAAGTCTTCGGTACGGGTTAAGTCGCAACTTGGCCTGGTTTTCTTAGTTAGGACATCACTATGGCTCGGCCTGCCTTGGCATGGATAATACACTAGTCAAGGCACGCCACTGTACTATCCGTGCCATGGTTCCTAGTCGTCAAGTACTTCGAAACTCAGCCATGGCTAAAACATCTACCGTAATAATAAACTAAATAATTACTTATAATAATCTAAATTCACCATTTAAATAAAATAAATAAAAATAAAAATATTTCAAAATTTTTGGGAAGGGGAGCTACAGCTACTAATAATGAGTTACTACTGGTAATTGTCATACTTAATAGAAAGTTATTTTCTGGTCTTCCCCTTATGTCTTTAGTAGACGGTTACCGTCGGTTAGAGGATTGCTCCCCTATATATGAGATAGTACTATTTAATGCTTACAGGAAAAAAAATCAGAACAAGAGAGAACAGAGGTTCCTCTAAAATGATTTTTTGTTTCGAGTGTCATTATTACAACATGACAGTGTTCCGTCAGAGGAAGGATGCTGACTTACCATTGTGTTTCAGAAGTATTTCAAAATTTGCTAGTTCCTGGGAGCAGATTAACAGATAATGTTGAATCTTACTTTTAGCAATGGTGGTTTTGACCACCCCAGGAGGATGTTGGCTAATCAAATTAGCAAAAGTTTCAGCAGTTTTTCAATGCTAACATCATTCAGAGCTCTGCTCTATAACTACCAACTTTGTTCCTAGTTTTTCAACACTTTTCTACTACTATCATTTCAGTGGATTGCTCTGCTAATAGCTTCTTTGCTTTTTCTTTTAGCAATTTTCATCGCTATCAAAACATCTTAACAAGTTTTACTTATTGTAAATCCAATTTTGTGGTTCAGTGTTTCATAGACTTGTATAAGATTTATAGAAAAATCTACAACATAATTGGTGGGTGAATGGGAGCGTACTAGGCTACTATGCTTTCTCCATCAAGATACTCAGGTCAATTAGTACCAAACTTGGCTCTTTTCATGGATTATACTTCTCTATTATGAAGATGCAATGACAAAAGTTATCTTTCTTATTTTTACAGTGACTTCAAAGAGCACTTCGTGTCATGGATCGATCAAATTGTAGTATTTACTCAGATATCTATGGCATAAACTGTTATTCCTATAACATCATGGTTTGTTAATTTTATTATTTACTCAGATATCTAGGGCATATATTGTTATTCCTATAACATCATGGTTTGTTGTTTGATTATGATATCAAATAATGACAACTTTTGAACTTAAATATAATATTGTGGAAACATTATCGTTTAATATTAATGTTGTGTTTTCTTTACGGATAGGATCAATTTCCAAAAGGAGAATAATAATTTGATGATGCAGATCTCTTCGATATTGCAGATGAGTATAAGGATCAACTCGTAGAGCGCTGCTAAGCGGCCAAGTTTTGATATAGCAATACTAAAATCCTAATCAAATTAGGTCAATGATTCCTTTACTACTTAATTAATTATGCACCAGATCACTCAACTCCAGTGTCTTTCATTCATTCATTCTATTATAATACAGTTATAACATAAGCAAATAAGATAACAATTGATAACCAAGGATTAAAGCCATCAAAATTTCTATAACATAACCATATAAGTTATTACCAAGAAAATCTACCAAACTTGACATATACATAATACGTATGTCTAGATATCTTGAATTTTAAACAAGTGAAGCTAAGTATAGCAAGGTAGATTTGCTTCAATTTCTTCATAGTTAAAAATTTATATGAACTCGCATGGTTTGATTTGTATAACCATAAATGAAGGTACCTAATACACTTTTACTTTGGGACGATTCATGTTGAAGGCAGAAACCAAGTGGGAAAAGTGTCATAAGCGCAAGGTATTGGGATATTACTACAAGGAGGGTAAGGCTTTTCTGTTGCTTCCTCCAAGTCGAGCATCCTGACAAAATGAACCAATCCATCTTGAGGATGTCTATAGTCATTAGTGAAGTACATGCAGTTCCTTTTCAGGACTAGTATGTCGGGGTGCAACATTGCCCCCACCTGGTCCAGAAAAAAACACCCACCGTCCAAGTCATTGGCGATCACCCACCTATTTGCTTCGCGATCAAACTTTATGATTTTGATGTCTTCAATAATTTCAGATGTAAGAGACCTCATCACTGTGACAAGCAACAGATCTCCCCACCGAGGAGGAGCCGAGACGAGAAGCATGGCGATGGAGCCCTCTGCTATCGGGAACCTGTTTGCAAGATGAGGTGGTTCTTTATCGAAATCAGCAGTGGAGTTGTCCAAACGCAGCACTTGGCCGCTCTTGAGGATGGCAAAAAATATACCCATATGGTAGGCACCATTCATGATCTCATCACACAGTTCGTAGTTATCAGGAAAATAGATATCGGTCCACTTGTGATCCCCTAAAGAGGTGTAGACAACATGATCAAATCCTGGAAGGTCGATGTCTTGCAGGATGGCAATGGCGACAACTGGGAAACTTGAAGAATTAGGGATAGCGGTGAGGACAATCTTAGTGATCGCGGTGAAATAGATATGGCCAGGGATGGTGGAGAAGGAGGGGAGGTGGTAACGAGCGCCGCTGAGAGGGTTGATGAGTATCGGTTTGTCCATGTCCTGGAGAAGGATAATCCATCCCTCCTTGCGTCCAAGGATTGTAGTCGAGGATGAAATACATTGTTCGTACAAATCGTTCGATGATGACAAGTCCTATAAAGAGAGCACTCTTTGGTTTGCTTCACTGATAAAAGAGAGCCATGGCCAAGGGCGATGGGAGGATTCTTTTGTCGTAGAGGCCCACGATCTGCAAACTTCACCGAACCGGATGTGGTCACTGATAAACAAATGTTGCACTATGGATACGAGTATTTTAGAGAGAAGTGCCCAGTTGCTCATGCACACAGTTACGAGATTGCCTCACTTCTCTATTGTCGCTCTTTCTCCTTGTGTGCTTGCTTATGTCTAGCTAGGTTTTCACAATGTACAACAAAACGATAAATAAATACACCATCTGTGTGCAAAATCAAAATCTAATCAGAACTAATAATCATCGCTAAAGTTGGCAACTTTCGATTTGGAATGAATAAACACTAAATGTGAGAAAAAGGTAATCTTATAATGTTTTCTAGATTGAAGTGTTTTGGAAGAATATCAAAGAGAATCAAATTAACGTTTATATCTTTAATTATATTTCCTTTTTAAACTTCACCAAATTTAGTCTAAAATTATAAATTATGTGGAGTTTAAAAGGAAGTAGAATTATATATAAGAACAAGAGAATCACTAATTTAATTTTCTTTGATATCCTTCCAAAGCAGCTCAATCTACAAAATTTCATAAGATTACCTTTTTTTCAATTTTTTTTCTTATTCCAAATCTAGTTTAAAATTTAAAAAATATTATATTCAACACAATATGAAGACTTAAAAAAGATTCGACAAGAGATATAATTACTGAATAAAAGAATTAAAATAAATATTATACGACATAGTGTAACAACACAATATTATGTTTATTAATTCGCATCTATATTTGACCGAAGAAAAATATCGGAGTGTCAATGACAAGGGTACACTAGTATTTGAGTTTTTTTTTCTAAATAAAGTTAACAAATCTTGTTTTTTTTTTAAAACTCATTTATGCCTAAGGGGACTAAGTTAATTGGGTTTTTTGTGTGTGTGTGTGTTGTGTGTGTGTGGGGGGGGGGGGAGGGATGGGATTTTAAATGTAAGGGTTAGTTGGTATTTGAAAGTTAAGCATCAATAGAAAATTGATCAATAACAATCCCTTGGTTACCAAACTAGTATGACGATTTGTGTCAGATCCATCATCATATTGGGTTAAATTGTTGCATACCAAATACCTTCACAATACTATCTTTCGTATTGCAAGTTTGGGCAGGAATCGTCCAACGCAGGGAAACGTTACGAAAAAGAATTTGTTGGTCAGTTGGAAATGGAACATTCATCAATATCTAGGAATGGGTTAAATCTGTACTTGGATTATGTGTAAAAAGATTGGAGGATGTACGATCACAGGCTACCTTAGTAGAAGACCTTATAGATTAAAAGACATTCAGCTGGGATGTTGATCTTCTCCTTCAGCTTTTTCCAGCATATCAACTCACATATCCTTCAAATTTCCCTATCACAAGCCATGTGAGCTAACAAATTGCTATAGATTTATACTAAGGAACTTTATTTAACAAAATCTACCTACAAATTGTTCTACTAGCCACACTCACCATCAAATTCATGTCTCCAACAAACCACCGACTTCAAATGGAGGAGATTTTGGCGCCCACACGACATCTGGGCGAGAGTTATCATGTTTGTGTGGCGAGCAGTCCCCAATTCCATTACGATCTATCAAACCTAAAGAGGTAAATACCTAATATCAATGTTTTGTGTCTCATGTGCAATGCTAGTTCTAGAGATAGTAGATTATCAACTACTTTCTTGTCCCATAGCCCAACAGGTTTGGACCCTCTCAACTTTCAGAGTGGCTCCCCACCCTCACACCCAAGGATGGAGCCATGACCATCCTTGGACCGGGACCGGGCACCTAAGAAAAAAATTCTTCTCCATCCTACATCAACGTCACGGAGGACAACTGTTGTTGAAAGAAGTTTTTTTTCTTTCTAAAAATAATTTATAACATAGAAATAGAGCAAATAGAAACTCGTATTTGCAATAGTCTAACTAACTTCACATCAAACTCGGGCCACACCTAAGCTTGATAATTTTTATGAGTCAATAACCTAATTGTATGAGTTGAATGGACCTGAAACAATGGCTTAGCCCAAATAGCCACATCTAAACTTGATAATATTTTATTAAGTATAAATTTATACTTCTTATCAAATTTCAAAGGAGGGCCATGGCCCCCTTTGGTCTTAACATGGCTTCGTCACTGCTCACACCCGTTTGTTGAAAGGTTTCTCCATGAATACATGACCCAAATTAGAATTGAGGACTTTGCTTTGTCGTGTTATTTAATATGGACGGTATAGATACAAAGAAATTCCCTTGTATTCAATAAAACTCCAGCTAATACAGCTGTCATGACCAGATCTACAAATAGGTTACATCACGAATAAACCTCACAATAATCCTACGACAGACTTCTCCAGCCTTCGGAGCTGCTAGCCTCTCACACTTCCCTTTCCTTGTAGTCAGAATCACGACCTTTTATCTTGTCATATCAACTTTGATGGAGCATACTAGCAACAAGTCTGGGGTTGCATATAAACTCCGAGATTAGAATAGAACCTTTTACCAAGCTCTTGTAAGCTCCCCCCCCAAAGCCGAGGCCGAGGCCCTTAATCTTCAGTTGCCTCTACACATCACATACGCACAAGGCCTCTTCAATATTATAATTGAAGGGTATTGTGCATGAAGCACTAAGATATGCGAGTATGAAGCCATCAACCGCTATCTTATGAAAGGCTCGTCATACAATAGATGAAGCACGGGTTGTTGTATCCAGGACATCTCTTTCCCTTATGCATGCCCCACATCAAGACAATATGGCATCACATTCCTTAGCCAACATTGATCTATCTCCAATCTCCTTCACCCCTTACTCTACTTGGTTGTTTACACAACCACCCTCCTGTACCTTGGTCCATAACCTCAATGAAACGACCTCATATGTATCCAGTTCTTTGAGTTAATAAAATAGTAGTTTACTTTAGAAAAACAACCATAATCTACTTAAGAAATTTTCTCATTTTAATTTTAAAATTTTGAAAGTATGTACCCTTACAAAGATGATTTTTTTTAATATTCATACTTTTGGATCTCTAAAATGAAAAGAAACATATAGTGTATTTGATCGAAGGAACTGTAATCACCGAAAAAGGATGTCATATTCATGTCATGTCATATTGGACATATATCGAACATGATACAAACAATCTGAAATACAATAAACATACCAAAGTCAGTATCTTGTCCATGTTGCCATGTCAAAACTGTATCATGAAAGTAATGTCAAATTAAACTTATTAAACCAATATTTTTAAAAATAATTACAAATTTGAATGATAAATATTTTATTTAAATTTAAATATGTTGGGAATGCAGTGTAATTCGAACCGTAGTTTTTCCATAAGGTGTGATATTGGACTGGGCCCATATGCCTTAAAATAATTCATATGTACGATCTGAACCAATTCCTATTATCCATACCTCATGATCCTACTTCCTATCCGATGTGGGACTAAATTATTAATTCCATTGTCACCACCTTTGATCGCTCAACCGGAAATAAGATACAACTAGATCTCATTATCGAATAAACAATATTAGAATTTTTAAATCTAACAAGAATGACATGTATTTATATTCAAAAATGCATATCTTAACTGATCTTGAACACCATATTGACTAACTTTCCCTTAAGCCACTCCAAAGTAATGACATGTTCGATCTAGTCTAGATTTAAGTGTTTACCAATATCCGAACGAGTTCGGTTTGAATTCGGTCCATATCGAATTTGGTCCAAACTCTGCCTATGTCAGACATAACATTGTAGCATGGGACTGACCGAATTCGGTCAGAATTCGGTCTATTGGGATGAACAGGTTTTAGGAATTTTTTTTAGCAATTAATTTGACTGTGTGATCAAAGCTAGACGGCCATGATTATGTTGGACTATATGTGTGTGTGTGTGTAAGAAAAAACGAAAGATTAGGGTGCAAGTCCACGGAAAATCTAAGAAAAAGTTCATATTTTTATGTTGGGCCTTGTCGTTCTAGTTGGAAGAGGAGATCTGCTCAGGGAATCATTTTCTTCGTTAAGGGAGATCACTACAGGGTTGGGTGAGTGGTTTCATTGTGATCTCTTTCCTTCTTCTTGAATTTGGTGAGGAGGTTGAACCTTTGGGCAAATGGTTCAATATATTTGTATTCAATCTTGAATCTTTTAGAAGTTATATAGATTAAGATTTGTCCAAATTGTTGGGCGCGTGCGGATGCGTTTGCCAACCTACCTGACCAAAATCAACCCCTGTCTAACGGACACCAAGCACAAGATGAAGACAAGTATATGGCGGTGACGTACGTCACCTGGAAAAATCCCAACCTTTAATAACTCAGATGAAATTATAAGATTGACAGAAATTACGTTGAACCCTTTGCCCTAATAGGTTCAACCCCCTCACCACTCTCAAAAATAAAAACAGAAGATTACAATTAAGATCACTCACCAACCCGTAGCAATCTCCCTAACCGAAGTTGACGACTCCTCGATTAGATCTTCTTCTTCCTTCTGTCTTGGACGACGAAGTCCTAGTAGGAGCGTAAAAAGTGCTTTATAGACTAAGTCAAAGGAATTGAGGACTTTACGCAAGCAACTCTTTATGAGCTATTTTACGCCAAGGCCATTTGTATTGAACTTTATGCGAGCTACTTTACGCCAAGACAGTTCATTGAGTTTTTACGCCTGCAGACAAACTGTCAGGCCGCATTTAATGCAGAAGATTTGATTTGATAGAATTATTATTGCTGACAGCATGCGACACAGAAGTCGAGAAGATCGGATTTTTACCAAACTCGATACTTGTCGTATGGTGTGCAGAGAAGGCTGTTTTACGCTCAATAAAATTTCTTCCTTTTTACGTACTGTAGTTATTCGAGCTTTTACGCTCAAAACTATTGTGAGCGTAAATTCTATTTGGGCTAAGTTTTACGCTCAAGGCTATTTTAGCCACTTTATGCTGGGAAGTTTATTTTGGGCTATTTTTACGCCAACTTGCCACTTTACGTCTGGGGTATATTTTGGGTCATTTTTACGTCCGATCTTTCCTGACTACTTTAAAACGTGGTTTGTCTACGTGGCTTTCATACCACATTTATTGAGGAACGTGTGTACGTGCTCCCTATTTTTGTTGAAATAATGGGACACGTGTCAACATGCGTAGAGGGTGACTTCCATCGTGGTTGACAGTTACTAGCGTAAAGACAGGACTTTGTTGCTTTTTACGCACGAAGGGACAAGTCTATAAATAGACTGATTTTCAGAATACAAAAAAAGGGACACAGAGAGACAGAAGAGAATACAAAAAAG
Organism: Iris pallida; assembly: GCA_029216955.1. NCBI lineage: Eukaryota > Viridiplantae > Streptophyta > Magnoliopsida > Asparagales > Iridaceae > Iris > Iris pallida. The sequence goes on from JANAVB010013394.1 coordinate 9,942,464, forward strand.
ATCAGAGCCCAGAGACTTTGATTTTCCAGAGCATTCTTCTTCAATTTTCCTTCCAGAACAGAGGGAAGCAAAGCAGGAAACCATTCGACCTCGCCATCAGTGCCCAAGTGCGTCGATACCTTTCTGGTGACTTAGTTCTTCCGGCTGTTCATCTTCTAGCAGTGATCTTCATCATCATCGTATGGTCCAAGGAACAAAGTGATCGCCTTCAGATCAGACTTCCATAGCAATACTTCCCAGAACAATTTATACTTTTTGTACTTCTTCTCGTTTTATTTTCAAAGGCCAATTTTAGGCATTTTGTTAAGTGAAACAAAATGGCGACTCTGCTGGGGACGACCTTCTCCTCTGACGAGGAGGCAATTGCTCAATACGATGATGTGTCGATCGGATCGACAAAGAAGACTCTGTTTGTACACTTCGACCAGACTGCCTACGAAGAAATGCTCCGAACTGGGGGTGATACTCGCTGCTCCAATGTTCAGAAATCGAGGAAGGCACAAAAAGTTTAGATTCCCAAATCCAAAACATCCTCGGATCTCCCTGCTGTCTCTGAAGGCAAAGGAATCCTTTCTACTCCTGTTGTAGGGGCTCCTGTTTGTAATGAGGCAGTCCTTACTTCAGTGTTGTGCCCTGAGCGTAAAAACCAATCTCCCGTCGATGATGGGGAAGATTGCCAAGTTTTACGCCCAGCGTATAAAAACCAAGTTTTACGCCCAGCGTGTAAAAGTGAGGTTTTACGCCCCACGCGTAAAAACCAAAATTTACGCTCTGTGCATAAAAACAAGTCTCCCGTCTGTGACGTGGTAGACCTCAAAACTATACGTTCTGAGTGTAAAAATAAGTCTTCCGTCTGTGATGCGGTAGACACAAAATTTACGCTCCACGCGTAAAAAAAATCTCCCATCTATGATGTGGCATATATCATGTTTTGCGCTCTATGCGTAAAGGTAAATCTCCTGTCTGTGACAGTGTTGATAAAATTCACAATGATGCTTCTGTATCTAAAGTGAATTTACCTGCACGCAACCAGCGTAAAAACATAGTTGGTAAAACTTCTGTTTTCAACCAACAACCTTCTTATACTGATGTACGTAAGGTGCCAAACCTTCAAATTATGCGCAATGCTGATGGAGTCCTTTGTGCTCAAAAATCTCAGGATTTATGAACGCAACTCCAAGCGCGTAAAAATGTACAGTTTGGTTCTGCGAATGTAGCCAGTAATCTTCTTTATACACAAGGGACTAAGCGCTTCTCTACCCCAAACGTAATAAAGAAGACTACTCCATCTACTCTCTCTACTCCTTCTGATTTATGCGAGTTGTTAATACAAAAGCGTAAGAATAGACAATCTCCTGTGACACTCCCTCAAGAGAAACACCATTGTGAGTGTCATCAGATTGTGATCAAATATTGTTGTTCGGATTCTAAACGGTCAGTTTTTGATCGATTAAGCTTCAATGCGCCTCAACAGCAAGTTGATGACCAAGAACATGAGTTGTCATATGCGTCAGTTAACATGGCATCTCATACCAATAGAGGACGACGTCCAAGATGCAACTCATCCCAAACTTCAGGTCAACAACAATTCAACAGACTTCTTGATTCCTTTGAAGGAGTATATCAGAATACTCGATCAAGAAGACAAAGACAGTTGCAGACTTCTGATTCAGAAGCTGGGGGTACTCAATCTTTTGAGTCCGAAAATGATAGTGTCGATTCATATCTCTATACCAATCCTTCTGTATCTTCAAGAGAGGTTGAATCCTATGCTATTGGTGATGAACCAGAGACGTCATCTGCTAATACAGAACAATGTCTCACTGCCGTTGAACAGTCACTAAAGGACATACTTACCATGATACAAAGCATGCACCAAATAATAATGAATCAACAGACCACTCAACCGGCAGTAGTAACACCGGTGCAAGTAGCAGCACAAACTCAAGATAGTCAAGGGGTTGACATACCTTTGAATAATCAAGAGCCTGCTGTTAATCAAAATTTTGCATCTCCCGATCCCATCATTCCAGAAGATGTACCACCTTCAGTGGGGGTCACGGTACATCCAACAACTATACAATCTAATGTGCTTCCTCAAACCAGTGAAGCTATTCAAGCAGTGCGCGAATTAAAAGCACAGTTTGAAGTTCTAAAGCACAAAGATCAACTCCAGAGGTTAGGGATTAAGCAACCTTATCCTCCTCATTGGAATGATGTACCCTTTCCTCCGAAATTCAAACCACAATCGATGGTTTTGTTTGATGGAAAGGCTTCTCCTAGTCAGTATATCAATTACTTTGATATTATGACTGTGCATCTGCAGAAAAATGATGCTCTTCTCACTCGAGTGTTCATCGGGTGCTTGACGGGTTCAGCTTACGATTGGTATCTAGTTTACCCGACAATTGCATTTCGTCTTTTGACGAATTTAAAGCAATGTTTCTCTCCCGCTTCTATGAAGGAGGTATGGATATGAATATGTCCTCCCTAATAGAGATCAAACAAAATGAGAAGGAAGATACTCGAACGTTCATCGAACGTTTCCGACAGGCAACTCTAAAAATGCCTCCTAGCATGCCAGATTCAGCGTTGATTGATACATGCAAGATGAATCCGCGGCCATCCATTGCTGTCTTTACGGGTTCCTAATTCACAGATTGGGCCTCGTTTATTATAGCAGCAGTTTCTGTCGAGACCAATGGTAGGTTGGCTCGTGAACATGGCATGATTTTTGCTTCAGAGGATAAAGGAAAGAAAGGCTCTTCTGGTAATAATTCCGGCAATCGTAATGGAAAGGGAAAGAATACCCTCATGGTTAATCTTTCCAAGAATAAAACGACGCCGAATATTCAGGAGTCTTCTAAGCCAAAAGAAGAATACTCTTTTGACGAGAGCGATATCCCAGGGATATTTTAATATCTGGTAAAGAGCGACAAACTCCAGATTTCGGAGCCTAAAAGGCCTAATGAGGTGAACCTGACTGACAATCCCAAATATTGTATTTATCACAGATACATAAATTATCCCACTAAGGCTTGTTATGTCCTGAAGAAGAAAATCCAAGAGCTAATAAATGCCAATGCCATCGCTTTAACTAACGATGAGCATACAGTTACAACCAATATGGTTTCTCTTCAATTCGGAGGTTTTTCTCCACAGCAAGTCCCGGATGGGATTGTCCCAATTTCGAAGGCGACGATGAAGATTGTGAATATCCCGCCTGCCAGAGAGGAAAATGAAGGATTGTTGCCTCTCATATTAAAAAATGGTGAAATCATGTGGGTACATCCTGACTTAGTACCCGAAATGGAGGATGAGGTAAAACTTTAAAGTCCAAGAAAGGTAGAAAAATTAAAACCTGCAACATGATTTCTCATGTTATTCCAGATCCTGATGATTTGGATCATCTTTGGGATGGCATTCCTTTGGAGGACAGGCTGAAAGGTTTAAACATATGTCCTCCAAGTTTGGCCACTCCTACCAAGCTCAAACTTACTCATCAGCAGTGGTTAGCTATAAATAGTATTCCCTTATACAGGGCACAACAAGTTTTCACTGCTTATAAAAAGCTCCCACAGGGATTTTTCCTCGTGTCCCGAATACTCCTTTTCTTGTAGTTACAGAGGTTTTTGCTTCTTCTTCTGTTGAACTACCTATTAAAAGTCCGCTGCCTATTCACTTATATAGTCAACAATCAGTCCATCTCATGAAAAAGATGGGCTATGACTTTCAGAAGGCAGAAGGTTTAAACTATGATAAAGGAATACGACTTCCTTTATAGATTCAAAATCAAAAATCTACTGTTGGATTGGGTTCTGAGCTTCCTCGAAAGAAGAAGGCTAGGTGAAAGAAGACTAAATCCTGCAATATGGTACTTCCTTCTCCTGAGTATGAGGAAGAAAGCTTTGCTGGTACGAGATCTGGGAAAGGGTACCACAAAGATTATGAGGGATCTTCCAAAGAAGCAGAAGATATTGTAGAAATGATCCCAGTTCAACCATCTCCAGTTCCTGCTAAACCATCTGTGGTTGAAAAGGGGAAACAGAAAGCAGTACGCTTTGACGTTCCTTTGAAATCTGCTTCAAATTAAGGGGTAATGATGAAGCCCTATAAATTTGATATTCTAGCTCAGTTAGCCAATACTCCGGCTAGACTATCTATATTTGAGCTGCTTCATCTTTCTAAAGAAAGCAGGGAGACTTTGAGTGAAGCTTTACTTCAAGCAGATTCATGCTTGGCTCAACTCAAGAGTCCTGATAATACACCAGTATCGTGTCCACAATGTCATAGTGTGACACAAGAAGACATGCTGCTGAAGCATAACAAGCATGACAGGCCTCTGTGCTACACTGGGTATATCGGATCCACTAAAATTGATAGGATTTACATTGATCCTGGGTCTTCTATTAGCATTATTCTTCAGAGTATGCTAAGACCTTTGAGGATTCCTACTAGTGATTTGACTTACACTAGTACCACAATAGTTGGTTTCAACTCTGGCAAGAGTAAACCACTGGGGAAGATTCGTCTAAAGATTCAGATTGGTGATCTTCGAACCATGGCTACTTTCTATGTTATCAACTCTGACGTATCCTACAATATCCTTCTTGGGAGACCGTGAATACATGAGCATAATATTGTGCCTTCAACTCTCCACCAATGCTTCAAGTACGTGGATTCGCAAGGAGTTGTAAAGACTGAATTTGCTAATATCAATCCCTTAAGGGTGTTAAAGCCTATTTTTCTGACTCAATACTCTACAAACAAGAGCATGTGAAGGAGATATCAGATATAGCTGAAGATCAATCACCTGTTGAAGATCAGTCTGTCAATGAAGATCCTCCAGAAGACCAACCTTTGAAGATCAAGGTCAAAGGTCGAATCCAACCCCAACCTGTCAATGATCAACCTCTGATGATCAAGGTCAAAGGAAGAACTCGAGCTTCATCTGAGGAATCAATGAGTATTCCTGTCAAGAGCCAAGTTCAACCTCTTATGATCAAAGTAAAGGGACGTACTTTTCGTACGAATGATCCAGAACCACCATTGGTCATCAACCTTGACAAGTCTACGCAGAAGATGGATGATGATCCGTTAATGATCAATCCGAAGTGTAGTAGTCAAATTGTAAATGATGTAAATATTGATCATTTTGTACTTTCTGATATCATTGAAGATTTACTTTTTGAGTATATGGCTGTCAAATTTGTTGAAAGAATGACTTTATCTCCTGATGATCAAAGTCATCAATATAATGATGACACAGATACTGAGGAAGCTTTATACATTGACCATAAGGAAAATTCTTTTCCTCCTTATGTTTATGTAGGACCTTATGCTCAAAAGTTCCTAACATCTTCTCCCTATTTTCTTCCTGTAGTTGCTCCATCACAAGCTTCTGTAACTTTTAGACGTCACGAAGAATCTTATTTCGTGATTCCGTCTGATAAAAAAATAAGCATCAAATTGTGTTTGGCCTGGCTAGAAACATCCCTGTTGTTCAGACAGATGATCTTAGAGATAAAGATAAAGGAAAAATTCGAATTGACAAATATAGTCAACAATCTCACAAGATTATCCAGAAAATGTGATATGATTTGAAGACTACGCAAGGTCTCAATCAAGGCAAAGGTAGACGATTACCATTATGTGGTGATCCGTTTTACCAGAAAACTCGTCATGGGTTGGGATGTGATCCATCTCACATGTTTAATGACGATATACAAGAAGAATTCTCTTCTAGTTCTTCACAATCCTCAGATTCAGAAGAAATCCATTTTATTGAATCCGATACATCCCACTCTTCATATACCGGAGAGGACTATTATGATGAATCTGAATGTGTATTCTCAGTCAATATGGTTCAAACTGAAGAAGAATCTGAATCATTTGAAAATGACCCTTGGGCTCAACAGATGGATACCCAATGGAAACTTCGTTTTGAACAACGACAACCACCTACGGAGGATGAAATTCTCCAGATTGATGTTGGAGACGGAATTACGTCTAAAGCCAATATTTATCAGTAAGAACCTTTCCGAAGATGAAAAGGAAGAGCTGATAAAACTGATTAAAGATATTGATATCTTTGCATGGAGTTATGAGGATATACCGGGTCTAGATCCTAAAGTTGCTACTCATAAACTCAATATTCTTCCTAATGCCAAGCCTGTGAAACAACAACAACGACATTTTCGACCAGATATGATGGATGCAATTGAAGCGGAAGTCAAAAAATTGATTACATGTGGCTTTGTTCGTGAAGAACAACACCCAGACTGGGTTGCCAATATTATTTCTGTTATGAAGAAGAACGAAAAAGTCCGAGTTTGCATAGATTTTCGAGATCTTAATGCAGCTTGTCCAAAGGACGAATTTTCACTTTCAATTACTGATGTCATGATAGACAATACATGCAGTTTTGAATGCATGTCTTTCATGGACGGATTCTTAGGATACAATCAGATTAAGATGCATCCAGGAGATGAAAAGCATACTGCCTTTCGTACACCCCTTGGAGTATACTGCTATACAGTTATGCCGTTTGGTCTTAAAAATGTCGGTGCCACGTATCAACGGGCCATAAGCAACATCTTTCAAGAACATCTATGAAAGACAGTTGAATGTTACGTAGATGACATTGCTGTTAAAAGTCGATCAAAAGATGATCACATTCAAGACTTAAAGACAGTATTTAAATTGATGCGTCAGCATCAATTGAAAATGAACCTTACTAAGTCTTTCTTAGGGGTTTCCAGTGGCAAGTTTTTGGGATTTGTCATCACTTCTCAGGGTATTCATGTTGATCCTGATAAAATCAAAGCAATTCTTGAAATGCGTCCTCCACGCAATCTAAAGGAACTCCGAGGATTCCAAGGTTGCATTGCTTATATCAGGAGATTTATATCCAATCTTTCTGGGAGATGTCAACCTTTCTCCCATCTATTAAAGAAAGGTGTATCCTTTGTTTGGGGTGAAGTGTGTCAGAAAGCCTTCAATGACATCAAACAATAACTTACAAATCCACCTATTTTGGTACCACCAGTAGTGGGAAGACCATTTTTGCTATATGTTCGAGCATTGGATCATTCACTTGGTGCTCTTCTTGCACAGAAAAGTGATATTGGTCATGAACAAGCGATTTATTATCTTAGCCGAATGATGGTTGGAGCTGAACACAGTTATACTCCTGTAGAAAAAGAATGTCTGGCTTTGGTTTTTGCTGTTCAAAATACACGTCATTATGTGACAGGACAGACTATTCATGTCATCTCCAGAATAAATCCTATTCGGGTATTGATGAGAAAACCAAGCATTCTTAACTCCAGGTTAGCTACCTGGGCGATGTTGCTCACTCCTTATGACATGGTCTATGTACCTCAAAAATTAGTGAAGGGTCAAGCATTAACTGATTTCTTAGCAGCTCACCCTATACCTGAAACATCGAAGCTATATGAGGACATTCCAGATGAAGTTGTAGATTGCAACATGACTTTAAAAAATGACATTTGGCAATTATATTTTGATGGAGCGTCACGAGTTGGACCTAAAGGCAATATTGTCTCTGGGGTAGGAATCGTCTTGGTTTTTTCTGACAAAATGGTCATATATCGTGCTTATTCTCTCAATGAGCCATGCTCCAACAATGTGGCAGAGTATAATGCTCTGCTAATTGGTCTCCAAGTAGCAAAACAGTTGGACATCGAGTTCCTAGAAGCTTATGGAGATTGTCAACTGATTGTTAATCAGGTTAGAGGGACATATGAAGTCAGGAACCCTGATCTCATCCATTATCATCAAGCGATAATTGAATTGGTCCTTTTATTCAAAGGATTCTTTATCGAATTTGTACCACGTTCTCAGAATCTGGAAGCTGATGCTCTTGCTAGCTTGGCTGCAGACTTGGCTGTTCCAATTCGAAGATAAAATACCATTACTTTGTTGGACCGAGACTTATTCTGTGTAAAATATAATCTGAATATTTAACAGAGTTATATTACAGAATCAAGTTCCCAATAGAGGGATTGGAGAAGTCCATTTATTGATTATGCGGTTCATGGGATTTTACCTGAAGATCCAAAAGAAGCTGCATCAATCAAGAGACGATCATTTCGATTTTATTATGATTCGTCTTTACATATGTTATATCGTCGTTCATATTATGGACTTTTGCTACGCTGTCTTTCAGAGAGTGAAGCTAAGCAAACACTTTATGAAGATCATGATGGTGTCTGTGGTGCCCATCAACCTGGTCCGAAATTACAAGACGGCATTCGAAGGATAGGGTATTATTGGTCATCTATGATAGCAGATGTTGTGGATTATGCCAGACGGTGTAAAGCATGTCAGATTCATGCTGATTTTATTCATCAACCATCTGAATTTCTCCATCCTACGATAGCTTATTGGCCTTTCGAAGCCTGGGGTATGGATATTATTGGTCCGATTAACCCTCCTTCTATTAAAGGACATCGATTTATATTGGCTATAACCGATTACTTTTCTAAATGGGCAGAAGCGGTTCCTCTTGTTGAGGTAAAAATATCTAATGTGGTTAATTTCATCAAACATCATATTATTTATCGTTTTGGGATCCCTCGATGGATAATACATGATAATGGACCACAATTTGCCAGTCAGGCATTTTATCGGTTCTGTGATAAGAATCGAATCCAAAACCTGGCATCTACGGCTTGTAATCCAGCTGCTAATGGTTTAGCCGAAGCTTTCAACAAGACGATCATCAAACTTCTCAAAAAATTCGTCTCTTCTAATAAACGTGATTGAAATGAGAAACTTGGAGAATGTTTATGGGCTTATCGAACAACAGTCCGAACTCCTACTGGTTTTACACCATTTTTATTGGTCTATGGATGTGAGGCTGTCCTTCCACTGGAAATCCAGATTCTATCGCTTTGAATAGCCATTGCTAATGAGCTAACTACAGAGAACAATGATCGCTTACGACTCCAAGAACTTGAAGGATTGGACGAGAGGCGTCTTCAAGCTCAACAGCATATTGAACTATATCAAGCCCGTATATCTCGAACTTTCAATCGTAAAGTTAAAGAGAGGGTATTCAAAGTCGGTGAACTAGTATTAGCTGTTCGAAGACCGATGGTGATGACTCATAAGAGCAAAGGAAAATTCCAAGCAAAATGGGAAGGCCCTTATGTTATTGAGACAATTTTTTCCAACGGTGCCTATCGGTTATCTAAGCCCAATGAAGATTTACTCATGATGCCGATCAATGGCAAATTTCTTAAGAAGTACTATGTATAAAAAAAAGACACAGAATGAAAATAAAATCTTTTTTATTTTTGTTCAGAACAAAGGATTAAGGACGAGGACCACTGCCTTCCTTATTGAATACATAGTCGTCCAATGCATCGAAGACATCATTGCCTGAGTTCACAAAAAACTTACAGGCAGCCATCCTCAGCGCCTCTTCTTCAGGAGTTTTTCCTGGCTCTACTAAGAAAGCGAAGATGTCTTGGGATGGCTTGGGAGTAGAAGAGCCCTCGCCTATTCCGGTTGGGCCTGACATAATTGGCTCAACGGGGCGTGTCTCGTTGACGTCCTCAACCTTCGTGGTGACTTCAGTCTTTTGCAGCACATCCTGGGAAGACATTTCCAATAGAGGAATGGAAACAAGGATGAAATATTACAAAGAGTTCTCATCTATTTATAGGAGAGAGCTATTAATGAACCGGTCTTGGAAATTGAAACAACTTTTCATTCCCGAAAAGACCTATCCATTCATTACATCAGATTCATCCATTTAATTGTGGAATTGAAATGATCTTTCTTTTCCCAAAAGAAACGTTGGTTCATTCATTCTTTCATAATTTTGGTATATATCCTCAATGACGTCTGTCTTCTGATTTTCCCAGCTACCAATGTTTGGTTAAGCTGATTAATTGTCTCCTCGGAGAGAAATATTAATCTTTTATCTTACCAGTTGGTATAAAAAGTTGGATTTATTATCTATCATGTCCATTCGACCTCTGTATAAATATTAAGTCTGCTTATTTTTTCTATCTATCATGTCCATTTGACCTCTGAATAGATGTTAATCTATTTTTCTTTGAGTCGTTACAATCTGTCACGTCCATATTACCTCTGATAGTATTGTATACTCTAAACAGAAAATGAGATTTCATTATCTATCATGTCCATATTACCTCTGGATAGATACAGTTTATTGAGTTTAGAAGACTTGTCACGTCCATATTACCTCTGATAAGTGTTTTCTATCTCATACCTATTATTTAATTTCAAAATAAATGATAGGATCAAAAAACAAATATTTTATTCATTTTTTGAATAAGATAAAAGATGACAAAAGCTCCTTATTTGCCTAAGGCGGAGCAGATATATCTTTCAGCAATTTTTGGAGCTCTGCTAAACGCTTCTCACGAGAGCCCATTACATTTCCAGTAGCTATCTTTCTTCGGGTCTCTGGAGTGCAAAGGGGAGAAAATTTAGCAAAAGTAGCTATCAAGTTATCCCAGGCATCATCAAGATGCTTGATAGTGGATTCAGCTCCAAAAACTTGTTCCTCCAGAATTGAGCTCTGTGTCAAATATTGGTCACGAGCTGCTATTAATTGCTCCTTTTCAGCTTTCAGATGAGCTAGTTCGGCCTCCACTTCATGAATTTTATCATTTTGTTCCTGAATTTTTGTATTTGAAGTGTCATAGGCTTCTCTACAAATCTCCAGCTTAGGCTTTGCGTCAGCCAAGAAAGCTTTCTTTTTGGCGACTTTGCTGCTATGTTCTCTGAGAGAGTCATTGAATGTGGTCTCTCGAGCAGTGTATTCAGCTGATAAAGCATCATACTCAGCTTTAATGAGACTTTCAGTAGTTTCACTTGTCAACCGCAGATATTCTTTGATAGGGTGCTAAAGTTCTTCTACCACCTTTTCCAGTGCAGTTGCTCTATCAACATCATTAAACATGGCGACGTTCCTGATAGTGGGAACAATTGCGCCTTTCAAGCTTTCATAACTGAGGCCCCTATTCAGGACCATGTCAATCAAAGCTACCAGTGTCTTGTAGAAAGTTTCAGTATGAATCTCAACTAAGAGATTCATTTCTGCATTTGAGCTTGGCGTTGCAGCAATCTCTACCAAGTCTCTTTTCCGAAGAATAGGGGTAGATGTGGTGGCTCCGGTAGCAGATTGAGATAAAGATGATGTTGTTGCCACTACCATATCCAATTGATCCCTGGGAACTTCAAGGATTATGTCTTCATGTGAGACTCGTCTCACAGTATCGGTATTTATATACGGATACGTATTTTGTAGTGTATTTCATTTTTTGGTTTTCGTAATGCTTTAAAATTTTTCCTAAACTTATAGATTTTTCCTTGGCCGACATACCGCCAGTATACCGGAGTATACCGACGGCATACCGTCCAGACAGATTTTCCACATTTTAGATATTTTCGATTTCAGATATTTTCATGAATAGTGTTTTCGATATTTTCGTAAATAGTGTTTTGGATATTTTGATGAATAATGTTTAGATATTTTCATGAAGAGTGAAGATGCACCCTATTACCCAATGGATAATTGGTTTTGTTTAAATGGCTAGGATTGACTTAGATATTCACATGGATCACCATCCGACGGCTAAGATTAATTCCCCCTTCTATATATACCATTTCACTTTCTCTCTCCTCTTTTTTCATTCTTTTCACACTCTCTTCATTTCTTCTTCCCTTCTCTCCCCCTTGGAGCTTGCCAAGAGCTTGGCCTTGAGGCCTTGGGTGTGGTGTCTAACCCCCCTAGGAGGAGTAGAAGATTAGGCTTGGAGCTGAACCTAGGCAAGTACATCTTGCCAAATCTTGAACAAAAATGTTTTTGTTGTCATTTCATTTTCCTTGGTAGTAAATACTTAGAATTGTTCTAAACTCATTTTGTTAAATATGTTTTCCTTATGATTCTCGTATATATACATGTTTCCAAATTTGTTTAAGCAAGGTTTTGATTTTCTGTTAAAACCCAATATGGACTTAGTAGAAAACTTGGTATCAAGAGTGATACTAGTGTTACCATCATGGATCTTGGTCACATATACATATATGAGGCCCTCACATAGTTTGTATATCATAGATTTTGAGTTTGGTGGCAATCGGAACCCGTTTCGGTGTCCCGATAACCTCTTTTTGAGAGTATTTTGAGGTATTGATCTATCAAATGTTTTGATTTATGAAAACTAATACTTCCATGTTGTAGGAAATTCAATTCTATTTAATTTTGACTTTTGAAAATCCAAATTTCGATTTAAAACGAAGTTTTTATGGCCGAAACAAATTTTGGCAAAATTCTGAATTTTGTTGCTGTTTGAAAAACCGGTATACTGCCGGTATACCCCCGGTATGCCGTTTTTTGCACCAGAAACCTTCTGTCTTTAGGCCGGTATACCGCCGGTATGCCGCAGTATACCGTCGGTATGCCGTTTTATGCTGTTTTAGTCTGTTTTTACCCGTTTCTGCCCGTTTTTGTCCGTTTTTGATATTTTCTTCGATTGTAATGATTTCTTAACATGATTAGATGATCTTGCATAGTTAGAAAATGATTGTACGTCCTATATACACTTGATACTTGCGTATGTTCAATCATTTTGCTATGAAATGTACTTAGTTTTAATTATTCTTCCCCACATGCTATGATATGTCTTTTGATAGATCCTTTCTTACAAGCTATGTTAATTGTTGCCATGCCTTGTTTTCTTACATGATAGTGGCCCGTCGTGGCGCACTTTTCTTACATGTCTCCTTTGCTTACTAGATAGTGACCCGTCGTGGTGCACTCTGGTACATGTCTTTCTTTGCTTACATGATAGTGGCCTGTCATGGCGTACTCCCTATAGTGGCTCGTCGTAGCGCACTTCCAGCTTCCAGTTTATGATGTTTTCTTGTTGTGGCTTGTTATGGTGCACATTCTCGCTTTTGTCCAGTCTTGCATGTTCATGTCTAGGATGGATTCTGCGGAATGCCACACCCAGAATCCAAAAATATGGTAAGGATTATATAACTAGATTGATCATTAGAACATGGGTGGGAAGGATTTCCCAGTTACCTATTGCCTTTGGTCTAGGTCGTTATAACATTAATTTAAGGGTTTGGAGCTATCCGTCAAGATGAGCACTCTTCCAGCTTCACCGTCGCGTGGGAGCACAAGGATACACATGTAATCACTTCCCGACATGACCAATAGGTGGCAGCAGGTAGGTAACCGGACTTGGAATTCTCAAACTTGTATTTGTTAGTAATTAGGATTATGACAACCCTAGTTAGCTAATGTATAAAGCCGTACTCATTGCTTGGCCGTGACTATTGTATGAAGTCCAGTCTAGTCTAGTTTGTCTAGGCAGTGTTCGGATTTGTTTATTTCAGTACATCTTTGTTTATGTTTTACTTTTGTCGGTAAATGATTAGATACTAAAGTTCTGTTCAGGAGAAGGGTTACAACCCCGGTCCTTGTTTGGTTTACGGGTTGTAACTTGGGTTTCAGAATAGTTCCTAAGTCATCTTATCATTTGTCGTTCTATATAGTATCTTAACATGTTCACATGCCTCAGTTACCCTACATGCTCATATGTTCCGGTTATCTCACATGCTCCAGTTACATAACATGCTCACATGCTCCAGTTACTTAACATGCTCATATGCTCCAGTTACATAACGTGCTCACATGCTCCAGTTACTTAACATGCTCACATGCTCCAGTTACATAACATGCTCACATGCTCCGTCTACTTACCATGCTTACATGTCTGGTTTATCTTTCATGTTCACATGCTTCCTTTTCCTTACATGTACACAGTTTATATTACGTCACATGTCCTTTACTTTATGCTATATATTGCTTTACTTATTGTCCTTCTATTCTCGGGATAAGTGCATTGGTAGTGCACGAGTCTCGATTAGTACTTACTCATCTCTCTCTCTATCCATTGCTATGATTTGCATGCTGGTTTTATTTCATAGTTTGGCTTCCTTTGTGGTACTTGCTATTGGGGGTTTGACCCCACTGGTTTTGTTTGGCCAGATCTGATAGAGGAGCCCGGAGGATCTTCCGTACCTTCCACTCATTGGTGATTACCCGGAGCACCAGAGTACCTTAGTGGGTTTTCTATTTCATTCTTCCACTAGTTATGTACATTATTCTTTTTTGGCGTTTAGCCTCCGAGCACGTGTTTAGCTCGTCTTTTGGACTTAACATTTAGCCTACGGGCCAGAACATGATTTACGTATTCTAGACTATAGATAGAGCTTATCATGTATGACTATTACTCTTGCTAGTCTTTACTCTGTATTACTAGCTTCATGATCAATGATATATGATAGTTTGGGACGCTTTACTATTTTATATTCCAGTTGATCTTACTTCTTGTACATTGTTTACTGCCTGTGATTGAGATACCTAGGATTGCTTGACCTAGGATCGACTGTTGGCTTGTAGTAGTAACCCCCATCTATACAGCTTATACGTTATTTCGGAGTACTGGAGTACTTTGGTATACGTAGCTGGCCTGGTCCGTCCCTACTTGCCAGTATTCTGGTTCTGGGGCGTGACATAGGTTTTAGTGGTAGGCCCATGCAGGTCTGATTTATCAGATATGTGGGGGTTACTGATGTTTAGATATCTCAGTCACAATTCTCCTTTATTGATATCCTTCGTGTTATTCTATATCTATGATCCATTGACCTGATATCTGCCTTGATCGTTGATCCTTCCTGTTTTCTCGATTTAATCCTTGTGTCCTTTAACTTTCAAGGGCACGGTTCTTAATCCTTCCGATCATCTTGTTTGGGTTTTACCGATGGCAGTTAGCAATCTCCTGTTAGGCCAGTTATGGAGGATCTGTCTCAGCATTCAGGGGCAGAGTTCAGAGATGACCCGAGGGTGGAGGTGTCAGTTCAGCCTGATCAGCCAGCAGGGTCAGTCCTGTCAGAGTCCAGCTTCACCGGCTACCCCGGCAGTCCAGCAGTATATGGATCAGATACCAGTTCAGCACCAGCAGGTTAGAGCAGCAGTTCTGTGACGTGGGCAGGCAGAGTCTGGTATGTTAGAGCTAGTTTTGGCTGAGGGTGGTCATGTTGTAGGTATTGTCCTATTCTGCTTCCACCCTTATTTATCTCTTGGGTTACGCATATTTAGCGAGTTTCTAGTCTCACTCTTCTTTCTTCGTATCTTGAGATACATGATATTAATCACATGTCTCGAGTTCGAAGATATGTCCTAGGTAGAGTCATGTCTTGGATTAAGTCATTGGTACCGGCTTATTTTGAGAATTGACTTTTATCTAAGTTGTGGAGTCAGCTAGGCCTACTCCTACTCAACTGACTCAGGAGACATATTTATTCATATGCCTCCATCCCTTCTTGATTGTAGTTGTGTTATTGCTTACGCATTTACTTATATTATTGTTGTCTTTATCTTACCAACATGACATGCTTTGTTTTGATTGCCATGATTTTTCAGCTCTTTGGTTTGGTTTTCATGCTTGACTAGATTTAGGAAATTCTGAGGACGGAATTTATTTTTAAGTTGTGTAGAGTTGTGAGACTCGTCTCACAGTATCGGTATTTATATACGGATACGTATTTTGTAGTGTATTTCATTTTTTGGTTTTCGTAATGCTTTAAAAATTTTCCTAAACTTATAGATTTTTCCTTGGCCGGCATACCGCCAGTATACCGGAGTATACCTACGGCATACCGTCCAAACAAATTTTCTACATTTTAGATATTTTCGATTTCAGATATTTTCATGAATAGTATTTTCGATATTTTCGTGAATAGTGTTTTGGATATTTTGATGAATAGTGTTTAGATATTTTCATGAATAGTGAAGATGTACCCTATTACCCAATGGATAATTGGTTTTGTTTAAATGGCTAGGATTGACTTAGATATTCACATGGATCCCCATCCGACGGCTAAGATTAATTCTCCCTTCTATATATACCATTTCACTTTCTCTCTCCTCTCTCTTTTCATTCTTTTCACACTCTCTTCATTTCTTCTTCCCTTCTCTCCCCCTTGGAGCTTGCCAAGAGCTTGGCCTTGAGGCCTTGGGTGTGGTGTCTAACCTCCCTAGGAGGAGGAGTAGAAGATTAGGCTTGGAGCTGAACCTAGGCAAGTATATCTTGCCAAATCTTGAACAAAAATGTTTTTGTTGTCATTTCATTTTCCTTGGTAGTAAATACTTAGAATTGTCCTAAACTCATTTTGTTAAATATGTTTTCCTTATGATTCTCGTATATATACATGTTTCCAAATTTGTTTAAGCAAGGTTTTGATTTTCTGTTAAAACCCAATATGGACTTAGTAGAAAACTTGGTATCAAGAGTGATACTAGTGTTACCATCATGGATCTTGGTCAAATATACATATATGAGGCCCTCACATAGTTTGTATATCATGGATTTTGAGTTTGGTGGCAATCGAAACCCGTTTCGGTGTCCCGATAACCTCTGTTTGAGAGTATTTTGAGGTATTGATCTATCAAATGTTTTGATTTGTGAAAACTAATACTTCCATGTTGTAGAAAATTCAATTCTATTCAATTTTGACTTTTAAAAATCCGAATTTTGATTTAAAACGAAGTTTTTATGGCCGAAACAAGTTTTGGCAAAATTTTGAATTTTGTTGCTGTTTGAAAAACCGGTATACCGCCGGTATACCGCAGTATACCGCCGGTATGCCATTTTTTACACCAGAAACCTTCTGTCTTTAGGCCGGTATACCGCCGGTATGCCGCCGTATACCGTCGGTATGCCGTTTTATGCCGTTTTAGTCTGTTTTTGCCCGTTTTTGCCCGTTTTTGTCCGTTTTTGATAATTTCTTCGATTGTAATGATTTCTTAACATGATTAGATGATCTTGCATAGTTAGAAAATAATTGTACATCCTATATACACTTGATACTTGTGTATGTTCAATCATTTTGCTATGAAATGTACTTAGTTTTAATTATTCTTCCCCACATGCTATGATATGTCTTTTGATAGATCCTTTCTTACAAGCTATGTTAATTGTTGCCATGCCTTCTTTGCTTACATGATAGTAGCCCATCGTGGTGCACTTTTCTTACATGTCTCCTTTGCTTACTAGATAGTGACCCGTCGTGGTGCACTCTCGTACATGTCTTTCTTTGCTTACATGATAGTGGCCTGTCATGGCGCACTCCCTATAGTGGCTCATCGTAGCGCACTCCTAGCTTCCAGTTTATGATGTTTTCTTGTTGTGGCTTGTTATGGTGCACATTCTCGCTTTTGTCCAGTCTTGCATGTTCATGTCTAGGATGGATTCTGCGGAATGCCACACCCAGAATCCAAGAATATGGTAAGGATTATATAACTAGATTGATCATTAGAACATGGGTGGGGAGGATTTCCCAGTTACCTGTTGCCTTTGGTCTAGGTCGTTATAACATTAATTTAAGGGTTTGGAGCTATCCGTCGAGATGAGCACTCTCCCAGCTTCACCGTCGCGTGGGAGCACAAGGATACACATGTAATCACTTCCCGGCATGACCAATAGGTGGCAGCAGGCAGGTAACCGGACTTGGAATTCTCAAACTTGCATTTGTTAGTAATTAGGATTGTGACAACCCTAGTTAGCTAATGTATAAAGCCGTACTCATTGCTTGGCCGTGACTATTGTATGGAGTCCAGTCTAGTCTAGTTTGTCTAGGCAGTGTCCAAATTTTTTTATTTCAGTACATCTTTGTTTATGCTTTACTTTTGCCGGTAAATGATTAGATACTAAAGTTCTGTTCAGGAGAAGGGTTACAACCCCGGTCCTTGTTTGGTTTACGGGTTGTAACTTGGGTTTCAGAATAGTTCCTAAGTCATCTTATCATTTGTCGTTCTATATAGTATCTTAACATGTTCACATGTCTCAGTTACCCTACATGCTCACATGTTCCAGTTATCTCACATGCTCCTGTTACATAACATGCTCACATGCTCCAGTGACTTAACATGCTCACATGCTCCAGTTACATAACATGCTCACATGCTCCAGTTACTTAACATGCTCACATGCTCCAGTTATATAACATGCTCACATGCTCCGTCTACTTACCATGCTTACATGTCTGGTTTATCTTTCATGTTCACATGCTTCCTTTACCTTACATGTACACAGTTTATATTACGTCACATGTCCTTTACTTTATGCTATATGTTTTTTTACTTATTGTCCTTCTATTCTCAGGATAAGTGCATTGGTAGTGCACGAGTCTCGATTAGTATTTACTCATCTCTCTTTCTATCCATTGCTATGATTTGCATGCTGGTTTTAGTTCATAGTTTGGCTTCCTTTGTGGTACTTGCTATTGGGGGTCTGACCCCACTGGTTTTGTTTGGCCAGATCTGATAGAGGAGCCCGGAGGATCTTCCGTACCTTCCACTCGTTGGTGATTACCCGGAGCACCAGAGTACCTTAGTGGGTTTTCTATTTCATTCTCCCACTAGTTATGTACATTATTCTTTTGTGGCGTTTAGCCTCCGAACACGTGTTTAGCTCGTGTTTTGGACTTGACATTTAGCCTACGGGCCAAAACATGATTTGCGTATTCTAGACTATAGCTAGAGCTTATCATGTATGACTATTACTCTTGCTAGTCTTTACTCTGTATTACTAGCTTCATGATCATTGATATATGATAGTTTGGGACGCTTTACTATTTTATATTCCAGTTGATCTTACTTCTTGTACATTATTTTCTGCCTGTGATTGAGATACCTAGGATTGCTTGACCTAGGATCGACTGTTGGCTTGTAGTAGTAACCCCCATCTATACAGCTTATATGTTATTTCAGAGTACTGGAGTACTTTGGTATACGTAGCTGGCCTGGTCTGTCCCTACTTGCCAGTATTCTGGTTCTGGGACGTGACACTTCAACACTAGCAGATATGGTTGCTCCGGTAGCAGATTGAGAGATAGACAATGTTGTCATAGCCAACTGATCCCTAGGAGCTTCAGGAATCAAGTCTTCAGTACTTGTTACTCCAGCCGTTTTTGGAGTTCCGGTGGCGGTAATTATGGTGGATGGAATGATAGTTAGAGCAGCTGATACAGGTTCAAGCATTGTCTCTTCATGAACTTCTGCTGGATTAGTAGTAATAGCAGAGGGTGCTATCATGACATTCCCAGTTTCAGTAGAAGATTCGACTACGCCTTCATCACCTTCTTGGACTTCTGGCTGTTCAGACTCTGGAAACACTTCAATCTCTTCATTGAGATCAGTTCCTTCTTCAGCAGCTATTTCTTGATCTGCAGTTGACTTTTTTACAGTTTGTTCTTCTTCTCCGTTGTCAATATGAGAAGACAATCCTGGTTGAACTTCTGTTTCAAGCTCTTGTTGTAGTTCCTCTTCTGGTTGAATTTCCTCTACTCCATCTGAAGAAGAACTCTCTTTCTCAGACTCCGGGTTCTCTTTATAAATATTTTCTTGAGGAGAAGGAGGAGCCATAGGCTTTGGTGTAATAATAACACCTACAAAATGAACAAAAGAAATTAAAATACAAAATCATAATGTATAATCTTGTATAGATTTTGTATACATACCTGGCGTAGGTGTAGAACGTGCCAAATATGCATCATAATCCCCATTCCAATCTTCATCATCAAAATCGAGAGCTGGTTCATCCAGTGGGATATGCTCTAGAGCGACACCTTCAATCGTTTGTGCTTTTTTGGTAAAGATAAATGAAGTGAAGTGCAAAGGCGTCCTGGAGATAGGATCCCTACAGCTTCAGTTGAGGTGGCTGCTTGGGAGGCTGAGGATCCTTCTTTAAGATGAGTTGAAGAGAACCCGACATGTGGCAATTCTTCAACAAGAATATCATCCTCTGGAGTAGCAGCTCTTGGTTTGGAAGGCATCTTGACGGTGACCTTCTTCTTCTTTTCAGGAGTCCTTACTGGAAGAGTATTAGCTGTATTCTGCTTCCGTTTGCGAGTGTTTCCAATAACTATTGGTCCCGCTGCTATTTCTCCAGCTCCTGAAGGGATTACTGCCAGAAATTCATCTGTAATAGTGGTATTGTCAGGTATATCAGGAGTTATTCTGATCGGCTCCTCGATGTTCCCTTCTTTGGGCCATCGAAGACTTCCTTGCATACTATAACCATCTGCGAAAGAACGGATGGAAGCATAAAAATGAGCATACGGGTGAAGTATACGTAGCTCGGTTGTACTGGTGGTAGTAGATATTTTGAATCTAGCACCAGTACATGCGGTGCTGAAGTATCTCCATGCTCTCGCACCGTCAATCAGTTTTCCATAATAATAGAAGCTAGTGGAAGGATTGCCAACGTGAAGCTGGTCATATCCAAATTGACGGGCGAACCTACTCGGCAGATAAGGCTCAAATGCACAGTTATCTTCATTCCTGTTCATCAGATGAGAGGGTCTGATACACATTAACCATTAGAAAACTGATTTTGGCAATGACATTGTCCTCTCTCCTCTGTCTTTGAATTGTACGCCGAGGCAATCAGCTGGAACTGGCGGCCTTGTGCAGAAGAAATTCCAACCATGGGAGTAATTCAACGCTGCTCGGGTGTCTGCCACTGTCGTGGCAGTCCATGTGGCCTTGCTGAATTTTTGGAGGAAGATATTTGCTTCATTTTCAGGGCCTGGTGGCAGCAAATTGCAATTGTGATGTAATAACCATCCCATCAAATAAGTATATGGCAGCTCCACCCTTGGAAAATTGTCTCGGTGAAGAGCATTATTAATCAATTCTTCACCAAAAGTCCGTAGGCCTGCATTTATTCGGCATACCATTGCCGACAACAGATTGATTTTTGCTTTGAACACCAAACGTACTGCTGGCCACAATATGTTTCGGTGGATCCTGTCTATGGTATTGATCCCCAGCACGACCCATCTTCGTAGCCATAGGGATAGGAAGCCTACCAGCAGAGCCTTCCTTGACATCTTCTGACTACCATGTCTCAGGTAGCTTAAAGCCTCAGTCCCTGCAGGGATATCTCCAGTCTTGCTGGATAGATATTGGTCTCGAGCTTTCTGTGAGACCATCAGTTCCTGGATCACATCTGCTGGAATTATAGAGCAAGGGTTGATGGTTTGAGTCTTGTTTTCTCGAAACCTACCCTTCTCAGTTTTGGATATCCTATTTTCATGGTAAAATAAATAGGTAGTCCATTTGGTTACATATGCCAAATGTGATCCAGTTTCATACAAACTGGTGCAAATCAGATAATAGCACATGAGTTCTTCATAGACTTGCACCAATTCAGGGTTATTCTCTCTTATTTCTGCTAGTTCCCGATTGGAGGGAACATATTCTTCATAAGGGGCCTCGCCCATCGGCAGCTTTGAGATAAATTGCATCTCATGCAAAGCAAGACCCATTTCACCAAGTGGAGTTGCAAAAGTTCCTGTTGAACTCATATACAATTCCAATAAAGCTAAGAACAAGTTACTGTTTGGTAGTATGCCGTAACTTGTAGAGGCCACTGCTTCATATAGACCGATAGTTTCCAGGTCTGTTTTAAAGTGCTTCATGATCCAAGCACTGATTTGAATCCAGTTAGTACTATAAGGAGTCAACAACCCTGTCAACCTAGGGTTGGTCTGAGGATATAGCACAGCTTCTTTCATGAACTTATTTATAAACATGGGTACTTGTACTGGCTGGATCAGAAATGAGTCTTCACTTGGTGTGAACCTGGGCAATAAACCATAAAATGGGACAACACCACCACTGGAAGTACTAATGTGGTAGCCCATATCACTAGCTCTCTCCCTCTTGAAAATAATTTTGCCTGGCCTGCTATAGCTACTGGGAGTCAAATTCTATAGCATCTGACGAGGGTGAGTAGCATGGACAAAAGCAGATAGAGGGTAATCCCTGTCCATGTCAGGGAGATACATCACCCTTTCTCCAAACTTAAACACCCAGGCTTCTTTCTTGGGGTGATTCTGCGATTTGAAGTCTATCGCATCCCCAAATAGAAAAGCTGGCTTCAAAAATTATTGGTCTTCTAGTGATACCAACACTTCTCCATTCATCATGGACAGCAACATCCTGTCCCCTTGAGCAGCTATCAGTTGCGCTCTTCCTTCAGGGTATTCAGGGTTGGATTGAGGAAACTGTACATGTGATAAATTCTCCAGATAGTTTGAGCCCACCATACCATCCGACGAGCCAAATATTTCTGTGAGAGGGTGAATTTGCAAGTCTACTGTCAAAAGAAAAAAAGAAAAAAAATCAAGTTAGTGAAAATCTAATTTGAAATTTTGTAAGTTTTATGCTAATACAAACAAATGTTAACATATTTCCAATTTTACGCTGACACATGTAAATGTGTGCGTATTTCGAGTTTTACGCTGACACATTAAATGTGGGTGTATTTCGAATTTTACGCTTCTACATATAAATGTAGGCGTATTTCGAATTTTACGCTGACACATTAGATGTGGGCGTATTTCAAGTTTTACGCTGACACAATAAATGTGGGCGTATTTAAAGTTTTTACGCTAGCACGAACAACGTGAGCGTAGTTTTCGGTTTTCGTTGGGGTCGCTTCTCCGATGAACTCATGACCAAAGTTCAATATTTTACCCCTCATTGCCGGAGCCACGGCGGGGTGGCTTTGTTGAGATGCTGTGGATGGCCGGACAGGGTTTTGCGCGCGGTCGACCGACGAAGAATCAACGGCGGGTTTCTTGCCTTTGCTGCCGACGGTGGATTTCTTGGGAGCCATTGAATTGAATGAAAGGGGAAGAAGAAGATTCGAGGAAGATCGGGATTATGAAAGTAAAGAAGACGAGTAAAGCTTTCTCTCTCTCCGAAGAGCTCCATTTATAGGGAATTTTTGAATCGGTTCAAATTTCCTATTTTTACGCCGACTGTTGGATATCCCAATTTTTACGCATATGACCGTTGCGTATCCCGAATTTTACGCTGACTGGTGAAATCCTGATTTTACGCTTCTGTTCAAAGTATTTCAAAATTTGAAAAAATATTTGAAAACTTTGAACGGGGTCTTGTAGGAGCATAAAAAGTGCTTTATAGACTAAGTCAAAGGAATTGAGGACTTTACGCAAGCAACTCTTTATGAGCTATTTTACGCCAAGGCCATTTGCATTGAACTTTACGCGAGCTACTTTACGCCAAGACAGTTCATTGAGTTTTTACGCCTGCAGACAAACTGTCAGGCCGCATTTAATGCAAAAGATTTGATTTGACAGAATGATTATTGCTGACAGCATGCGACACAGAAGTCGAGAAGATCGGATTTTCACCAAACCTGATACTTGTCGTATGGTGTGCAGAGAAGGCTGTTTTACGCTCAATAAAATTTCTTCCTTTTTACGCACTGTAGTTATTCGAGCTTTTACGCTCAAAACTATTGTGAGCGTAAAGTCTATTTGGGCTAAGTTTTACGCTCAAGGCTATTTTAGCCACTTTACGCTGGAAAGTTTACTTTGGGCTGTTTGTACGCCAACTTGCCACTTTACGCCTGGGGTATATTTTGGGTCATTTTTACGCCCGATCTTTCCTGACTACTTTAAAACGTGGTTTGTCTACGTGGCTTTCATACCACATTTATTGAGGAACGTGTGTACGTGCTCCCTATTTTTGTTGAAATAATGGGACACATGTCAACATGCGTAGAGGGTGACTTCCATCGTGGTTGACAGTTACTAGCGTAAAGACAGGACTTTGTTGCTTTTTACGCACGAAGGGACAAGTCTATAAATAGACTGATTTTCAGAATACAAAAAAAGGGACACAGAGAGAGACATGAGAGAATACAAAAAAGATCAGAGCCTAGAGACTTTGATTTTCCAGAGCATTCTTCTTCAATTTTTCTTCCAGAACAGAGTGAAGCAAAGCAGGAAAGCATTCGACCTCGCCATCAGTGCCCAAGTGCGTCGATACCTTTCTAGTGACTTAGTTCTTCCGGTTGTTCATCTTCTAGCAGTGATCTTCATCATCATCGTATGGTCCAAGGAACAAAGTGATCGCCTTCAGATCAGACTTCCATAGCAATACTTCCCAGAACAATTTGTACTTTTTGTACTTCTTCTCGTTTTATTTTCAAAGGCCGATTTTGGGCATTTTGTTAAGTGACACAGTCCTAAGAGCAAAGTATGGACTTTCTCTTAGATTTTCTTGTGGACAAGCACCCCGAATCTCTACTTTTGTGCTTTGTGCTTATTCTTTGTGCCTCCTCCCTCACCCCATATATATAGGATGAGAAAAATCCTATTTTAGGTCATAATATGATTTTTTTAATTAGGAAGCCCTCAAATAAGAATCCTATTACACCTAAAATAGCCCATCAATTATCCTATTTTAGATCATAAAGGATTTCCTAAAATAAGAATCCTATTATATCTAAAATAACACAACACCAATTATAGACATCCAAATCTAGTCAAATCAAATATTTAATAAGATTTGGATTCCACAAGTATGTTGATACCAAATCCAGACTGGACTCCAACAATCTCTCCTTCCAGTCTGATGAGAGGGTATTGACCCCATGGGTCCTCAACTGGACTCCATGCCTGTGGTCCTATGATAAAATTTCTGCTCCCCATGCCACTGATCTCCGATCCCCCGAGTTGCTTTGCATCTTCCTTTGTCTGCAGGTCCTTGACCGTCACATCGACGCTAGCTGCCATGCGTAGTACCTCCTGCACCACTGGGATCCTGTCGATATCAATGACACGACCAAGACCGAAGTCCCCGACGATCAGCCTCACCGTAAGTCTTAGCTTCTTGTCCCCGACTTCCGTCTTCTACCGAAAAGTGTTAACGTTCCGACGACCTTGTTCACCCTTGGCTGGCCCAACCAAGCGGACGGTATGGTTCTCACAAGATTCGAACTCCTGAACCTACCTACCTTCGTGTCCGAACTTGAAGCTCCCCCATACATATGCATCCTCGAGAAGAACATTACGTACTATGCATGCCGTCGATGACCCACAGCTCCCCTTGAACTGTGTGAATGATGATGCTCCCGCCTCAGATTGAGTTTGCTGCAAAACTTGATCTCCTCCCTGGCTTCGAACTACTGAAGCCGATGTCGGTCCATGAAGATTTGGCAAACCACATGTCGCCAAATCTGGATCCGTAGAGCAACACCCACCTGGAGACCATGTCACGACCCGCTACCCAAATTGTTGGGCCGGGCCGAGCCATGTCCAGCCTACGCTTGGTTAAAGCGTAGTAAGCTGTTCTAAGCATAGACAATAAAAGATCTAAGCTGCTAACAGTTTTAATATCACATTTAAAAGGTTCATCACAACACAGCATCTATAAGCGAAAGTAAAATAAGTACAGATTAATAATACACTTCCAAAGTATCTAACTGGAGACAAAGTCCAGTGACTACAAGATATAGTCTAAATAGTTCAATAACGAAGCCAAAAATAATCTAAGCGAGACTACCAAACGAGGTTCTCTACAGGGACTTCCTCGGAAGCAAAAGCCTGGTCCTCTGTAGTGGGTCCATAGAAAATATCATAGAGCAAATCTTCCTCCGCAAGTATGCCTACAACGATATCCTGTGAGGACGGAAGCAAGTACTAATTCTACAAACTAAATATACTGAGCATGGAATGAAAAGAGATGTAATAAATAAGAATCGTGTCATGTCTCATGTCGTATCACAATCATGTCATATCACAGATCTTTCATGTCAGGAATACATTTATCATGACGACATATGTATATCTAGAGTTTAAAACTGGAGCAGGTACGTGATCGTCAATAGGTGTACAATGTGCGGGAGGCACATGTAAATGAAATGTACTTCTGTACAAGTGATATGGCGATAGATGTACATACGCACAAATACCGCTTTGAGAAAAAGGCCTACGGTGCGGTAACATATAAAATGAAACATTGCTCGAGTACGGTAGAGGGGGCATGATCACGTACTCAACTATCAGTTTCTCCATAACCCAGATTCTAAGCATGTGAGAGATACGAGAACAGTTTAAAACATGTAAAAGATACTGGGAGCAGTATAAGCATGGTAGGTACTGAGAGCAGTATAAAAATATGGTAGGTACTGAGAGCAGTTTTAAAGCATGTGGAAGATCCTGAGTGTAGTATAATTTAAAACATGTTAAAGATCCTGAGAGTAGTCAAATTAAAGCATGTGAAGCATACGCTAGATATATAGAAACCTGTAAGATATGGTTTTCAGTTTAAATCACTGTATTAACATGGTTCATACGCAATTCATTATCATATACAGTAAAATAAAGTTTGTAGGGGTACTCGCCTCGAGCAAAGAAAGAATAAGAATATAAAGATATAGATGTCCGGTGTCCTGTCAAAATGATACACAAACTCAGTCTCTAAACTATGTTCAAGATTTTACACTAGTGGTGTGACACGACTCCTAACTGGACACTAGCTAAGTGGTGACCTAGCATAACAGTCCAATGTGGGGTAACACTATATCTAAACCAACACTTAGGGTCCTTAGAAACACAAGGATTACTTTAGAGTCTCACAAAAACCAAACATATAAATATATACACTAATAATAATAATTAATTATAATTTAAGGATGATACACAAGGAAAAATCTACAGATGTCGTCGGATGATAAAATAAATACCACCAACGTGTCCAGAATGGTCAAATTAGCTAGGATATAGATAAAAAGGGCAAAATGGTAATTTTGGATCGAAATGATGTCCGCCGTTGGACACACTTTGCACCGAAAATGTGTCAGGATAGAAGTCTACAAAATCTAACAAATTATATGTCCACGAATCCAGAATGATGATACGAACCCAACAGTATGTCCGAAATGGGATTCCGATGACCCGATCATAAAATGGTCCGTTGACCTGGATATTGGTATCCGATTTACACGGAAATGCGTGTCGAAGCCAAAGTCCACTAAATCTAACAAAGTATATGTCAATGAGTCCAGAATGACGACACGAACTCAAAGGTATATCCGGAATTGGATTCCGATGAACCGATCTAAAAATGACACGTTGACCCGGACATTTAAAATCCGGTTTGCACCGAAATGCGTGCCGGAGCCAATGTCTTCAAAACTCAGCAAATTATATGTCAACGAGTCCAGAATGACGATACAAACTCAACAGTATATCCGGAATTGGATTCCGATGAGCCAATCTCAAAGTGACCCGTTGACTCGAACTGTGGGGCCCGCTTTGCACCAAAATGCGTCCAGGGCCCACGTCCTCTAAATCTAACAAACTTTATATGAAATCAGGCCAGAACGACGTCACGAGTCTACTGGTGGTGTCAGAAATTGAATCCGGAGTCCCGGGTTCAAAAATGGAATTTTACAAGTTGGAAATTACGAATTCGGACGGCCAACTTTGGCATCAAATTCAACCAATCAAACGTGGTCAAAACGAAACGAAACTAAAGGGAAGGAAGAGGGTTATACCAGCTACGCACAGGAACTGGTGGCACGCCAAATGGAGCTGCGACGGCGGAGTTACGAGATGACGAAGTCGGCTCCACAAAATTGTCCAAAAATAGTACAATTTAAAGTGTCAACTTGGTGACCGATTTTGATGTATCAAACTACAAAATTAACGGATAAAACTTGAGGGGAGTGAAAAGCTATATACCAAGATTGTGACGGAGTAAAGAGTTCGTCGATCCAACGGTCGAATTTCTCAGAACATGCGCGCGAAGTCGCTGCGACAAAATACGAATTCTGAGTTCAAAACTCGCGCGCGCCGACGGAATCTCGTGCCAAACGCATGAATCGCCTCTGATACGCGTCGGAGAGGTTGGCGAAACACCCAGGGTGGGTCGCCCAGGTTTGCCGGACAGGGAGGGCACCGTGGCGGCGACGGTCGACGGCGGATGGCCGGATGGCCGCGTGCCACGCGGCTCAAGCACGCGCGATTGTACAACCGCACGATGCTGCTGCTGCTGCGTGCACTATGCACGCTACTGTGTAGCGCATGGTGTCACGATCCACTACCTAAATTGTTGGGCCGGGCCGAGTCATGTCCAGCCTATGCTTGAGATAAAGCGTAGTAAGATGTTCTAAAGATAAATAAGACAAGACTAAAGTGTGATAACAATTCTATATGTAATAGTGAGTCAGAATATATCCAAACACAAAATCATCTCGTATATAAATATGTTCCAAGTACATATGAAAGACATAAAACTGGATACAGTTCCAGTATCAAAATACATAGTCTAACAACATGACTACTCTCAGAAGTCCCGAGCAACTACACAAACTAGACGAGTTTCCCCGCAGGTACATTCTCGTAAGATAAAGTCGGATCCTCGATGGCAACTCCAAAATAGGAATCACATGGCAACCCCTCCTCTGTAAGTATACCTACAACATTTATCCTGTCAGGATGGGAGCAAGTACTGATTCTAGCAAACTAAATATACGAAACATGAAATGAACAGGAGTGTAATAAACATGAATCATGTTATATCACAATCTATCATGGTAAGGATACATATGTCATAGAGATATATGTATATGTAATGTTTAAAACTGTAGCAGGTACGTGATCGTCAATAGGTATACAATGTGCAGGGGCACATAATGAAATATACTTTCGTACAAGTGATACGGCGATAGATGTACATACGCACAAATTCGTTTTGAGATAAAGGCCTACGGCGCAGTAATATATAAAATGAAACTTTGCTCGAGTACGGTAGAGGGAGACATGATCACGTACTCAACTATCAGTTTTCCTATAACTTAGATTCTAAACGTGTGAGAGATACGAGAATAGCATAAAACATGGTGGATACTGAGAGCAGTATAAAGCATGTGAAACACGTAGAGAGATATGACTTGCAGTTTCGATATCGGTATTTTAACATGGTTTATGCACAAATCATTATATACTGTAAATAAAGTTTATAGAGGTACTTACCTCTAGCAAAGCAAGGTAGTGAAGGAAATGCTATAGATGTCTGGTGTCTCGTCAGTGTAAAAATAATACATAAATTAGTTTTCATACTAAGTTAAACACTAGGATACTAGTGTGCGACACGACTTTCTGACTGGACACCTAGCCAAATGGTAAACTTTAGCATAGGAGGCCAATGTGGGGTGATATAATACCTAAACTAACTTTCTAGGCCTTTACACTATGGTAGGGTGAGGTCCAATACTACAATATCCCAAAATCACACAATACATCGTAAGTCATAATTAATCAATCATTAAATCAGACTGTACACTGTGTTCCAATAATTTTTATGATAGACAAAAAGCTCAATTATACATAAAATAAAGTACGAAAATGATCCTTGTTAATTATAGAAATTTATACTAATTTTTCTGGAATTTAAAAACCCTCATAGATATTTATTAAAAATCAGTAAACATAAGTATCTTGAAAATGAGTTCTGTTTTTCTCTTTTATAAAAAGCCAAAATTACTTATTAAATGCTGGTAAAATTATATTAAATTAGCTAAATTAACATAGTATTTAAATATAATTTTTTTCAGATTTCTACAGCAATTGAACCGAAGTCCAGATACAGGACCCAAAGCCATAAATCAGTCCGATATGACTTGTACAGACCTTGAATGTATTTAGACACATTTGGGCCCAAAAACCTATGCTAGGTTTGGACACCAAAGGCCATGAATAATAAAACAAATAATTCATATATTAAAATATATTAAAGTATTTTAATAATATATATATTAAAGTGATGAAATATACAAGTCATAAAATTATATAAAAAAAATAACTATTAAATTTATACACAATAACATTTTGCACAAAATTGTATTTGAAATACATATACTATATAAATATTTATATATATATAATGAACATATATCTATATAATATATATATATATATATATATATTATATATATATCTATATAATATATATATATATATATATTATACAAGTCATAAAATTATATAATAAAAAATAACTAGTAAATTTATACACAATAACATTTTGCACAAAATTGTATTTGAAATACATATACTATATAGATATTTATTATATATATATATGAACATATATATATATATATATATATATATATATATCTAATAATATATATATTATTATAAGATATATATATATATCTATATATATATATATATATATATATATATATATATATATATATATACTTAATATATATATAAATACTTAATACATAATACAGTATATATATTATATATCAGTATATAATATATATATAGTATATATAAAAATATATATATATATAAATACTTAATATATATATATACATAAATACAGTATATATTATTATAACATAATATATATAATATATAATATATATATATATATTATATATATATATATATATATAGATATATATATATATATACACACATATACATATACATATACATATAATAAAACAAATAAAACTAAACAAAAAAAAACAAACAAAAGGGGGCTCAAACTCGGCCCGCTGGAACAGGGGGTGGTGTCTCTGAGCGCCACTCGGCTGACCAGGGGGTCAGCTCGAGCTTGCTATTAGGGATAGGGTTTGGGTTAATTTTAAAGTAGATTAGGATAGTGGGTTGGAACCAAACCTGATAACTTACTAAATAACCAAACCCATTAGCTTAATGGGTTTTAAACCCAATAACAGTTAATTGAACCCATTAACCCATACTTCTGTGTCTTCGTGTGTCCTGACAGTTAAGGATACGAAGACACACGAGTCCTGTGTCAAAGGCGTGTACACTCACACGACACAAGTTTCTCGTGTCCAAGTCCATCATCAAACTCACCGACATGAAACGACCCATCCACGTGAAAACGAGACGGGGGAAGAAAATATGAAGGGACACGTACGTGTCCGGCGCGAGGAAGCTGTCGGGGGTGCTGGCGGCGGCCGTAGGCGTCGGGGTCGACGGAGGAAGGTGGCACTGAGTTTGTCACGTCGTGGCGAACAATATGGCGGTGGTTGGAGGCGGTGGCGTGGGCTGTAGGGGTGGTGGTAGTAGACATAGGCTTTTAGGTTTCCGACGAGTGGTCGTCGGAGAAGAAAGGGGTGGACCGGCGCTGTGGTGGTCGGGAAATAGTCTAGGGTTAGGGTTTGTGGTCGGGGTCTATTTATAGGGTCGAATGGCGGTGGAATTAGGGTTAGGGTTACGGAAAATTAGGGTTTTGGCCGGTCGTCGGTCGTCAATGAGGAGAGAGAAAAATCGTGGGGAGGGGGGTGATGGGTAGTTTACGTTTAGGTCCCCCAAGTTTGAGTTTTTACAAATTAACCCTACTGCCTTACAATATGCAAATTTCTAAATTGCAATTAGCCCCCCACTGTCGTTCTGTGCAAATTTGTAAATTGATATTTTTGGCTTTAAAAATTATTTAAAAATTATTTATAAATTATTTAAAAATTCTAAAAAATTCCTAATAATTAAATAATTCATTTTAAGGATATAAATGTTGTTTAAAATAATAAATCCTTATTTAAAATAAATAACAATATTTATGGGCTTACACATGGCTGCGTGGTGGCCCGACGAGGTGGGCGGAGGAACGGTGAGCGGTGGTGACGTCGGTGATGGTGGTAATGGCGGTAGAGATGGTGTGGGGGTGGTGGTGAGATGTTGGTGGTGAAGATGGTGTTGTAGATGATGAGGAAGAAGGAGAGAAGGAGATGTGGCTGTGGTGGTGGTGGTCGGCCATGGGTGGCCGAGCTCCGACCAAGGGAGGAGTAGGGGTTCGGCTAGGTTGGGCCTGGTGGTGATGTTGGCGTGAGTAAAAAAAAAGAGGAAGAGAGAGTTGCTTGTGTGTGCATATATAGAAAGAGAGAGAGTATGAGAATAGAGAGACTCTACAACATTTAATATAACAAACAATGCAAACAATGATTAAGGCTACTATTAAGACTAACCTCTAAGGTATCAAGCATGAACGGGTGGTTCCCTTGCGGCTGTTGGGTCGAACAAGTAAGGATATCTCTTCCTCATGTCCGACTCCCTCTACCAAGTAGATTTTCCCGGAGAGTGACGGCTCCAAGCTACTCGGACCAAGGGTATGACTTTGTTCCTCAGTCTCTTCTCCCTCCAATCCAATATCTCCATTGGCTACTTAGTAACTGCAAGGCTCGGTCCGATCTCCAACTCTGAATGATCTAGCATATGGCTGGGGTCTGGAACGTATCTCCTCAGCTGAGACATATGAAAGACATCGTGAACTCCTGCTAGGTTGGGTGGAAGTGCAACCCTGTAAGCTACCTCTCCGATCCTGCCAAGTATCTCGAACGGTCCGATGTATCTGGGGCTCAACTTGCCGCCTTATCCGAACCGGATCGTCCCTCTAGTAGGTGATATCTTCACCAGTACCATATCTCCGTCGGTGAACTCCATCGGTCTGCGACTAGCATCGGCCTAGTGTTTCTGCCTGTCCTGAGCAACTCTAAGCCTGTATCTGATCATCCTGACCTTCTCTGCTGCATCAGTGATCATCTCTGGCCCAAGCATAACTCTATCCCCAATATCATCCCAAAAGAGCGGTATACGGCATCGTCGTCCATATAGTGCCTCGAAAGGAGACATACCGATGCTGGCTTGGTAGCTGTTGTTGTATGAAAACTCTACCAAGTGCAGATGGCCCTCCCATGATCCGCCAAAGTCCAGCACACACAGTCCTCAATATGTCCTCTAGCGTCTGTATCGTCCTCTCGGACTGTCCGTCTGTCTGTGGGTGGTACGCTGTACTGAACTTGAGCCGACTGCCCAACTCCTCCTGCAAGCTCCTCCAGTAGTGGGACGTGAATCTGCTGTCCCGGTCCGATACAATACTCACTGGTACTCCGTGCAAGCGAACTATCTGTTGCATGTATAGCTCCGCCAACTTATCGGTGGAGAGCCCCACCTTGAAGGGTATGAAGTGCGCACACTTCGTCAGCCTGTCAACGATGACCCATATGGCATCCTTCCCTTCTTGGGAATGAGGAAGCCCTGAGACGAAGTCCATCGTAATGTGTTCCCACTTCCACTCGGGAATGGATAACGACTGTAATAGACCAGCTGGCCGCTGACGCTCTGCCTTGACCTGCTGGCAAACTAGGCATCTCGAAATGAAACGTGATACATCTTTCTTCATCCCGTGCCACCAAAGATGTTCCGCCGCAAGTTACGGTACATCTTGTTGGCACCAGGGTGAATAGAATATCGCGATCGGTGCACCTCCTGCAAGACTGCCTCTATCAGCTCTCCCTTCGGCACGCATAACCGACTGCCATGCCTCAAGGATCCATCCTCTACTATGGTAAAGTCATCTAGCAATCTAGCTAAAGCCTGGTCTCTGAGTCTACGAAGGCTCTCATCTGTAGACTGTGCCTATCTGATCTCTCATCAAACCTGACTGAATGTCTAGTGCCATCATCTGTATCACTGATCCTGTCCGAACTATCTCGATACCTAGCTTCTCCAGATCTTCCCGTAAATATCGATCTATCATCTGATACCATGCCATCGGATGCCTGCTCAGCGCATCCGCCATAATATTTACCTTCCTGGGATGATACTGTAAATCGATGTCGAAGTCCTTCATCAACTCTAACTATCGTCTTTGCCTCATGTTCAGCTCTTTCTGCGTGAATACATACTTCAAGCTCTTGTGGTCAGTAAAGATTTCCACTCGCTCTCCGTATAAGTAGTGTTTCCACAACTTGAGTGCAAAGATCACCGCAACTAACTCTAGGTCATGGGTAGGATAGTTCCGCTCATGAGTCCGTAATTGCTTGGATGCATAAGCAATCACTTTTCCATGCTGCTGTAGGACACATCCTAGCCCCTTTTCCGAAGCGTCGCTGTATATGGTGAAACCTCCAGATTCTGAAGGTAATGTCAGAACTGGAGCGGTCGTCAGCCTCCTCTTCACCTCCTCAAATGCTGCTGGCAGTCCTCTAACCAGATGTACTCTGCATCTTTCCGCATCAGTTTTGTCATGGGTTCAGCTATCCTAGGAAAGTCCTGGACGAACTTCCTATAATAGCCTGCTAAACCCAAGAAGCTCCTGATCTCTGAAACTGACGTCGGAGCCTTCCATGTCTCAACGGCAGCAATCTTCCTGGGATCCACTGAGATCCCCTCTCCAGTAACTACATGACCGAGAAACTCTACTAGGTCTAAAAAGAACTCGCACTTCGACAATTTGGCATACAACCTCTCCTGCCTCAGAATCCCCAAAACTGTCCGCAAGTGCTCTGCGTGCTCCTCCAACGTCTTTGAGTATAGCAGGATGTCGTCGATAAATACTACGACGAACTTATCCAGATACTGGTGAAATGTCTTGTTCATCAAGTTCATAAAGACAGCTGGCACATTTGTGAGACCAAATGGCATCACCAAAAACTCGTACTGCCCATACTTCATGTTGAACGCCGTCTTCTGGATGTCTGCGGCCCTGACTTTCACCTGGTGGTAATCGGATCTCAAATCTATCCTGAAAAATACCTTCGTCCCACTCAACTGGTCGAACAAATCATTTATCCTGGACAGAGGATATTTGTTCTTAATGGTGATGGTATTCAATGCCCGGTAGTCAATACACAACCGAACTGTACCATCTTTCTTCGGTACAAAGAGTATTGGTGCTCCCCATGGAGAAGCACTAGATCGAATGAAACCCTTTTTCAACAGGTCATCAATTTGCTCCTTCATCTCTACGACCTCCTTGGGGTTTACTCTATAGCAAGCCCGGGATACTGGTGATGAACCCGGTACTAAATCTATAGTGAACTCCACATCTTTGTCAGGCAGAAGTCCTGGAAGATCCTCTAGGAATACATCCATAAACTCCCTAATGATAGGGTGTGGGCTAACTCCCCAACTGACGCACAACAGTTCGGCTCTAGGCTGATCTCCGGCCCTGTCCTCTTGACACTGAATGGTGCCGTACCTGGGGGACTGAACAGAATACTACCCTCATGACAGTCTATAGCTGCGTGAGCATAGCTAAGCCAATCCATCCCTAATATGATATCATACCCGGGGAGTGGTATCACAAAGAATCGTCCCCAAACTCTCTCCCAGCTATAGTAATAGAGCATCTATAGGTAGCCCTAATGGGTACTGGTTCGCCTCCCGTCATTACTCTACTCATCTCCTCGGTAGGTGTAGCTACTAAGTGGTATTTATGCAAAAACTCTAATGACAGGAAGCTATACGATGCACCGGAATCAAACAAGCATAGAGCTAGAAAAGTATACAAATAAACATGACCTGTGATGACGTCAGCCAAATAATATGGCTCCGAAACCTGCTCTGGCTCCGCCTCAAGAGCCAGACTATAAGCCTTTCTCTGGGGTCCCTTCTGCTGCTGCAGATGTTGCCCAAACCTCTGCTGCTGAGTCGAGAGCGGCGATCCTCTAGACGGTGGTTCGGCACCTGGTACCCTCGCTATTGGGCTCTCCCGAAGCTGGTGGGTGGCAGACCCACAAGCTAAGCACTGCCTCAACCTCTTTCTATAGATGGAGTAATCATGCCCTGGCCTCCTACAAAATATACACACAGTTCCCTTCTGCGGCTGAGGTCCCGGGGCTCTAACTGGTGGGGTTGGGTGATGTGGTGTGGGAGGACGATATGTCTGCTGGTGCGACGTCGGTGCTCTCGGCTGGAAAGCCTGACGCTTGGAAGGTCCCTCGTGGTGTACAGAAGTCGGCCTCTTGCAAGACAGAAGACGCTCCTCTATACTCCGGGCCAACTCTAGGCTCTGGTAGTAGTCAGTCGTCCCGTTCACCACTAGGAGAATGCCAATGTCTGAAACTAGACCATGGCAAAACCTACGCGTCATCTCCTCTGGGTCTACAACCAGACTAGAAGCGAAATGGCTCAAACGATTAAACTCTGCTGTATATTCGTCAACAGAACGGTTCCCCTGCTGGATGTTCTGGAATCGTAGCCCCATGGCTACCCTAGCGGTGGTCGAGAAATTTTTTTTCTTGAACTGGATCTTAAACTGATCCCAAGTGGCCCTCCCTCTCGTGAATAGTGGCTCATTCCTGAACCAAACTCCAGCCAAGTCTGTCAGCAGAAATCCCGCTGCCTCGACCTGGAGGTCACTCGGCAACCTAGCTCCAAGGAGCTTCCTCTCTACCGAGTCTAGCCAGTCATCTGCTACTATGATGCCCTCAGTCCCCATGAACTCCCTAGGGTTCAAACCCATGAAATCCTTGTTGTTCTCCGCTCTCTGCCGTGGCTCTACCGGTGGTGGGACCATGGTACACTCCTCAGAACGCTCCATGCTCTGGCGGAGTAGGGTGGTCTGCTCCTGATGGGTCGTTAGAAACCCTTGGATCAGAGTGAGAAGTTGGTTCCCGTCGAGAGTGACAGAAGCCTGGGTAGGTATAGTAATAGGTGGTGGTAGGAGTATCGGGTCCTGCTGGGACTGTGATGTGGAAGGTAGTGGAGACATCTGGGTTGGTGGATTTGTGGAATGGAGGAGTATGGTAGGTGGAGGTGGAGGTGCATCGGTCAACTGGTCAACCGACTGGATAGGAAGTGGGCCATTCTCAGGTGTGGTATACTGGGATGAGCGGGTGAGCACCATCTAATAAATAAAAGAACTTATAAGGACTCTTTTAAGTAAACAATCATAAACAACAAGAAAGTCTAATTTGCAATAGCGAGCATACGATGCGATACATTTCCTATGTTGCAATCCTAGAAATCCTCTAGGTGTTCTAAAATGTTATTCCTAGTGTTGTCTAGTTACCTTAAGTTCCTAATTGTAGGCATGCTTGGTACAATGACGTAACCAAACAATTTAGTCAGGACCTAAATGGACCACCACTAAAAATATGTCACGATCCGCTACCCAAATTGTTGGGCCGGGCCAAGTCATGTCCAGCCTACGCTTGAGATAAAGCGTAGTAAGCTATTCTAAAGACAAATAAGACAAGACCAAAGTGGGCTAACAGTTCTATATGTAATAGTGAGTCAGAATATATCCAAACACAAAATTATCTCGTATATAAATATGTTCCAAGTACATAGGCAAGACATAAAACTGGATACAGGTCCAGTATCAAAATACATAGTCTAACAACATGACTACTCTCAGAAGTCCCGAGCAACTACAAAACTAGACGAGTTTTTTTCGCAGGTACATCCTCGTAAGATAAAGTCGGATCCTCGATGGCAACTCCATAATAGGAATCACAAAGCAACTCCTCCTCTGTAAGTATACCTACAACGTTTATCCTGTCAGGACGGGAGCAAGTACTAATTCTAGCAAACTAAATATACGAAACATGAAACTAACAGGAGTGTAATAAACAGGAATCATGTTATATCACAATCTATCATGGCAAGGATACATATGTCATAGAGACAGATGTATATATAATGTTTAAAACTGTAGTAGGTACGTGATCGTCATAGGTGTATAATGTGCAGGGGCACATAATAAAATGTACTTCCGTATAAGTGATACGGCGATAGATGTACATACGCATAAATCCGCTTTGAGATAAAGGCCTACGGTGCAGTAACATATAAAATAAAATTTTGTTCGAGTACGGTAGAGGGGACATGATCACGTACTCAACTATCAGTTTCCCCATAACCCAGATTCTAAACATGTGAGAGATACGAGAATAGCATAAAACATGGTAGATACTGAGAGCAGTATAAAGCATGTGAAACACGTAGAGAGATATGACTTGCAGTTTTAGATATTGGTATTTTAACATGGTTTATACACAAATCATTATATGCTGTAAATAAAGTTTGTAGAGGTACTTGCCTCTAGCAAAGCAAGGTAGTGAAAAAAATACTATAGATGTCTGGTGTCTCGTCACTGTAAAAATAATACATAAACTTAGTTTTCATACTAAGTTAAACACTAGGATACTAGTGTGCGACACGACTTTCTGACTGGACACCTAGCTAAATGGTGAACTTTAGCATAGGAGGCCAATGTGGGGTGACATAATACCTAAACTAACTTTCTAGGGCCTTTACACTATGGTAGGGTGAGGTCCAAGACTACAATATCCCAAAATCACACAATACATCGTAAGTCGTAATTAATCAATAATTAAATCAGACTTTACACTGTGTTCTAACAATTTTTAAGATAGACAAAAAGCTCAATTATACATAAAATAAAGTACCAAAATGATCCTTGTTAATTATAGAAATTTATACTAATTTTTCTGGAATTTAAAAATCCTCATAGATATTTATTAAAAATCAGTAAACATAAGTATCCTAAAAATGAGTTCCGTTTTCCTATTTTTATAAAATGCCAACATTACTTATTAAATACTGGAAAAATTATCTTTAATTAGCTAAATTAACATAGTATTTAAATACAATTTTTCCCATATTTTTACAGCATTCAATATATATAAAAATTCAAAAACAGCAAGTTACAAATTCTAGAAAATAAGTAATTAATTATTTAGTATTTTGTCCACGTATACGAAATTGAACCGAAGTCCAGATACGGGACCAAAAACCATGAATCAAGTCCGATATGACTCGTACAGACCTTGAATATATTAGACACATTTGGGCCCAAAAACCCATGCTAGGTTTGGACACCAAATGGCCATGATTAATAAAATACAATAATTCATATTAAAATATATATTAAATATTTTAATAATATATATTAAAGTGGTAAAATATACAAGTCATAAAATTATATAATAAAAAATAACTAGTAAATTTATACACAATAAAATTTTGCACAAAATTGTATTTGAAATACATATACATACAACAAATACATTTATATATATATACTAAAATATAGATTTATATATATATATATATATATATATATATATATATTATAATATATATATATATATAATGAACATATATATATATATATAAAAAAAAAAAAAATATATATATATATATATATATATATATATATTATATATATATATATAAATACTTAATATAATATATATACATAAATACAATATATATACATGATATGTATAATAATATATATATAAAAAAATACATAACATATACATATACATATACATATAAATAACATATATATATATATATATATATATATATATTATATATATATATATATATATATATATATAATATATATAATAAAACAAATAAAACAAAACAAAAAAAAAAATAACAAAAGGAGGGCTCAAACTCGGCCCGCTGGAACAAGGGTGGTGTCTCTGAGTGCCACTCGGCTGACCAGGGGGTCAGCTCAAGCTTGCTATTAGGGATAGGGTTTGGATTAATTTTAAAGTGAATTAGGATACTGGGTTGGAACCAAACCCGATAACTTACTAAATAACCAAACCCATTAGCTTAATGGGTTTTAAACCCAATAACAGTTAATTGAACCCATTAACCCATACTTCTGTGTCTTCGTGTCCTAACAGTTAGGGACACGAAGACACACGAGTCCTGTGTCCAAGGCATGTACGACTCACACGACACGAGTTTCTCGTGTCCGAGTCCACCATCAAACTCACCGATACGAAACGACCCATCCACATGAAAACGAGACACGGGGGTGAAGAAAATACGAAGGGACACGTACGTGTCCGGCGCGAGGAAGCTGTCGGGGGTGCTGGCGGCGGCCGTAGGCGTCGGGGTCGACGGAGGAAGGTGGCGCTGAGTTCGTCACGTCGTGGCGAACAATATGGCGGTAGTTGGAGGCGGTGGCG
The DNA here is from genome assembly GCA_029216955.1 of Iris pallida. Lineage (NCBI taxonomy): Eukaryota > Viridiplantae > Streptophyta > Magnoliopsida > Asparagales > Iridaceae > Iris > Iris pallida. Next base: position 9,982,159 of record JANAVB010013394.1, read on the forward strand.
TAGGCTGTAGGGGTGGTGGTAGTAGACTTAGGCTTTTAGGTTTCCAGCGAGTGGTCATCGGAGAATAAAGGGGGTAGGCCGGCGCTGTGGTGGTCGAGAAATAGTCTAGGGTTAGGGTTTGGGGTCAGGGTCTATTTATAGGGTCGAATGGCGGTGGAATTAGGGTTAGGGTTACGGGAAATTAGGGTTTTGGCCGGTCGTCGGTGAGGAGAGAGAAAGATCGTAGGGGGGTGATGGTAGTTTACGTTTAGGTCCCCCAAGTTTGAGTTTTTACAAATTAACCCTACTGGCTTACAATATGCAAAATTTTAAATTACAAATAGCCCCCCGCTGTCGTTCTGTACAAATAAAATTTGTACAGACAATTCGATTATTCTAAACTGTATTTAAAATAATTACAAATCGATATTAAAACAATTTAATAAATAATAAATTGATATTTTTGGCTTTAAAAATCATTTAAAAATTATTTAAAAATTCTAAAAAATTCCTAATAATTATAATAATTCATTTTAAGGATATAAATGTTGTTTAAAATAACAAATCCTTATTTAAAATAAATAACAATATTTAGGGGCTTACACATGGCTGCGCGGTGGCCCGATGAGGTGGGCGGGGGCACGGCGAACGGTGGTGACGTCGGTGATGGTGGTAATGGCGGTGGAGATGGTGTGGGGGGTTGTGAGTAGTGATGGTGGTGAAGATGGTGTTGTAGATGATGAGGAAGAAGGAGGAGGAGGAGGAGATGGTAGCTGTGGTGGTGGTGGTCGGCCATGGGTGGCCGAGCTCCGGCCAAGGTAGGAGTAGGGGTTCGGCTAGGTTGGGCCTGATGGTGATGTTGGTATGAGTAAAAAGAAAGAGGAAGAGAGAGTTGTTTGTGTGTGTATATATATAGAAAGAGAGAGAGTGTGAGAATAGAGAGAGATATTTGAGAGAGAGAGAGAGAGGTCGATTAGAGGGGGTGTGTGTTGTAAAGGAGGGTGAAGTGTGTGTGTGTAGGTGTTAGTATAGAGAGAGATATTTGTTTCTATGTTAAAGAAAATAGATAGATATTTAAATATAGGTATTTTAATAAGTAGAGAGAGAAGAAGAGATATTTAAAATAGGAAAAAGAGAGAAATTATGTGGAATATTTGGGTAGTCATGAGGGGACAACATGGAGCTTGGGTTTGGGTTCGGTTGAGCCGGGTCGGGTCAAAATCGGGTTTGGGTGAAATAAATAGATTAATTTAGCCATTTATGGACACGGGTAAATAAGTAGCATGCGGGGGCTAAACTCAATGGGACACAAGCGTCATGTGGGTAATAGGCTTCATATGGGCCGTGTCCGTATTTTGGGTTGGTAGGTTTGGGTCGAAAGAGTGTCTCCAATTCGAGTCGAAGATTAAATGTGACTCCGTGGGACGAATTAAAATTGGGAGTCATGTCAGAAAAGTTGTGCGAAGCAAATAAAGCACAAAATGATGTATCTGAGTGGGACACGAAGGTCATGAGTGTAGGGTGTCTCGAGTAGATCATGCATGAGAAGTTGGTTTGGAGAAAATGACTAGTCTTGTGCTCCTAAATTAAAAGTCACGGTAACGTGCATACGACGATCAAAGATAAAAGTGGGAATTTCAATTAATAATTATTTGATCGATCAAATGGTCTAAATTGACCTAAAGTTGCGCGATGCAAAAAGAGCACAAGGGAACGAGTTTAAGTGGGACATGATATATTAAAACGAAGATAATCTTGTCTACTACAAAACCCATAAAGAGAGTTTCCAGAGATTGGCATCCCTGACGCTCCAGAATTCAAAGTCATGGAAAAGGACATTAATGATCAAAACAATTAAATAATAAAATATTTATTAAAAAACAATTCATTTAGAAAATTTAAAATAAACCCTGGGCTTACAAGCCAATCAGCTGTCATGGGACCGACATACTGACCCTCAATCTTTGACTCATCACCATTTGTCACTTTTTCTCGACGAACCGAATCCTCCATAACCCTCAAAGCATCTATAAGCCCCTCCTTAGCAAGTTCTCGACGATCCATCTCATGTCGAACATCCCTCGAGCCTCCATCCAGTGTTTGTGGCATGCCTGTACAGCTCAGCGGCTTGAGCCTGTACATGCCACAACATAAGTCTTCCCGAGCCAGCTGTTGGGAACCCCTCGCAAGCATCCAATCTTTTCTTCCAAACAGACTGCGACAGCCATCATCAGCCAGCCTCCCTACCGAAACTAAGTTATAGCTCAAACTCGGTACATGTCGCACACCCCTGAGGACGAGTTTCTCACCAAACTCCATCGTCAAGTGTACATCACCGATGCCTACAACTGCAGCCATCCCCTTGTCGCCCACCTTCACACGTCTAAACCTGCCGCCGCGATATGACGTAAAGATCCTCCTATGTGGAGTGGCGTGATACGATGCCCTCGTATCCATGACTCAGTTGCCATCATGACATATGCCACAAGGTTCCTCTGCGTCGCTTACTGCGATAATGATATCTCTCATTGCTGTGAGATCCTCCTGATCATCCTTGCCTTTGGCCTTCTCAGCTTTGAGCTTTATGCAGTTCCTCTTGATATGACCCCTTTTGCTACAGTAATAGCAGCCCTCCTTGCGGTCCACAATCGCAAGATCTCGAGAACTCCCCCTTGTCCTCGTTTGTGACTTGGGTCTTCCCTGCCCGTAGGAAGTCACCAGAGCGGGCTCCTACGACGATTCCACTTGGTTGCGCTGGACCTCCTCATTCAACAAGCTACTTTTGCCTGCCTCCATCATGACAACTCCATTAGGAGCGAAGTTGCTCACCGACACCACCAACACCTCCCAACTTTCCGGCAGAGAACTCAAGAGTAGTAGGGCCTGAAGCTCATCATCAATAACCATCTTCATCGCAGACAGCTGATTGATGATACCCTGAACCTCGTTCAGATGTTGTGCCACTGCACTACTAAAATATTATCTAATAGCGACGTAATTTAGCGACGGCAAGAAATGACGTCGCTATTAGCGACAGCTTTATAAACACGTCGCAAAACGTCGCTGCCTAGCGACGTTCTGCGACAGGAGTTTACTACGTCGCTGAATAGCGACGTTCAGCGACATATTATTAGTATATGTCGCCATTTTTGCGACGTTTAGCGACGTCAACACGTGACGTCGCTAAGTTATTTTACTTAGGGCACGCCGCTTCCTTCTTTCCCCCTCATTCTCACTCGAAAACTTTCGAAAATTTTAATTTCCCCCCACCCCCCGGCGACTCCCTCCCCCTCTGTCAGTGCCCTCCTCCCCCCCGGCGACCCCCACCCCCCCGGCGCTAATGTGTATTTTTGTGATGATGTGTGTCTGTGTTTACAGTGAATGTGAAATGCAGTGTTCGGAACCATCGACAGTTTCGATTACTGTTGTATGTTTTATCTTGGATAGAAAGAGAAACAGTTCAGGGTGTACTTCTGAGAGCTTTATTTTCACATCCTTTACTTTCTCCGGACGTCGTAAAGGTTCCCGAGAAGGTGAAGGACGTGAAGAGGAAGCTCTGAGAAGTGCACCCTGAACTGTTGCTCTTTCTATCCAAGATAAAACATAGAACAGTAAGCGAAACTGTCGATGGTTCGAACACTGTACTTCATACACACTGTAAACACAGACACACAGCATAACAAAAATACCAATTATATTTTTTAATTTTTTTTATAATATCTGCGACGTATAGCGACGTTCTGCGACGTACAGCGACGGAACGTACACGTCGCTATACGTCGCTAAATAGAGACGTCGCTAAACTGGACGTCGCTACATTTGTCGCTAGGCGTCGCTATAGTGCCCACGTGGCTGCCATGCCATGTCATCATATATAATGTTTACCGCATCGCAATGTGGTCGCTCTACGTCGCTATTTTGGCGACGTAACCTTACGTCGCTATCTGTCGCGAATTTTGCGACGTCTAGCGACACTAAATGTGACGTCGCAAACAGCGACGTTCTGCGACGAAATTGTCATCTGCGACATACCTATACGCGACATCCAATTTTCGTCGCTAAATACGTCGTAAATATATTTTAGCGACGGATTTTCCTTATTTAGCGACGTCTTCTGACGTCGCTAAAAGGGGTTATTTTTGTAGTGCTGGGCACCCTCCGTATACTTCAAGTTGACGAGTTGGCGAATAAGAAACACCTTGTTGTCAGCTGTCTTTCTTTTGTACTGCGAATGTAGCTTCTCCCATAATGCTTTTGCCGAACTCTCCCTGGACATGTGGTGAAACATCGAATCATCCAACCATTGGCGGATGAATCCAATGGCCTTTCGATCCAGTCATTTCCAGTCTTCAGTAGCTTTGTCTGTTGGCTTTGCGCTGTCGTCCTCCAACAGACCATGCAAGTCCTTGCACCAGAGTAGATCCTCTATCCTTGGCTTCCAAATCGCCCAGTTTCCCCCTATGAGGGTGATCATACGAGTGTTCATCTGCTCTGTAGACATGGTTACCAGAACCTCCAAAGCTCTGATACCAATTATTGGGTGTGTGCGGAAGCGTTTGCCAACCCACCTGACCAAACTAACTCAGTCTAATAGACACCAAGCACAAGATGAAGACAAGTATATGGCGGTGACGTACATCACCTGGACAAATCCTAACCTTTAATAACTCGGATAAAATTACAAGATTGAAAGAAATCACGTTGAACCTTTTGCCCTAAAAGATTCAACCCCCTCACCACTCTCAAGAAGAAAGACAAAAGATTATAATTGAGATCACTTACCAACCCATAACAATCTTCCTGATCGAAGTTGATGACTCCTCGATTAGATTTTCTTCTTCCGTCTATCTTGGATGGCGAAGTTCTAAGAGCAAAGTACGGACTTTCTCTTAAATTTTCTTGTGGACAAGCACCCCGAATCTCCACTTTTGTGCTTTGTGCTTATTCTTTGTGCCCCCACCCTCACCTATATATAGGATGAAAAAAATCCTACTTTAGGTCATAATATGATTTCTTAATTATGAAGCCCTCAAATAAGAATCCTATTACACCTAAAATAGCCCATCAATTATCCTATTTTAGATCATAATAGGATTTTCTAAAATAAGAATCCTATTATATCTAAAATAGCACAACACCAATTATAGACATCCAAATCTAATCAAATCAAATATTTAACTGGAAATTGCTAAAATATCCACTTTCGGGGTTGGTATTTATGAAAAACCCACCCGCATGGTGGATTTTATGAAATACCCAAAATTATATATTTTTACGTTAAATATTCCAACATTTCCTTTAGATGCTCTGTATTTACAAAATTACCATTTTGATAATACCATAAGTACCCCTTCGTGCAAACTTGGTTATATATATGTATTTGAATTCACAAACTCAGATGTGGATTACGATTTTCGTCTTCTTCTTCACGAGAGATCTGAATTCTAATGCTCTCATCTTCAGCAGAGATCGCAAAGATCGTTCGTAGTTTACTGTACTTTTCTTCAGTTGAACTCCGATCATCGCTCATCATCATCATCATCATCATCATCATCATCTTCGTAGAGAGATTTGAAGTTTTTCGACGATTTGGTCACTGTGCTCGGTTGTTTACACTGATATAAATAAACAACAATGAAAAGTATGATATCAATCAATATATACTTTAAAAAAAAAGAAAAAAAAAGATCATTCTCCGTGATCTTAACACGAAAAATGGCCATTTTTCGTGATTTTAACACGGAGAATGGTCATTCTCCGTGATTTTAACACGGGGAATGACCATTCTCCTGCATTCTAACACAGGGAATGGCCATTATATATAATTATCCGTAATTTTAATACGTAAATAACCATTCTCCTGCATTCTAACATGGGAAATGGCCATTCTACGTAATTTTACAACGGAGAATGACCATTCTTCGTGATTTTAACATGGAGAACGACCAACACGAAAAATGGCCATTCTCCGTGATTTTAACACGGAGAATGGCAATTCTCCGTGATTTTAACATAGGGAATGACCATTATCCGTCATTTTAACACGGAGAATGGTAATTCTCCGTCAATTTAACAAGGAGAATAACAATTCTCCGTAACTTTAACACGGAGAATGACTATTCTCCTGCATTTTAACACGGGGAATGACCATTCTCCGTCATTTAACACGGAGAATGGCCATTCTCCGTCATTTTAACACGAAAAAAGGCCATTCTCCGTCATTTTAACACGAAGAATGACAATTCTCCGTGATTTTACAACAGGTGTGAAGATTGCGAATGGAGAGTCACTGACGAGTTTTTGAAGTAAAATTTGAAGATTTTGGAGGAGAAAACCTAGATTCGAAAGCGAGCAGCGTATGGAAGAAGAGGAAGAATCCAAATGTTTTTTTTGAAGAGTAGGTTTCACAGGTGTTTTCAATAAATTAGAAGGGTAAAAAGGTCATTCCGCACCCTTTTATATATTTTTCGCTAATTCTGGGCATGCGATAAAATATTATTTTGCGGTAGGTTTTTCATAAAACTTTTGCGGTTTTGGACATTTGATAAAATTTTTCAATATTTAATAAGATTTGGATTCTACAAGTATGTTGTTACTAAATCCGTATGTTGTTACTAAATCCGGACTGGACTCCAACACAAATGACACAGTCACCGAAAATACGATGTTTGATCTGTCATGAGACTTTTGTTAAACGTTGGTTCGTTATCCTCGTATGGATTGGCATTGCTTCCGCATCTATGGTCAACTCCGATTCGGGGCACACCAAGATGACAAGAATCGATATTAGAGCCTTTTATTGGTACTGTTGATCCCAACGTCAGGAAGTCGGAAATCTTTTTTAATAGGAGGCGGGTTTTTTTTTTTTTTTTTTTTTTGGTAAAGAGAGAAGTCAATTAAATACCTAGTTTTCACAAAATTGATCGTGGGCATGGAATTTTTTTTAGTAGGAGGAAAAAATTTCTTTACAAAGAGAGAAGTCCATTAACCGTGGTTGTCGACACCTATCATATAAACTTCTATTGTTCAATATTGTGAAGCCAGATATTGACCATAATAGTCTATAATATCAAGGACACAAATTATCAAATTTGGCAATAACATATTTATAAGTAGATATAAGAATCTTAAGCTTAGAAGTAATATACAAAATCATTATTCTCACACCATTTCGAATTCTATAGATCAATAATTTTTCACAACATGTGGCATTGAATAAAACATTGAAATACATATAAAGTTGTCCCTGTTGCGCATGTGTATCTCCATTAATTATGTGACGGAAAGTGAATATAGTTAAAAAAATCTAAACTTAATAGCCTTGGGCCAAAAAACACTAGATCAGTGAATATTAAATAATCAATAATTTAAATTTTGTTAATCTATGGATTAGTTTGTAACTTACTAATTTATCAAGATATTAATTTATTTTTAATATTGGATATTATATTAATTTTCTTTTTTTACCAACTAAAAATCTATGTATTTGTTTAACAAAGTAAAATTCATAAATCTATTTATATTTTTCAAGAAATAAATTATATATTATTCAGTGTATTATATTATTGTATTTTATGAATATTTAATCAACCAAAATTTTTACTTATTTTTTGGTTTTATAAGCTAATAATTTTATGTATTTGTAATTATATAGTATATTATCCTATATGTTTAACTAATGATTAACTTAGCATATTATTCTAAGTCGAATAAACCAATAGAACTATTATTCTTATTAATTTATGGAATATTAAATTGTCCAGGTTTATTGGGCCAAAAAATTTGCTTGGACTCTTAAGATTGAAAGTAAATATTATATATGACAAGCAAGCCGCAAGCAACGTGAGAACCTCGGAGAGAAGTCCATTAAATACATACATAGTTTTCACAAAATTGATCATGGGCATAGAAATTGTTCTTTTGTTAATTTTATATAAGACCTTCATATACGGAGAAGGGTGGAAGAGAACAAGTATGAAAAAATAATACAAAAATTATATGGTGGATCAAGAAGTATGTTTTATGTAAATATACCTAAAACCAAACAAAAAGAAAAAACTTGCTGGTGGAGCCTTCTCCCTCTCCCTCTCCCTCTCCCTCCTTGTATTGCTCCTGTGTATTGATTACAAGAGAGCAAGCACTTTGGGTGCCTTTATGTAGTCTGTAGAAGATTCATATATGGCAAGACTCGTGGACTTTGACCACAACAAATATAAGGCCATCTCCAATGGGGGTTTCTCTCTCCCCTATTCCTATGGTAAAAATTCACTTTAGAAAAAAAAAAACCTTCCAGTAAAAATTTCTATAACAATTTCTATCCTATGCCACGGTGATGTAGGATGAAGAGTTTATATGAGGGCATGTAGAATCCCTCATAGAAATTTTTCATCTCTCATACCAATAAATACTGGACCACACGCCATTAAATTGATCCTTTCATTTTTTTAACACACAGTATAGAAATAGAGAATTAGTGGAGAGTGTTTTTGTGCGTGTACAATTTCTATATTGAAACTCTACCAACGCGGATAGAAATTTCCATAAAGTGTAGTGACAAGTAGGATAGAAACCTAATTTTGCCTAAGGCCATCTCCAATGGGGGTTCATATCTCTTCTATTTCTACGGTAGAAATTCACTTAAAAAAAGAACTTTCCAGTGAAGATTTCTGGTCCAATCTCTATCCTATGTGGCAGTAATGTAGGAAGGAGAGTTTCTATGAGGGTTACTATATAGAAACTCTCATAAAAATTCCCTTAATTAATATTTGGCCTACACCATTAAATTGATTCTTTCATTTGTTGACATGTATGATAGAAATGGAGAACCATTAGAGATTTTTTTGTGTGCAATTTCTATATAGAAACTATACCAACTAGGATAGAAATTTTCATAAAGTACAATGACAAGTAGTTTATGTACAATGAAAAGTAAGATAGAAATTCAATTTTAGAAATCACCATGAGATGGCCTAATAAGAAACTTTCCTAGTAGGAAAACCTGGCTACTATCTTAAACTAACCAAATATAATTATGAGGATTTGGATTTATTGTTTCTACTCTTGGAGTTTGGCCTTTTAATTGGAAAGTTTAGTCCTACATCGGCTAGGCCAAAGGATTTGTATCTCTATATAATAGCTATGCTCGTTTAGAGATGCACATGTGGTGTGAAGGTGCACATGGGTGTGCAATGTGGGGGTATTTTTCTAATAGAAAAAAATGCTAAATCAACAATGAAAGCATTCATATTTTTTGCTCTTGGAAAATTAATTTCCAATGGAGCTAAGCCCTGTAGGGGCTTAGCGACTCGGACTCGGACTCGGACTCGGGCTCATGGGCTCATGAGGCGTAATGTGGCGTTTTGTTGGCACGCAGTTGGCGCAGAGTGCGCAAGTGGCGCAAGTGGCGCTGTGCGCGCGTTGCGCGGGTGGCACACGTTGCGCAGATGGCGCGCACTGTGCGCCAGTTGGCTTAGATCGTGTCTGTGCAGAATTTGAGCAGTTACAACACTTTCAGGAGCGGTTTTTACTATGTCCCGAACGTTCTGCTAACTGGGCAGTTACAGCGTGAGCCTATATATGGTTCTCTTTCTCTCTCTCTCTCTCAGTACACACAGAATATACAGAAGTTTACAAGTATTTTTTAACACAATTCCACAAAGTTCGAGAGAGCAGAGAAGAGCAGTACTTGCGCCACTTAGTGCCACAGGAGTTCGCTGCCATCCAAAGAGTCAGAAGAGCGGTGTGTTCCAAAGTTCTCTGTCGAACTTGCTGGTTCCTGGAAGCTGTTCGTGTTGGGCGAATTAAGCTTTGAGCAACGGTGATCATTCACCCCAGCAATCTTCCATCTATCGCTTGTCATCCAAGTTGCTGCTGCCTATAGCAATTCGCTTAGTATCTTCTTTTTATAAGTACTACTGTCGTTTGCTACTGTTACAAAATCTTTTTAGATTTTCATAACTCAGAATCCTCCAAGGATCTCTGTTCCGCACCTTCTTTGAAGTGTTGCGTTGAAACGTTGTTTTTACAATTATTTCATTTTCTCAGTTTTTTATCGAAAAATTGTGCCCCGGCAATAACAATCTCAAAGCTTAATTGCTACGATAGAAAACTTTTATGCTTCGCTAGTCAATCCAAACTTCTCTAAGTTAGAACAATTTGATGGTGGGCACTATCAAATCTGGAAAAGAAAGATTTTTCTCAATATTCAGTTCTCTGATATTGATCACGTGTTGTTTGAGGAGAAACCTACTATTCCAGAAACTGGATCTGCAGCCGCAATCTCTGTGACTACTAAGAACCAGGCCAAGTGGAAAAGGAACAATAGCATTTGTAGGCTTATGAACCTAAATGCTATGAAAGATTCCCTTACCGAATCTTATTCAAAGAAGACTGTTGTCAGAGAGATTTGGGAGTCTCTGGAGAAACTGTACGAGGATGATAAGAATCACAGTAAGATATTTCTTATTGAGAAATATCACAAGTGTTTTTTTGAGGACGAGAAGCCAATACTGCCGTAGGTGAAGGAGTTTCTGAAACTGCGATAGAAGTTGGAAGACGAGGTGATGCCCCTCCCCGACAAGTTTGTTGTTGGAGGGATCGTTTCGAAGCTCCCTACTGGATGGAGCAAGTTCTATGCAAACATGCATAGGAAGATGTTGGAGGTCAGTCTTGACGATCTCCTGCAGGAAATCTACGTTGAGGACCACATGAGGGCTCAACTGAAGGTGGACGCACTGTCCAAGCAATTGGCTAACGCCAATCTGGTTCATACCAGGGAACCAAGAGGAAAGCATGCGGCTTTCCACAGCAAGAAGAAGGATCCTAACAATCTGAACGTGAATGGGACTTCCTTCAAGCAAAAGAAGACAAAGTCTCAGATGCCTTGTTTCAAGTGTGGCAAGAAGGGCCACTTCAAGAATGAATGCAAAGCAAAGACCAAGCAATCAGAGCAAGGAGTGGCTAGCAAGGTATATATGATCACTGACGTTGTTGCTATGATTGAGCAGGTTAGTGCGGTGGGGGCTGACTCTGACTGGTGGGTAGACACTGGAGCTACCTTCCATGTCTGCTCCAGCAAGGAGTGGTTCACCACCTATACACCAACTTCTGAAGTGGTTATGGTGGCGAACCAGGCACAATCTGAAGTGCTCAGGATCGGGACGGTGGTTTTGAAGCTGACTTCGGGAAAGTCTCTGACATTTCAAGGTGTGAAGCATGTACCTGCTATCGCAAAGAACCTGATCTCGGGAGGCCTACTCTGCAATGCAGGCCTCAGGATGGACATCAATGCTGGCCAGATGGTGATATCCATAAAGGGAACATATTTTGGAAAAGCTTTTTATACCGAAGGAATGTTCAAAATTCAGCTTGTAAATCAGTCCAATGTAATTAATGCAATCACTCCTTTTGCTTATACTTTTGAGTTGTGGCATAATAGGCTAGGACATGTTCATTGTAAACGAATAAACATAATGTCTAGTCTAGAGCTTATCTCCAAGTGTGGGGTTAAGGTAGAGAAATGTGAAGTTTGTGTTCAAATGAAGATCACAAGGAAACCCTTTCCTCGGGTTTATCGAAGTATAGATCTTCTGGAGTTGGTACACTCCGATATCCGTAACTTCAAACAGTTCTTTACAATGGCCGAGATGAAGTATTTCATAACCTTTATCGATGACTTCTCTAAGTATGCGTTCGTATACGTACTGAAGGCTAAAGATGAAGCATTCGAGAAGTTCAAAGAGTTTAGAGCCGAAGCTGAGCGGCAGACTGGACAACAACTCAAAAGAATAAGAAGTGATCAAGGTGGGGAGTACAGGTCTCATGAATTCGCATCGTTCTGCAAACAACATGAAATTATCAATGAGACTACAGCTCCGTACTCTCCTCAATCAAACAGAGTAGTAGAGAGGAAGAACAGAATGTTAAGAGAAATTATTAACTCAATGCTGTTGACTGCTGGTCTTCCAAAGTGCTACTGGAAGAAGCTGCATTGGCGACCACTTTTATTCTAAATAGAGTGCCTCATGCAACTTCAGACATTACTCCTCATGAACTCTGGTTCATGGTCAGACCTAACTTGAATGTCATTCGAGTGTGGGGGTGTCTGGCATATGTCAAGCTTCCAGATCTGAAGATTCAGAAGCTTAGGACAAGGACTACAAAGACGATCTTCTTGGGGTATGTCGAGAAGATGATGCTCGGAGAATTCTTGATATTGAGTTAAATTATATCACTGAATCTCGCGACGCAGAATATTTTGAAGACAAATTTGCAAGGCACAAGAATATTGTTCTTGCGGATATTCCGGAGAACAATGAGGGTGCACAAGAAACTGAAGTTTTCAATGAAGAAGTAGTCCAAGAAGATGTTGTTAAACAACGGTTGAACCAGAACTAGCTGAGCCGTCAGCTAAGCGTGTAAGGAGGCCGAAGGACTTCGGAAATGACTTTGTCACCTATCATGTGGAAGCAGATCCGTTTATCTATGATGAGGCGATGAAGACCAGAGACACGATTTTCTGGAAGGAGACGATTAATAATGAAATTGATTCCATCACCTCAAATAACACTTGGGTGTTGGTTGATCTTCCTGAAGGAGCAAAACCCATCGGATGCAAGTGGATCTTCAAGAAGGAGATGAAAGTAGACGGTATCATTGACAAGTTCAAGGCTAGGTTGGTAGCCAAGGGGTTTTCTCAGAAGTAGGGGATCGATTACTTTGACACGTATGCTCCAATAGCCCGGATGGCCACCATCAGAATATTGATTGCTCTCGTAGCAATACATAAGATGGTGATACATCAGATGGATGTGAAAACAGCTTTTCTAAATGGTGAGCTGACCGAAGAGATTTACAAGCAACAACTAGAGGGATTTTTCGTCAAGGGTCTTGAAGACAAAGTTTGTAAGTTGTTGAAATACTTGTACGCTCTTAAACAGGCTCCCAAGATGTGGCATGAGAAATTTGACAAGGTTATCAAGTCAAATGGCTATATGGTCTGCGAGACGGACAAGTATATTTACACAAAGTTCGCTGATGGAAGAGGTGTGATCGTTTGTCTATATGTGGACAATATGCTGATCCTATGTACGGATATGGGCTGTGTCACGAAGACAAATAAGTTCATCTCGAGCAAGTTCAGTATGAAGAACTTGGTGGAAGCTGATGTGATCTTAGGGATCAAGATCATCCGGACAGACATTGGACTAGCGCTGTCACAATCTTATTATATTGAGAAGATGATCACTCGTTACAGGTATATCAGGATCTTCCAGGGATAGATACGCCTTACAGGTGTGATATAAAGTTGAAGCCTAATTCAGAGGAAAGCGTCAGACAGCTGGAGTATGCAAGCGTAATCGGAAGTTTGATGTATGCTACTACTGCCACAAGGCCTGACATAGCTTTCGTCGTGGGAATGCGGAGCCGTTTCACGAGAAACCCAGGTATTGAGCACTGGAAAGCTGTGAAACGGTTTATGAGATATCTCAAGAAGACTCAGACATATGCACTACACTACAGCGGAGATCCGCCGATAGTAGAAGGCTTCAGTGATGCCAGTTGGTGCTCAGAGGTGGAGAGCGAGAGGTCCACAGGTGGATTCATTTTCATAATGGGTGGAGCTGCTATATCGTGGAAGTCGAGGAAGTAGACTATGCTCTCGCGGCCATCCATGGAATCTGAGTTCTTTGTACTTGATACTGCAGCAGAGGAAGCATAATAGCTTCGGGAGCTCATGTGTGATCTTCCAGTGGTTGGGGCACAAATACCGGTAATACCGATATACTACGACAACCAGGTGACTGCGGAGGTGACATTAAATGACCTCTTCAATGGAAAGAAGAGGACTGTGCGGTTGAAGCACAGGGCAGTACACGATCTCATCAAGAGAGGTGTTATTGTAGTGATTGATGTTCGGAGTCAGGAGAACCTGGCAGATCTGTTCACCAAGGGCCTCAAGTGCCAGCTGGTCGATGACACAACAAGTAAAATGGGCTTGAAGTCATTCTGATATTGTATTATTGCAATTATACCATAAAGTTTTATGCTATTAGTTCAAAGAGAAATCTACTAGGCATCTAGCTTTTGGTTCAAGGGAGGACCATTCATCGGAAGAATATCAGAAACGGTGGGTACATGTCCTATAGGGCATGGAGAGGTTACGGACCTACAACCACTATTGTCTACTGTTGTTTTCTGCAGAAAATGGATCCTGTGGGACGGTTGGCTTAAACGCCTTAATGAGTTCTCAGGCAGAGTGAATGCCTGGTGTTCTTTACAGGAAGCACGGTAGCACAGCACTACAAGGAGTGAAACTCTATGCTACTGTAGGGTGACTCTACCATGAGGTTTTCGAAAGGGGTAATGCCTCAGCTTTGCGAGACAAGTCACATCGGCGTAGCACCGCAAATAGGCAGGTAGCCTAATGCTGTATGTTGAAATAAAGAGGGGTATAGTTAGCACTACAAAGGGAAAGAGTTCCTCATGTTACAGTGGCACGACACCACGATGAGGTACCCAGTTAGGGATAAAGCCTCGGCCTTGCAAGCCATGTCGTTGTGGCGGAACACCGCAAGACAGCTTAAGGCTTCATGCTGGGTAGTATGACACTACAAAGAGGCGGTGACCTCATGCTACAGTAGTATGACACTATGATGAGGTTCCCCGTAAGGGGTAAGGCCTCGGCTTTAGGCCATATCATAGCGGCGTAGCACCGCAAGGGAAGCGCAAAGCGCTTTATGCCATGTCTCTTTAACAAAGAACTCACCTATAGGATATGGACAAAGAGAGATCAGGCCATCTCTTGAGGGTAAGCTTGTAGACGCCCAAAATTATACACTAAAACCAGGCTGGCACAGGGCCTTTAATGTGTAGCCAAAAGTACATGTAACTACATTATTTGAGTGGAAAGAATTTCAGCTGTAATGCAGAATTCAAGGCTTAGTCCATTCTTGTATTATAGTCTGTTGTTTGACCCATACGGGAAGTTTCAAGTCGTCAGCGACATCTCTCCTAAAGCATGATGGACAGTTACAGTGGGGAACACTCAAACCCATATATATAGAGATATGTGGAGGATTGTTGGAGTTTGGCCTTTTAATTGGAAAGTTTAGTCCCACATCGGCTAGGCCAAAGGAGTTGTATCTCTATATTATAGCTATGCTTGTTTAGAGATGCACATGTGGTATAGAGGTGCACATGGATGTGCCATGTGGGGGTATTTTTCTAATAAGAAAAAGGCTAAATCAACAATGAAAGCATTCATGCTTTTTGCTCCTGGGAAATTAATTTCCAATGGAGCTAAGCCCGTTAGGGGCTTAGCGACTCGGATTCGGACTCGGACACGGACTCGGGCTCATGGGCTCATAAGACATAATGTGGCATTTTGTTGGCACACTTTGCACTTAGCACATCAAGTGGTGAGCCAAGTTGCGCGGCCCAGATACGCGCCCAGTTGCACGGCCCAGTGGCGCGCCAGTGGGAGCTGCCTGTTAGCGCGCAGTTGGCACAGGTTGTGCAGAGTACGCAAGTGGCGCTGTGCGCACTGTCACGACCCGCACCCTAGAGTAAGGGCACGAGACGTGGGTACGTCCAGCCTACGCCGCTGTGTCGACGGTAGAACGCTGTCCTAGGTCTCATGCATCTAACAGTATAAGGCCAAACAGTTTATACTCCCCGAATGGGGGTGACATAGCAGAATGTAAACTCAATCACAACTAAGAAAGAAGAAGCACGATATGATATAGAACTCAAATGAAATACAGATGATCAGAAGAGTCTAAGTGTCTAAGATAACAACTCCGCAAACATTCAGAAATACAAAGTCTCAACTACAGAGTATGAAAGAATATATACAATCCAGATCTCAAATGAAAGAAATAGTAAAAACCTAGACTAGGGAGCCTCAGTCTCTATAGCTAGTGGATCCGGCTGGGAATCCGGATCACATGTGTCATCTAGAGCTGTCCTATAAAAAGTGTCAACACCAGCCTCATCCTCGTCCTCTGTAAACATATCAACGGTGCCCAATCAGGACGGAGCGAGCACAATACATCTCAATAGATCATAGCAGGTTAGAAAATATAATCATGCAATAAAGTAAGATACAGAAAACTGAAAGAAAGTACAGAATATAAAGGAGATAGCTATAATGGAAATACCTACTATAAATAAAGAACTAACAGTGGCTAGTGAGTCAGTGTACAATATAGACATGTGAATGGCAAAAGATGATTCTGATGCTACACTACGGAATGATTCTGATACTACACTACTTGGATATTAATCACATGTCCACTTCTACTCTCCCGTACCCCCAATTAATACACAAGGATCTAGCCAGGTTATGTTATGATTCATGTAATGGCCCCCAAAGGGTGATACATGATAGTCCCATAAATAGAGATTCTAGGAGTGCCCATAAAGGGGTGATTCATGGAAGACTCTGTGATCATGAGAGTACATGTCATAAGTGATTCAATGAACCGTGAAGCATAATGATACACAATGTAAGTGAAACGCACAGAACATGTAGTATCCGATGCTCCCTGAGGGGATAACATCTCAAGAAAAGATCCATATAGTACTAATCCGTGTGACCAATGTGACAGCATCAAGTAAAGTAATTTAAAGCAGGAGAATAATTCTAATAGAATATGAAATGATCAAAGAATGTACTCGCCTAATACCCTGAACAGCTGATATGAAAAGATGGCCAACTGGAGTCACAGAGTCCTAGTTATAGCAACACAGGTTATAAAGAGTTCAATTTATATGGTAATTGAAATTATAATACAATCTACATGGTTCTAAGTCAATCTAGGTCAAAGTCAACTCTTGGTCAACTTTGGTCAACTATAAAGTCAAACTAGGTCAACTCTAGTCAACTGTAGTCAAACTAGCTAGGGTTGAGTCAACAATGGTCAACTAGTCTAGGTTAGTCAATTCTAGGTCTAAACAAACTAAGTATATGCAAATCAAGTATCCAAGATAGCTACTAACTCATAGCCTAAGTCACTTGCTAAACCAAGCACAAAACTAAACCATAAGCTAACAAGACACACAAACTTAGTCATAATATATATATATATATATATATATATATATATATATATTATTCACATTCACATATTCATATACATAGATATATATAGGAAAGCTATATATAGGCATATACACACACATATATATATATATATATATATATATATATATATATATATATATATATATATATATATATATATATATATATAGAGAGAGAGAGAGAGAGAGAAAGAGAGGTAAAAGAGTAAGTGAGTATGTGTGTGTTTGGCATGTGTGTGAAAGGATATGTGTTAATGTTCTCAGATTTAGTGATATGTAGGTGTATGTGACATGGGATACATGGTGTCAAAGGGTATATGAATGCATGTGTGTAAAATGTTATAGGTTAACTCAATTTATATAAATGCATACATTCATACTTATATTGTATACATGCAGTCATACATATCATATATGCATACTTGCATTCATTCATGCACCTATACATACATACATACATATTTGAATACATTATATACTTGCATACATTATATTCATATATACATACTCTATATTATATTACATTAATTCCTGCATACATGTATACATATATATTATGTATATTACATTACATGATACATACATGTATACTTGCATTACATTATACTTACATTCATGCATATTAGATACTTGCATTTATATTAACATATTGCATACATTCATTTCATTCGTGCATCTATGCATTACCTACATGTTTTATACATATGCATACATTGTATATTCATATCATTTCATACATTAACATAGAGGCATACAAACATGCACACATCATATATTTTATACCTTGCATTACCTTACATATTATGTTATATATTATCATTCATTCCTTTCATATATTACATTATCTTTAAGTTGAATACATCATATATGGATACAATATATTATCTTGTATACTTGCATTCATATATTACATTCTATATTACCTATATACATGTATTTCTTCAATTCATTCAAGCTTGCATCATATAATCTACATTACCATACATGTTATCATTATATATTACATTATAATATTTATACATTATGCATTCATGTCTATCATTACATATATATCTTGCATTCATATCTAGCATTCATTATATACTTTCATGCATACATTATATATCATTCTTTCATTCATGCATTTATGTATTGCTTACATACATTACATTGATTGCATTCCTACATGCTTGCATTCAACCACATATATATATTAATTTAAAGAGGATAAGTGTGCAAGCACGGGGTACGCGCGGTACGTACGTTGCCCGGGTGGCACATGTTGCACAGGTGGCGCGCATTGTGCGCCAGTTGGCTTAGATCGTGTCTGTGCATGATTTGAGCAGTTGCAGCACTTTCAGGAGCAATTTTTACGATGTCCTGAACTTCTGCTAACTGGACAGTTACAGCGCGGGCCTATATATGGTTCTCTCTTCTCTCTCTCTCAGTATACACAGAATATACAAAAGTTTACAAGTATTTTTTAACACAATTCTATAAACTTCGAGAGAGCAGATAGAGCGGTACTTGCACCACTTAGTGCCATAGGAGTTTGCTGCCATCCGAGGAGTCAGAAGAGCGGAGTGTTCCAAAGTTCTCCGTCGAACTTGCTGGTTTCTAAAAGCTATTCGTGTGGGGCGAATTAAGCTTTGAGCAACAGTGATCATTCACCCCAGCAATCTTTCATCTATCGCCTGTCATCCAAGTTGCTGTGCTTATATAGATTCACTTTTTTAGAAGTACTACTGTCGTTTGCTACTGTTACGAAATCTTTTTAGATTTTCGTAACTCAGAATCCTCCAAGGATCTCTATTGCGCACCTTTTTGAAGTATTGTGTTAAAACATTGTTTTTACAATTGTTTCATTTTTTTAGTTTTTCATCGAAAAATAAAGCCCCGACAATAACATCTACTACTTCCAGAGATCATCATATCGTTATCCCGTCAATGGATTTACTAAAGATGGGTCACACTTTATTAAACTAGGTCTTGTTATAGATAAATATTAATAATTAATTAATATTATAATTTAGGATAAACTCAAATATGGACACCAGAAAAGTTCCAGAACACCTAGATAGTCGGTCAAGATTTTATCCGCTAGCTTTTGGTACCACCAATATATCTCTTTTTTTTTCATGAAAGGTAAAAAATTCTGGCAATGTCAGATTTTTTTTCATATGCTATTGTATGATCGAAACTTTCTTCTTCTTCTTCTTCCAATATAGAGTTTAAATTTAGCTTAATATGTGCTCGCAACCTTTTCTACCATCCCAAAAATTGACATATGATAGATACATGAGAATGTTGACACAAAGGCTCGAAGGCACTGAAAATGAATGGTACTTGGTAGGGAAGTCAATTGAGAATAAGAATTAAGAATTACAATCACAATGCATGCATGTATACAATCAAGGTCTATGAGGTCATGGTATTTTGGCACATAATGATCATGCAGCTAAGATTTTAATTAATTTCACGAGAACAACTAGCCTAGCACAAGAGAAATTTGACATGGTTTTATATTTCCGTTGTCTCTTGATAATCGAGAGATGGAATATAGAAATCAAATAAATTTGATATATTCATATATTCATCATAAATTTTGTGATTCAAGATACTATTGGCAATTCTTAATATTTAGAAAAATTTTGAGTTGCCCCCCAACTTGTTTTAGTATAATTCAAGGTACACCCCACCGAATTACCATAATGCATGAAACCTCCCACTTTTAACAAAAATTGTCAATGACTAATAGTCAACTCTTTTGACCCCATTTAAGTGGGGTGCAACTTGAATTATGACTAAAATACCCTCAAATAAGTAAGGTGCACCTTAAATTATGGTAAAATAAGTAGGGTGCAATTCAAAATTGCTCTTTTTATTTATGTAGGTCAAAGGAGTTTCTTTTTAGCCATTGACGATTTTTGTTATAAGTGAAGGGTTTCATGCATTATGATTATTCGGTGGGGTACACCTTGAATTACGGTAAAGTAAGTGAGGGGCAACTCAAAATTTCTCTAATATTTTTTTATACATATATTTGGCTAATTTTCAAAGATTTGGTCAGCATCCTTAATAGTTAGCTATATATTGTCAATTAAATGTAACCATCTTGGAAGATTTGGTTCGCCTATAGTAACATTATGTGTCACGACCCACACTTAGAATGAGGGCACGAGTACGTGGATATAGTCTAGCGTAGGCCGCAACATCGGCGGTAGAATGTTGTCTAGGTCAGTAATACTAACTAACATATCTCATGAATATATATATCACAACCTGTCAATGATATCACATCTCCAAAGGAGAACAATATAATAATAATATTCATACTCAATCACAATAAACTATAAAGAAGATAATGGCACGATAATGACATAAAGATATGAAATGAGAATCCAATAGAAGTCTAGAAACATAAACATAAACCAAATCCATATCCAGAGTCTAAGAGTCTAACTATCTCAACATAAACATAAGTCTCAGAAATAATAACATTCCAGTGTCTCAGAAGTTGGAGACAAATCTAGTACTAGTAACTAACTAGCTAAGTTGCTACTAGTGGTGTCTCTTTTATGGGAACGACTCCTCCTGTGGCTCTTGGACATTTCCGTCATCTACTTTCGGTCCATAATATGTAGGACAAAGTCCTCGAGATCCTCTGAAAAATGTTATCCAGTCAGGATTGGAGCGAAGCACATAACTCTAACAACAGTTCCAGTTATATGATAAATGCTATAAAATAGTAATAGTGAGTGTAATACATGATGAGAATATAGAACTGTACCATAACCTGTCAATAACAGTATAATAGATCGAAAAGCAAGACTATCTGGCATATCATGCAATAAGAATAAGAAGACGGAGCAAATAAAGATTATCGCAATGAGTATGAAATAGGCAGGAAAGAACTGAAATAACTATATATTTTGAATAATCATTTTCAATAAGTGTTCAATCATTAAACAATGTCCATAATAGTATGGCTCAATCATACGGGTAACAAATGCTTGGCTATCCACAATAGTGCGGCTCAATCCAATAGGATTGGCTATCCACAATGGAACAATAGTAGGCTAAATCCAATAGGATTGGCTATCCACAATATCACAATTATACGGCTCAATCCAATAGGATTGCATATCCATAATATCACAATAGTACAGCTCAATCTAATTGGATTGGCTATTCACAATAGTATAATTCGAGTCCCATCACGATACGAGAAACACAATATGGAATCAATATATGAGCAGGATGATCGAGGTGTACAATAAGCTGTAAGAAATAATATTTCATGACAGAACCCATAACAACTAATTCGTGTAACAATTGTGTTAAAAATCAAGTAGAACATCACTAAGTACATGGATCATAGCAAATATCAGACAATAAAAACTATCAGAGAATGTACACGCCTGTGGTCCTGAGCAATATGCGAGGATCAATGTCCAAAATGGAATCACGAAGACCTAAATATAAAATATCAATGTCAATTAGTGTTACGAAAATGATATTTAATTCTATCTAGAATGAAAGGTGATTTCTAGGTCAATACTAGGCTTTACATAGGTTTCTAGGTCCATACCTTGATGACATTGCTATACGAACTGGTATTTTATATATATATATATATATATATATATATATATACTTGTTACCTACTATCAAACATTACCCTATCTAGTATCATAACACTAATACCCATTACCTTAACTGTTTCTCAAGCCAACATATGCCTATGCCATACCCATGCATCATTCCCTATCTCTAATATGCACTCTACATGCCATTCCATTCGGATTACCTTAGCCTATCATCTCACTCCCCTTGACCAAAACCATTACCTATATACCTTGATACCCTTACTAAGCTAAAGCATATTACCCATGCTCTCTACCTATACATTCTCAAATACAAACACTCATGCACATAATTCCAGTACGATTATAACATTTTCCTAAATACCCGAGCTCTAGCCACTGATACCAACTGGTACCAGGCCCTTCTCACTATGTTACATATCCATGTACACACACCTATCTCTGCTATACCCTACTGTTATAACCTATACTCTGTTGTTAACTGCTATTGCTACCTTAACTAGCAGACAACATCCCCAATCACCCGAGTCTGCTGCTGCTTACTTCTACAATTGCTGTTATGCTAGCTTTGTAGCTATCAAGTTAGTTGCTGTCAAAACTTCCATTGCCTGCTGCTGGCAACACTACCCGAGCCCCTCTCCTCTTGTACAACTTTTGCTGCTTGCCAACAGTAGACTATTGCTGCCCGAGCCCTTATATTCCTGATACCAACTGATACTTAACACCCTTTTATGCACTTCTGTATACATTGCTGCGGTTGCTCTTCTTGTATTGCTTGCTGCTTCATAAACAGAGCCCCTATTCTATTTCCCACTCACACATAGGAACTAGCCATTAGTGCTACACTAATGGCTCACATAAGGGGTACATAACTACTGCTACTAGCCGTCCTTATATAGCTGTTATGCTACACAATCCATACGCACACATTCATCAAGTATATAAGTACCTACCTATACACACACATACCTGATACCTAGAACTTCTTCCCTCTACATAACAGACACTCACCACTGGCCATTACCCACACCCACACACTAATGATATAGATACACACACACACACACACGCACAAAGATATGTATACACACACATGAGTTCCCCACTCACTACACTAGCACACACATAGATATATATACACACACACCCCATATATATATACATATATATATATATATATGTATACACACACATGAGTTCCCCACTCACTACACTAGCACACACATAGATATATATACACACACACCCCATATATATATATATATATATATATATATATATATATATATATTTATGTATGCTCACATCCATTCCTATATATACCCTGGCAGCGTGCTCCCCTCCCAAGAAGGTGATCTCCTTGATTGAAAGCATTCTGTGCGACTTCTTTTGGGGACACAGTGGAGGCCATATCAAGCATCATTGGGTGAGTTGGGACACCATGGCTTGGCCTACCAAAGAAGGAAGCATGGGCTTCGCCAGACTCTCTCACATTGTTGATGCCTTCTCGATGAAGCTGTGGTGGAAGCTTCGGACGAGTCAAAATTTATGGGCTAGATTCATGAAGGCCAGATATTTCAAGCACATTCACCCGTCTCAGGCCATCCCCAACAGCAGATCCTCGGCGGCGTGGCGACGTATCCTCATCGAGCGCACTATGGCCGAACCAGTAATTCACCTATATTTGGGCGATGGAGAATCCTCGACCTTTCTTGAACGTTAGACTGGAGAAACCTTGCTCCCCAGCCGTCCGGTGGGTCGAGGGAACAGCAGGATCAAGGACTTATGGGATTCCTCTGGTAACGAATGGGATTTGGGCAGGATCCGTAATTGGGCTGGTGATGAGGCTGAAGAATACATCCGTCGTCGAGGCCTGAATATTGGCACCAAAGCAGATGAGCTGCGGTGGTCGGCTGACCCCTCGGGAGGCTTCTCCGTGTGCTCGGCCAGACAATTAGCCCGCGATCGCGGGACGCCATTCCCGATCATCGCCGTCTTCTCGCAGACATGCATCCCCAATAAGTGGTCCATCCTTATTTGGAGAGCCTTTCGTAAGAAGTTACCTACTGACAAAAATCTGTATACTATAGGATTCAGCTTAGCATCTGCCTGCAACTGCTGCTCAGAGCGTCAGACGGAAACCGTCGACCACATCCTATGTCAGGGGGAATTATCTGTCAAGGTCTAGAGAGTGCTATCTCAGCCATGCAAAAAGGTTCAGGGAGATGGGTGCTTCAACGATCTCTTGGCTGGCTGGGCCTTCGCCTCCTACGGACACCAGATCGTAGCGGCAGCCACAACGTGGGTCATATAGAAGAATCATAACAAGGCGAGATATAAGGGCCACCAGTACAACATCGACCAGATCATTAGGGAGGTCATCCGGCAGTGCCGTAAGATCAGGGGTATCTGTTCGCATGGCTAGACAAGTTTTTGGGTTTCTCTTCTCTCCTAACCTCCGGATTTCTGGTTTTGTTGGTATACTTGTATAGGCGTCGGCATTTTGTGCCTAGGGGTATACTTGTACAGGCTTCGGCATTTTTAGCCTTGTCGAAATAAAATGGGGTGTTTTCACATATATATATATATATATATATATATATATATCCCGTATCATGGCAATATGATAAACACTTATGGTGCACCACACGAGTATTGCACCAATTCTATAATACTCTTGTGATACGCCCAGGATACCTCTACAAAAGCTCACCAAATATTGTTTAAAATATACGAGCATGACTAACATACTAATTAGAGTCTAAATAATGCAAATTATAACTAATGCAATGTGTCGTGAAGAATTTGATATGCATGTCGCTAGCGTCGAAGGGAACCCCCCCAAAACTATTCCGTATCATGGCGTATCCCGATACAGCCTACTCGTATCTAATTGTGGACACGTAACTAGACTCACAACACTATTTTGACGTTGATTTAGTTCGATTGACCAATCGACAAACACTTGGTGCACCAATCTCGGATTTCTTCTAAATAGGACACAAAACTCAATGTAGCAATCATAATAAAGGTCATTAGAGTCTAGTTCTTCCTCCTATAGGTACCCCTAGTCTATGAGTGGGTTCCTAATGGTCAAATGCATTCATTAGAGTCTAGAAATATGTAAAAAAAAATAGATTTATACCTATTGGAAGATGGATTCCCAATGCAAATTCCAGTGAACACGATTAGGACACGAACTCCTAGCCAATAGCCTTCTCTCCTAGTGTTCCTTCCCACCAACCTCCTAGGCTCCTCCAAGGAATGGAAATGAAGAGGATTGGAAGTCAAATGAAGGGGATTTGATGAGGGATGGATCAATTTGGGGAAAAATACCAATGAGGAATATTTTGGCACAATAAAAGAGCAAGAGAGTGCGCTCTTCCTAATATTAGGGTCGGCCACACTCTAGCCCTCTCCATACAAATGTAAAATGTCTAAAATGCCCCTCTAAACTTGTCATGAAGGCTAACTAATTAGTAGAAGCTTCTAATCCTAATGAAGGGACTATAACTAATCTCTAATTATCAAATGGAATTACTAAATGAGTCTAATGGAGTCTAGTCTAAACTGTTGGTCCAAGTCTCATGTCAATTCTAATTGTGCTCTAGTGTCATGTCAAGTCTAATTGGGTCCACTAACACAAGTCTAATAAATAGGCTTGTCCACTAACCAACTAATCATATGGTCTATTCTAATTAGCTAGCACACAACCAATACATTTAATAATAAATATTAACATCACTAATACAATTATCAAACAATTATTGAAATGACAAAAAGACCCTTCTCCTGGAATTAAGTAGTTATATTATGATAAAATATAGACTTTGATGTACATATCAATTAGATATGCACACATATTTTACTTGGGCACAAACATATTCTATTTCATGTTAGGCATGATTGTCACGACCCGCACCCGGAATAAGGGCACGAGCACGTGGGTACGTCTAGCCTACACTGCAGCATCGGTGGTATAACGCTGTCTAGGTCAACAATGCTAACTATCACATCTCATGAATATATATCACAACTTGTCAATGATATTTCAACTCCAAAAGGAGGACAATATAATGATAATATTCATACTCAATCACAATAAACTATAAATAAGATAAAGGGCACTGTAGAAGCATGAAAAATCTCAGCTGATAACATTCCTCCACCACAACGCATATGATACAAAGGCACAGACCGAGTATTAAAAAGACAACAGAAGATACGGAAAGAAGTTCTGTTATTATTATGCCTACAAAGATCTAGTACAAATTCATCAAGGCAATACGTAAAAGACTAATCCAACTTCTTCTACAAAGGATCGATCACAGGTTCAGTAAACCCTAGAGGAGTCTACAAGGGGTTTAGTCTTCATCAAAGCGCAGTCCTCCTTCTTCTTTGTACGCATACTGGAAGATTGATCCCCATTGAAGCGTATTCTGACTTTCTTGTAGGCGCAACCCTCCAAAAGTGTATCAGCTACTCGATTGAAGCGAGCAACTTTCTGAAGCAGCAATTGGCCCGGGTTTCCAGAAGGTGCAAAAGGTCTCAAAAGCCCAGAATGGGTAGGGCAGAGCACAACCTATAGCTCTTCGGGTTGGCCATCCACCCACAAGCTAGGTCGACATGACCTCGAAGACCTCCAAGGCGTCGCCCAGGTTCGAACTCCTAAAGAGAAGCGTTCCAGCACGTTCCAAGGCTCATCAACAGTGCTTCTACGAAGGCATAGCCCCTTTGAACGAAGGAATTCTCAACCAAAATCTGACTTATGCAAGGCCAACTGTCGCTCGAAGCTAAGTTTGGATCCAGCAAGGTGTTGAAGGACAAAAAGACGAAGAAGACGTGACTCTTCAGAAGAAACTTCCCCTTTATATAGGGCGGGAGTGGTCCAAACTATAGGCCACTTTGTCGACGGTCAAAATTCCTTTATTAATGGGATGAACCTAGGACTCGGCACAATGGGTCTCAATTAATAGGCCCATTCAAGTGAGTCTCCAAACTGTTCAATTGCTCATTGGAATTCTCCAATTAACGGTGGTAATTAAGAAGGAGTCTGCATTCAAGGGTAGTCATTTACTTCTCCTGAAAAAAAGACTTAAAAGCCAAGCTGTCTCCAACCGGAGGCGCAGGCACCCCACTATGTCCCTTTGCCTCCAAGGTGCAGACAGTACATCCCCCTCTCAGAAGTGCAGACAGCAGCTTCGATCCAAGTACCTCGCCCGTTCAACGGCCCCCTTTTTCTCAGCAAAGACTTGGGAGACACCGTTTGCGTCCAGCATAAGCCCGACTACTACTCTAGAAGCACAGTAAAATGGTCTATCTGAAGGTACAGCCTACTCATCGTCCTAAAGCATAGTGACTTTACCCGAAACACAGCCTACTCGTTGCCCCTAAAACCACAGAGGCCCCGTTGTCTTCGAAACATAGTCTACTTGTCGCCCTAAAACACAGAGGTTCCGTCGTCTCCAGAAGCACAATCTTTCGTCGCCCCAGAAGCGCACCCAACCTTGCTTGAAGCAGAGACGGCATGGTCTCTCCCAATCGGTTTGCTTAAACCGACTCTCTCAAAGATAGGATTGGGATTGATCAAGTTGATAAATGCAAATTGATTTAAATCTCGGACGAAGATTACACAGAATCCAAATTTGAGATAAAATCCCAAGATTTGCTCGGCTACATCCGAACAAGAAAATCGGCAAACGCCACGTGTCACCTTCTTCAGTTATTTATATAACTACCAGAGATGTCGTTTGAGGGGAATCTCAACATCCACTACGTGTCAGTGCCACAGAAGCCCGCACCGTATAAGGACATCAGATTCTTTTATATCTCGAAACCCTAATGCACATCGCAGATGTGCCCCTCTCCCCTATAAATATGAGAGGTTTTCCTCCAACAACAATATCGATAAGGAGAAGAAGATCCATAGAATTATCAAAATCTTCAATTTTGGCATCCTCCTGATCGGCAACCCTAGAGTTCCATCGAGGGTACCAGAAAGTCAGAGCAAGTCTCATATCATCGTCGGATCGTCAACGGAGTAAAGGAGCCACTGCAGTGCTCGATCTCTACCGTCACACTTTTCTAGAAACTTTTGTACTTAGATTGCTTCGTATAAGAATCGATTGTACTCTTTTTTAAGTTCATAATACAAAATGTTCGTTCAACCTTTTGCATATCGAACAAGATGGCGACTCTGCTGGGGACTACCATCTCATCCGATGATGACTTGCTGGGATCCTCTCAGAAGATGTTGGGCGTACATTTTGACTATCAAGCTTTTGAAGATCTCCTTTCTGAAGAGAAGTCGAGCCCTTCGAAGCGGTTCGTAAAACCGAAGAAGACTCGACGGAATTAGGTGCCTAAGGCGGCTGCGACGAGCAGCACGACGGAGGGGACTGCGTCTCAGACCCCCCTCATCGATGAAGCCCCAAAGATCCCTTCGACTGCTGATGCCAGGCCATCTCTCTCTCATCCTATGCTCAAAAAATGCAGAGACGATCACGGCTATCCTATGACAAGCGTGACAAAGGCACAATGCCGAAAGAAGCAGAAGACGGCTCGACCGCTCGTGGAGGATGCTACACCGGTGAGAACTTTTGTCTTCGACAAAATAACCGGTCCATCGGCTATGGCCATGTTGGATTCCGAATACTACGCATCATCTAATCATGGTAGGAGGAGATCCAAGGCAGAACTCGTCCCATGCGATCAAAGTGCTATACCGATGGCAGACCGGAGGCTCGCGTTGACAGTAACGTGTGCAGCCGATGGAAAGCTATACAATACCACCCCAGACTCTCCGAAGCCTCATCCGGCAGAACCTCGTCATCCCTTGAGCACCCACTCGTACTACTCAAGGCCGGGGATACGTCATCAGCGACTCTCTGATCGAGGCATACTCGGACCTCACCTACAGGAATTCGAAGGAAGAATGCCTTCTCCATATCTTTTCGACTGCGCACAACGCTCCTGTATACACGAAGAAAGTAGAGGCATGAAGACTTCGTCTGCTCCCTGCGAGCGTAGGATGAGAGAAGAATTTGAGACGCAGTTGGTATCTAAATCAAGACCCAACTGTACTCAGATTACCTTCAACTGCTGCTGTTGTCAAGAAGATCCATCACCGCCAAATAGGAGGTCCGTCTTTCAAAGGCTGCGACCAAGAACTGGTGAAGAAGAAGAAGAGCTCCGCGTTGCTTCATGCAATATTGCTCGGGACTCTCCATTCCAGAAGAAGCTATCTAAGAAACCCCTTTCCTCAATTGGCAAGTCCAAATACCGGCCTGGGGGTAGCAAGAAGCCTGTGCCCAAGGAAAGCGTGTTCTAACACACGTGCTCCAAAGACGGATCATCATTGCAAGAAGATGGTTCATCGACCGCTGCACCTGCTAGGGGTAGCCAGCCTGCTACAGTGTAGAACAACCCTTCATTTCAGTATGACAAAGAGAAGTATGACACCGACACTTCTGTCCGTACAAGCAGTCAGAAGACCGGGGTAGGAACAATGTCGAGTCGGAGGACAATCGCAACTTGCCAATCTTTCCACAAGATGATGAGCACCAACACTTCGAACCAGAAAGCAAAATATCTACCACCCCTTCTACTCACGCACATAGCATCTGTGCACATGGCAGCTGATGACAATGAAGAATCAAGCGGAAGTGCTGATCAGCAGAAATGTATTGAGGC
Organism: Iris pallida; assembly: GCA_029216955.1. Lineage (NCBI taxonomy): Eukaryota > Viridiplantae > Streptophyta > Magnoliopsida > Asparagales > Iridaceae > Iris > Iris pallida. The sequence goes on from JANAVB010013394.1 coordinate 10,011,501, forward strand.
TCTCAAAGGAAGTCTTAACGCGTTGAACATATCCATGCAGACTTTAGCCTCTGTCGTCCTGGAGATCAAGGATAGATTGGTTCCCACTGCCTCCATACCTGCGGCTCCGACGGTTCGTGATGGGTCTAGTACCCTGCCCGTCATAAACCAAGTCGCGCAGTCGTCGGCCACTCAGTCGACCATCAATCCAGCAGTATCCAACGAAATACAGCAAGCACTCGAGGAGTTATACGCTCGCCACGATGCCAAAGAAAAGCGAGCCACACTGTCACTCTCCGATCCTGGAATACGTATTTTAATACGTAAACCGATAAATTGTATTTACTTTGTATTTATACGATATTTATATGCTGTATTTTTTCATGTATTTCCCAAAAATATTCGATAAAATATTATTTCGTAATTTATTTTCTGCATTTGGGCCTACAGTTTTGGCTCATTTGGGTAACCTATTCTTGGTTTACCTTGGTTCATCATGAACCCATGGGTTCAAGATTCTATATAATAACTCAACTCATTCTCACTCCTCTCATTTATTTTCTCTCATTTACTTTCCTCCACCAACCAAGGCAAGTACCAACTTGCTCAAGAGATGGATCCATAAATGTTGTTGATATTTTCTTACAAAATTATTTGTCAAAATATGTTCTTCTCCTTATTCTATACTAGTTTAGAACTTAAAGTTTTCTATTTTGAAGCTTTAATTTTTGTAGATCTAGGTTTTAACCATTTTTGGATCTTCTTGGTTTTGATCTAGCAAACTTCATTATTTTCAAGTTTTGATGGTTCCATGTTGTAGAGAATTTTGTTCTACCCAATTTTGACCTTTGAAAAGTTGGATTTGGACTTATTTTGACCAAGTTATGGACTTTTAAAGCTTTGGGTTCAACCCATGGAGTTCTTGCTGTTTGGAGAAGACAGTGAGCAGTGCGAGAGCTTTTTAGCTTGCGCCACTGAGTTGCGTACGCTCTTTAGCGCAGCGCAGTCCTCATATGCTGCCTTTTGGGAGCGTATGTCTTGCATACGCTCACTTGGGAGACAAGGAGTCGTATGGAGTCCATACGCTGCCTTTTGGGAGCGTATGTCTTGCATATGCTCACTTGGGAGACAAGGAGTCGTATGGAGTCCATACGCTGCCTTTTAGGAGCGTATGTCTTCCATACGCTGACCTGAGCGTACGCCGACCTGAGCGTAGGCTGACCTGAGCGTAGGCTAACCAGAGCGTAGCCTGACTTGAGCGCGCCCTGACCTGGACTCCCCTATACCTTATATTTTTATATGTATATATTATATTGAATATATATATATATGTAAATGTTTGTGTATGCTATATATCCTTACGCCTTTTGCCCTGAGCATGATATGAGCACTAATGTGACCCCGGTGAACAAAGTGTTCCTACCTGATACTTGTACCTGAATGTCCCAGTTCTCGTTCATGCTCGACAAATGACTCGTAATTCCCCGTGGCATATTTGCAATGATGCGTTACACCAAGGAGGGTAGAACATGTTGACATACTGATTAACAGGGATCCACTTTTGGGGTACTCGTACTTGAGTACGACATTTAGGAGGATGATCATGCAGGCCACAGCATGTGAGTCCAAGATTTCAGCTAGGGTTAAATTAGGCAACTAAATATACTAGATGCATGGGGAGGGCAAAATCCCGAGATCGTGTTACACCAGCCGCCTTGAGATATTGTCTTGACGCGCCGGCTGGTCTCCACGGATACTGTGTCATCTGCAACGAGTGGATGACTGTATCCAATTAATTCCTGCTACATATTATACGTTTTAGCAAAGTGGCCTTACGAGGGACCTGTGCTCAATCATACCTGTCTATGCGAACTCCTGGGTTGGCTAGCCTTGCTGGAAAGATACGATCTGAGGATTTTCTAATAACATGACGCGAGGATAACCTCGTCCCACTAGAAACTCGTAGACTTGATTGGCCGTGAAAATGACTTGCTTGTATCCTATTACCTTCCGTGAATAACTGAGGGAAGCGGACTATCATGGTACGTGATCCAACCCATGTTCTTGTTTGATTGTTGGGTTGGTTATCGTACTATGACAGGCTGTGGACCGAAGTTATGAACGAAAGACTTATTCTGGTTGTGAAGTGCTACTTCTGTGAATGACTGAGGAACATGGTCTATCATAGTACATGATCCAACCCATGTTCTTGTTTGATTGTTGGGTTGGTTATTGTGCTGTGATAGGCTATCGACCGAAGTCACGATCAGAAGATTTTATTGCTTATACCTTTTAACTTATGTGAATGTTATAGAGTACGACACGTCCCGACTCCATGCGGCACCTTTTGTTCTTGTTTAGTTGTAAGGGTGCCATATGGGTTCGAAGATGTTGTGCTACCCTATAATAGTAGCATAAGTATTACTATTATTAATCATTCTATTAACTGGGTTTTTAATCTTAACTCTTGTGCCCCTTTGGCGGTACTTGCTATTCCGGGCTGACCCCGCTGGTTTTGTTTGGCCAGATCTCGTAGCAGAGCCAGAGGACACGATCTTCCTCCCTGACATCCATGGTGCATACTAGGAGCATGGCGGTTCGGGGACTCGAGTGGGTTTCTTCTCCACCACTCCTGCTTATATTTTGTGCGACATTTAGCCACCGGCACCTGTTAGCCGGATTACTTGATATTTTGTGTCAGTACATAATTTTAATTAAACAGACTGCAACTGTGTATAATTTTGTACTCCTGACTCTCTGAGATAGCTAAATTATAAAGCTAGTCTCTCATGATCATTTTTGATGAAGCGTCAGGGATGCCTTACTGCTTTATCTTTAATGTTCATTTATTTGCTGATGTGATTTGATTGATTGAGACATAGAACTCTGTGGGACCATAGGAGACTTGATTGTAGCATATACCCCCTTGTCTCTCGACAGCCACGATCGCCGTATGACGTTACGTACCTCATATGGAGTAGCTGGCCTAGTCCGTCTCCGTATTTCGGTACTGGGCGTGACAAGGTTTTAGTGGTGGCCCATGCAGGTCTATTTTTCAGACTTGTGGGGTATTATGAATTATTAGGAGTCTCAATTAAAACTTGTTCCCCTTGAAATTCGGTTTCGAATTCTCTGTCCTTGCCTTGATCTCTAACCTGACTTGTATCTTCTAAATCTTCCTCGTCCGGACTTGATAATCTTATATTCTTCTCTATTGGGGTGCTTCATTCTCAGTAGCGGGTGAGGCCCATGAGGAAGAGCAGCAAGAGCATGGCTCGACTAGGCAGCAACAGGGAAGAGAACCTTCTCCAGTACAGGCACGAGCAGAAATGGAACCAGAGGCAGTACAGCCATAGGTTATTGAAACCCCTGCAGCACCAGCAGCAACGGCAGTACCAGACGCCGTAGCACTCCTGGAGATCATCCGAGGGTTTCTTGTCACTAACCAACAGTAACAGACTCAGCAGCAGGAGCAGAACGTGTTGCTGAACCAAGGGATTCAGTTAGCTCTTGAGAGGAGTGTCGGGGCTGACTCGGGAGCATCAGGAAGGTTTTGTCGCTTGAACCCGAGGTATTTTGATGGCACGGAGGATGCCATCACTGTGGATGCCTGGATTCAAGACATCGAAGCCATTCTTGTGGCAGCCAAGGTTCCAGATGATGAGAAGGTTGATCAGGTCAAATTAGTACTTCAGGATCTTGCCCGCGACTGGTGGGCATCAGAAGAAGTTGGTATAAGATGCCCTGTTTATTGGACCACCTTCAGTGAAAGATTCAAGGCCAAGTATTTTGGCGTAGTAGCTCGATATGAGCTCCAGCAGAAGTTTATTAGTCTCAAGCAAGCAGGCAAGACCGTAGATGGGTATGCAGCAGAGTTCTGCAGATTGTGCCGTTTCGTACCAGCAATGGTGGCAACGGAGCCAGAGAAGGCTATGAGGTTCCAGCAGGGACTTCACTTGGAACTACTGCAGCTTGTGGAGGGACACGACTACCAGACATTTGATGCTGTTTTGACGGCCGCTCGGAGGCACGAGCTTACCCAGCAGAGGTTGGCATCTAGAACAGGAGGTCAGAAGAGATCTCATTCCCAGGTTGGAGGAGGAACAATGCAGCGAACATCGGCACCAGCACCTGGTGTACGTATTCATGATGCAGGAGCACCGCAGATGACGGCCGTGTCAGCTACTACAGCGCCAGTTTGGCATCAGCAGCCGAGGAACCAACAGCAGCGTCAGAGAGCACCCCAGGGCTGTACCTTCTGTGGGAAGGCAGGGCACACGAGGGAGGTGTGTCAGTCAGCGAATGGCTTATGCTTGAGGTGTGGTAGTTCAGACCACCGTATCTCCACTTGTCATGTGATGCAGAGGCCAGGAGGGCCAGCTCAGCAGTTTCCAGCGTTGCCAGCTCCGGTGGCAACCCCGAGTGGAGGGCCAGTATTAGCAGTAAGGCCCCTAGCCCAGCGTCTACCAACGCAGGCTCAGATGTTTCGCCAAGCACAGGAAGCCGAAGGCCCTCAGAGGCAGCAACAGCATGGTCGAGGATGGCCGCAACAAGGGGCTCCGTGGGGCCAGGCTCTCACATTATCTTTGGGAGAGGCTCTAGCGTCTAGTGACGTGGTGGCAGGTAAAATTCTCGTCACCTCATTTCTCGCTGTAGCATTATTTGATTCAGGCGCTACTCATTCATTCATCTCTGCACAATATGCTACACGGATTAGACTAGTGTTTGAGGCATTGCCGAAGAGGATGGATATACTCATCGATAATGGGCTCGTAGAAGTGAGCAGAGTGCGCTTTTCATGTCCGGTAGAGGTGTGTAGGCATTTATTGCCCGCATCATTGATTGAATTCCCTATGGGGAATTTTGATGTTGTTCTTGGCATGGACTGGTTGAGAGACAGTCATGCGACCATTGATTATAGGGGAGGTAGGGTCATATTCAGCATTCCTGGGATGGAACAGTTCATCTTTACTCGAACCTTGAAGAATCAGGCCGGAGGCGTCATCTCAGCAGCAGTGTCAGAGCCAGGACAGATTCCGAGAGTAGTCGAAGATTTTCTCGACGTCTTTCCTGATGAGCTCCCAGGGATACCGCCAGTCAGAGAGGTAGAATTTAGCATTGAGTTGAACCCTGGAACGAGGCCTATTGCAGACAGAGTTTATAGAATGTTGCCGTCAGAACAGGATAAGTTGTATCAACAAGAGGAAGAGTTAAAGTCTAAGGGATTCATCCGAGATAGTAAATCGCCCTGGGCCGCGCCAGTGATTCTAGTTCCCAAGAAGGATAGGTCGACGAGGATGTGCATCGACTATCGCAAGCTGAATGCAGTAACAGTGAAGAATAAGTACCCGCTACCAAGGATTGATGACCTGTTTGACCAGTTGAGCAAGGCCAGCGTCTTTTCCAAGATCGATCTTCGGTCGGAATACTATCAAGTAAGAGTCCGGGAGCAAGACATACCGAAGACAGCATTCAGATCTAGATATGGGCATTATGAGTTTTTAGTAATGCCCTTTGGACTAACCAACGCCCCTGCAGTATTCATGGATTTAATGAACCGCATCTTTCTGCCGTATTTGGATAAATTTGTGGTGATGTTCATAGATGATATCCTTGTCTATTCCAGCAGTGAAGAGGAGCATGAGAAACATCTTAGGACTGTCTTGCAGACATTGAGGGAGCATCAACTTTATGCGAAGCTCGACAAGTGTGAATTCTGGTTAGACCATATTTCGTTCCTGGGACATGTAATTTCTGGAGCAGGAGTGTCAGTGGATCCGAAGAAGGTTGAGGCCGTAGAGCATTGGCCGGTCCCGAGAACGGTTGCAGAAGTGCGAAGTTTCTTAGGATTAGCTGGTTACTACAGAAGGTTCGTGGCGGCTTTGCCAGGATCTCTGCACCCTTAACGCGTTTGACGCACAAGGACATAGAGTTTGTTTGGTCAGCTAGCTGTCAGGCATCATTTGAAGAATTGAAGAAGAGATTGATCTCAGCCCCGATCTTGCCGCTTCCAGTAGGAGCGGGAGGCTTTACAGTATGTTGTGACGCATCAGGGAAGGGTCTTGGATGTGTATTGATGCAACATGGAAAGGTGATAGCATATGCGTCTCGGCAGCTTCGAGACCATGAGAAGAATTACCCGACTCACGATTTGGAGTTAGCAGCTGTGGTGTTTTCACTCAAGTTGTGAAGGCATTATTTATACGGGGATCGGGTAGAGATCTATACTGATCATAAGAGTTTGAAATACGTGTTCACGCAGCGAGATTTGAACATGAGGCAAAGAAGATGGTTAGAACTTCTGAAGGATTTTGACTTAGATCTTCAGTATCATCCAGGCAAGGCGAATATAGTTGCAGATGCACTGAGTAGGAGAGAAAGTGCCTTTATCTTGACCTCGCAGAAGCATATTTTAGAAGACCTTCAGAGTATGGAAATCGAAGTAGTTTTGCCAAAGGATATAGAAAGAATGACCAGTATGCAGATTCAGTCAACCTTAGTAGAGAGGATAAGGGCAGCACAAGCAGGAGATCCACAGATTCAGAAGTTACGGTCGGAGTGTGAATCAGGCCGTAGGAAGGAGTTAGTGATTCATGAAGATGGTACGCTCAAGTTTGGAAACAGACTCTGTGTACCGAGTGGGGACCTTCGGCAAGAAGTTATGTCCGAAGCTCATAGTTCTATTTACTCCATTCATCCAGGAGGAATGAAGATCTATCGAGATATCAGGCAGTTCTTTTGGTGGAATGGCATGAAAAGAGAGATAGCGAGATTTGTATCCAAGTGTCTGGTATGTCAGCAGGTGAAAGCCGAGCAGCAGAGACCAGCAGGATTGCTACAGCCGCTTCCTATCCTAGAATGGAAATTGGAGCACATCACGATAGATTTTGTGACCAGTTTACCTAGATCCCTGGCTGGCAAGAATGCAGTCTGGGTAATAGTAGATCGACTCACGAAGGTCGCTCATTTCTTTCCCTTCCGAGTTGGACAGACTACTGAGCAGTTAGCAGAAATGTACATGAAGCAGATAGTAAGGCAGCACGGTGTTCCAGTTAGTATAGTATCAGATCGGGATACGCGGTTTACTTCCCATTTTTGGCGGAGCTTACACCAAAGTTTGGGAACCAAGTTAAGATTCAGTACTGCTTATCATCCACAAACCGACGGGCAATCAGAAAGAACCATTCAGACATTAGAAGATATGCTACGAGCGTGTACCTTGGATTTTGGCGGATCTTGGGAGGATCACCTTCATCTAGTGGAGTTCTCCTATAACAACAGCTATCAGGCTAGCATTCAGATGGCCCCGTTCGAAGCATTGTACGGAAGGAAGTGCAGGTCCCCTTTGGCATGGGACGACGTCGGAGAACGAAAGCTGTTGGGGCCAGAGATGATCACGCAGACTGTGGAGATAGTTAAGTTGGTCAGAGAGTGCCTTCGAGTTGTACAGGACTGACATCGTCATTGGGCAGATCAGAATCGTAGGCCTCTAGAGTTCAGAGTTGGCAACCAAGTGTTTCTGTGGATTTCGCCTACTCGGGGTATCATCAGATTTGGAACCCGAGGAAAGCTTAGTCCAAGATACGTTGGTCCTTTTAAGATTCTCGCTCGGGTAGGCGATGTGGCTTATCGACTTGCCCTTCCGCCTTCGTTAACTGGCATATATGATGTGTTTCATGTGTCCCAATTACGTGGGTATGTCCCGGATCCGAGTCATGTCCTCGATCATTCTGAGTTAGTCGTTGGTACCGATTTAACTTACGAGGAACAACCCGTGTCTATTTTGGACCGGCGAGAGAAGGTACTCAAGAATCGGACGATAAGCCTTGTCCGTGTTTCTTGGAACCATCACTCTTCGGGAGAGTCAACCTGGGAGCGCGAGGACGAGATCAGATCTCGGTATCCGCATTTGTTTGACTAATGAGGTATGTTTTTATGCCTTATTGATACGATTCCATGCTTATCTGCACCTACTTGTTTTTGCACTTTGTGATGTATGATAATAACTGCTATGATAGTTAACTTGTATATGATTGTGCCTTGCTTGCCCTAATTTCACTATCCTGTCTTGGCTGGAATTCCGAGGACGTAATTTTTCTAAGAAGGGTAGAGATGTCACTCCCCGATCCTGGAATACGTATTTTAATACGTAAACCGATAAATTGTATTTACTTTGTATTTATACGATATTTATATGCTGTATTTCTTCATGTATTTTCCAAAAATATTCGATAAAATATTATTTTGTAATTTATTTTCTGCATTTAGGCCTACAGTTTTGGCTCATTTGGGTAACCTATTCTTGGTTCACCTTGGTTCATCATGAACCCATGGGTTCAAGATTCTATATAATAACTCAACTCATTCTCTCTCCTCTTATTTATTTCCTCTCATTTACTTTCCTCCACCAACCAAGGCAAGTACCAACTTGCTCAAGAGATGGATCCATAAATGTTGTTGATGTTTTCTTACAAAATTATTTGTCAAAATATGTTCTTCTCCTTATTCTATACTAGTTTAGAACTTAAAGTTTTCCATTTTGAAGCTTTAATTTTTGTAGATCTAGGTTTTAACCATTTTTGGATCTTCTTGGTTTTGATCTAGCAAACTTCATTATTTTCAAGTTTTGATGGTTCCATGTTGTAGAGAATTTTGTTCTACCCAATTTTGACCTTTGAAAAGTTGGATTTGGACTTATTTTGACCAAGTTATGGACTTTTGAAGCTTTGGGTTCAACCCATGGAGTTCTTGCTGTTTGGAGAAGACAGTGAGCAGTGCGAGAGCTTTTTAGCTTGCGCCACTGAGTTGCGCACGCTCTTTAGCGTAGCGCAGTCCTCATACGCTGCCTTTTGGGAGCGTATGTCTTGCATACGCTCACTTGGGAGACAAGGAGTCGTATGGAGTCCATACGCTGCCATTTGGGAGCGTATGTATTGCATACGCTCACTTGGGAGACAAGGAGTCGTATGGAGTCCATACGCTGCCTTTTGGGAGCGTATATCTTCCATACGCTGACCTGAGCGTACGCCGACCTGAGCGTAGGCTGACCTGAGCCTAGGCTAACCAGAGCGTAGCCTGACTTGAGCGCGCCCTGACCTGGACTCCCCTATACCTTATATTTTCATATGTATATATTATATTGAATATATATATGTAAATGTTTGTGTATGCTATATATCCTTACGCCTTTTGCCCTGAGCATGATATGAGCACTAATGTGACCCCGGTGAACAAAGTGTTCCTACCTGATACTTGTACCCGAATATCCCAATTCTCGTTCATGCTCGACAAATGACTCGTAATTCCACGTGGCATATTTGCAATGATGCGTTACACCAAGGAGGGTAGAACATGTTGACATACTGATTGACATGGATCCTCTTTTGGGGTACTCGTACTTGAGTACTACATTTAGGAGGATAATCATGCAGGCCACAGCATGTGAGTCCAAGATTTCACCTAGGGTTAAATTAGGCAACTAAATGTACTAGATGCATGGGGAGGGCAAAATCCCGAGATCGTGTTACACCAGCCGCCTTGAGATATTGTCTTGACGCGCCGGCTGGTCTCCACGGATACTGTGTCATCTGCAACGAGTGGATGACTGTATCCGATTAATTCCTGCTATATATTATATGTTTTAGCAAGGTGGCCTTACGAGGGACCTGTGCTCAATCATACCTGTCTACGCGAACCCCTGGGTTGGCTAGCCTTGCTGGAAAGATACGATCTAAGGATTTTCTAATAACATGACGCGAGGGTAACCTCGTCCTACTAGAAACTCGTAGACTTGATTGGCCGTGAAAACGACTTGCTTGTATCCTATTACCTTCCGTGAATAACTGAGGGAAGCGGACTATCATGGTACGTGATCCAACCCATGTTCTTGTTTGATTGTTGGGTTGGTTATCGTACTATGACAGGCTGTGGACCGAAGTTATGAACGGAAGGCTTATTCTGGTTGTGAAGTGCTACTTCTGTGAATGACTGAGGAACATGGTCTATCATAGTACATGATCCAACCCATGTTCTTATTTGATTGTTGGGTTGGTTATTGTGCTGTGATAGGCTATCGACCGAAGTCACGATCAGGATATTTTATTGCTTATACCTTTTAACTTATGTGAATGTTATAGAGTACGACACGTCCCGACTCCATGCGGCACCTTTTGTCCTTGTTTGGTTGTAAGGGTGCCATATGGGTTCGAAGATGTGCGGTACCCTATAATAGTAGCATAAGTATTACTATTATCAATCATTCTATTAACTGGGTTTTTAATCTTAACTCTTGTGTCCCTTTGGCGGTACTTGCTATTCGAGGCTGACCCCGCTAGTTTTGTTTGGCCAGATCTCGTAGCAGAGCCAGAGGACACGATCTTCCTCCCTGACATCCATGGTGCATACTAGGAGCATGGCGGTTCGGGGACTCGAGTGGGTTTCTTCTCCACCACTCCTGCTTATATTTTGTGCGGCATTTAGCCACCGGCACCTGTTAGCCGGATTACTTGATATTTTGTGTCAGTACATAATTGTAATTAAACAGACTGCAGCTGTGTATAATTTTGTACTCCTGACTCTCTGAGATAGCTAAATTATAAAGCTAGTCTCTTATGATCATTTTTGATGAAGCATCAGGGACGCCTTACTGCTTTATCTTTAATGTTCATTTATTTGCTGATGTGATTTGATTGATTGAGACCTAGAACTCTGTGGGACCATAGGAGACTTGATTGTAGCATGTACCCCCTAGTCTCTCGACAGCCACGATCGCCGTATGACGTTACGTACCTCATATGGAGTAGCTGGCCTAGTCCGTCTCCGTATTTCGGTACTGGGGCGTGACACACACTCTGAAAGATGGGCATCCGGTAGCCTTATCCTGATGAGTGGGACAATGTGGTTTATCATCCCAAATATAAACCGTAGACTATCACCCCTTATGATACTAAAGAGTCGCCCAGACGATACTTGAGGTATTTTGCCTCAGTAACAGGATACCTGCTAAAGGATGATGCCCTACTCACCAGCATCTTCGTTGGAGCTCTACAGGGGGTGGCCTATGAATGGTTCTGCAGTTTGTCCGACAACTGCATTAAATCATTTGAAGACCTGAAGAACATGTTCCTGGAACGGTTCTACGAAGGAGGGATGGACATGACGATGTCTACTCTCATGGACATCGTTTAAAAAGAAAAGGAGCCCGTACGAGCGTACATTGAACGCTTCCGCCAGGCTGCCCTAAGGCTACCTCCAGGCATGCCTGAGCCCATGCTCATAGATTTATGCTGCCAGAATATGCTCTCTGCCATCAAACTGTGGCACAGTGCTCCCTGCGCCGAATGGATGCACTTCATTACTGAAGCAGACGTAGCTCAGAAGAAGGCACAGGACACACAACTCCTGGGTCTAAACTTCCCTTTTATTGAAGATAAAGGGAAGCGAGTAAGAGACGGTAAAGGCAAGCAAGCTATGGCCATCAATATTACAAAGGGTCCAGCGCTCGTGAGCTCCAAGCCAGCCGAAATACATAAGTCGAAGAAAACCTACTCCTTCAATGACGATGACACTCTCAAGTTATTCGAGATGCTGACCAAGGGCGACATGCTGCAGCTTCCACCTTCCAAGCGTCCTGACGAAGTAGAAAAGGTAGATAATCCCAAGTACTGCCAATACCACCAGTACATCCACCACACAACACGCGACTACTACATGTTGAAAAGACAGATTCAACATCTTATCGACGCCAAAGTCATCTCCCTCGATTACAAGGAAAAGACTATGACGGCCAACATGGTCACGATACAGTTCGGGAGCTTTCCGATAGCCGAGACTCAAGACGGCATCGTCCCTATCCTAAAGGCAATAATGGAAGTCGTCAACCTTCCGCCCTCCAGGGACAATGCTCAGGGCCTCATCCCCTTCACAACATCGTAAGGTGAAGTAATATGGGTTCATCCAGATCTCACTCCTGACATGACTGTGCCAGCAACATGCCCGACTAAAGGGAGGAAGGTCAGGACATGTCGCATGGTCTCCTCCTCGGCAGAAGACACCAGGGTGACCACTCGTTCGGCTCTACAGCGAGAGGAAAACTAGGCTCCTGAAGAAGAGACGCCCTCACCGGCGACCCAATCTACTCCCGATACAGCACAAACCGGACCTTCTCAACCTCCTGCCGTAGATAAGCAGAAATAGAAGGAGGTCCGCTTTGACAAGCCTTTACGAAAGGACTCGGTAGTAGGCCTGATCAAGTCCTACAACTTCGATATACTGGCACAGCTGGCCAACACGCTGGCTTGGTTATCACTCTTCGAGCTTCTCTGGCTCTCCAAAGCAACTCGGGACGCCCTCAGCCAGGCGCTACAGAATGCAGAGGCTTACTTTGCACAGGTGAAGCAGCCCAAGGAAGACCCTGCAGCATGTCCGTATTGCCATAGCGTAGTCGAGGTGATTCCAAACATCACCTTTGCACAACACGATATGCTGCTAAAAAAAATGACACAACCGACCCCTGTACTACGCAGGATATATGGGGGCCATCAAGGTCGATCGCATTCACATTAACCCGGGCTCATCACTCAGCATCATCCCTCGAAGTCTGCTCTAAGCTCTAGGGATCCCGATGTACCGTCTTACGACATCGAACACTGTCACGCCCAGAACCAGAATACTGGAGAGCGGGGGCAGACATAGCCAGCTACGTATATGAAATGGAATCCATCTCACTATACGGTCACGGCTGTCTAGATACATGAGGGTTTATCTACAAGCCAGCAGTCTCTTAAGGTCATGAACAAGCCTATTGTCTCAATCACAAGCAAGTAAGTAAAAGTTACAAGATGTATGATCATTAAATATACAATAATAAGGCGTCCCAAATATTACATATTCAGCTGATCATGAAGCTAGTCGTACAAAATGTTAGGACTAGCAAGAGTTTAGTCATACATGATCAACCCTAGGATCTGTTAATCATGTTACAGCCCGTAGGCAGACAGTAAAGAAAAGTACAATCGAGCTAAACAGGTGCTCGTCGGCTAAACGCCTCAAAAGAATATTTTTACAATAGAGCGAGAGAGCCAAAAATAAACCCACTCGTTGCCAGGGTTCCGCCTAGTGGCCACCATCTGGCTGGAAGATCGGTAGATCCTCTGGAGCTGCTCCGAAATCTGGCCACACAAAACCAGCTGGGTCAGACCCTAGAAAGAGCAAGTGCCACAAAGGAGCTTCACTTAAGAACTAAAACCCGCAATCAGCACAGGAATATAAATAATGTAATAAAAGACAGAAAATATAAATAACTGGTAAAACTGGAAATAAAAAAAATGCCAGGATGATATACGACGAGATAACCATGGAACTATTCAGATAGCTAGGTTACAACCCGTAAACCAAACAAGGACCGGGGTTGTAACCCTTCGTCTGAACGGAGCTTGGTTTCTCACCATTTATCGAGAAAATAAACACAAGGATGCTGGTCATGTAACAGTCTGAAACAAGATCAAGGCAAGACTAGACTTGTTAGGCTCCATCCAATTATTTCACGGCCAAGCAAGAACTACGGCTTGATACTTTAACTAACTAGGGTTGTCACAATCCTAGTTACTAACAAGATGCAGTGAGATTATTCCACAGCCACAGGCCCTGCAGACCATCCAGGTTACCCAGGTCGAAAGATTAGGGTTGAATTCAGGTGGGTACATCGTCCAGGAAACGCATGTACCCTTAAGTAGTTTGAAGGGTGCAACACATGACAGTATGCTGGAAATGTACCCTACTCGACGGCAGGCTACAGATCCCAGGCGCGCCCAGGTAACGGGATTGCCTGTAGCTGGGAAATCTCTTCATGACTAATGTATTATTCTAGTTATTAGTCCTTAGTTCATTTCAATAGGTACTCCTGACCGTGGTACTCAGAAGTCCCCTCCTAGACATGATGCAAGACATGACTGGATTATTTGTACAAGCACAATCGCCCACGGTGTCCAGGATGTTCATATAGGTCATGTCATGTCAGGTAGCCGTCGCAACAGCTTATCAAGATATAACATGTCAGGTTTATCAGGTCAAGTGTACTAGTCAGGAGTGCGCCACGACGGGCCACTATCAGGTCATGTCAGGTTACTCATGTCAGGAGTGCACCACTACGGGTCACTGTCGTGTCAGGTTAGTCATGTCAGGAGTGCACCACTACGGGTCACTATTAGGTCGTGCTCAATTATCAATTCCAAGCATATTAAATGAATTCATGGTTATCAAATTCATGACAAAAGGCGTAAGGATATAAAATGAGTGCAAAAATCATACAAGGGAGAAAATATGAGGGTCACAAGCTCTCGGGTTGAACCAGGGTGACAAGATAGGCTAGCGTACGCTCAAGCCAGCGTACTCAAGTCAGCGTACGCCTTGCCCGCTTAAGCTAGCGTACCAAAGCATGCGTACGCTCAAGCTAGCGTACGCAATAGACAGCGTACGCTCGAGCTGGCGTACCAAAGGGTCCATACGCTTCCAAATGGAAGCGTACGCAAGGGTCAGCGTACACAAGGGCACGCTCAAGCTACAGGTCAGCGTACGCTCAAGCTAGCGTACGCTCGAGCTAGCGTACGAAAAAGACACGCTGCCAATAGGCAGCGTATCAAGGCTAGCGTACGCACGCTAAAGAGCAGCGTACGAAAAGTAGCGTACGCTCGCTAAAGAGCAGCGTACGAAAAGCAGCGTACGCTCGCTAAAGAGCAGCGTACACAAGCAGCGTATGCTCGCTAAAGAGCAGCGTACGAAAAGCAGCGTACGCTCGCTAAAGAGCAGCGTACACAAGCAGCGTACGCTCGCTAAAGAGCAGCGTACGAAAAGCAGCGTACGCTCGCTAAAGAGCAGCGTACACAAGTCAGCGACGTAAGCTAAAAAGCTAGCACACTGCTAACTGTCTTCTCCAAAGGGCAAGAACAGCAAGAACTGCAAGAACTCCATGGATGGAACCCAAAACTCCAAATGCTCATAACTTGGTCAAAACAAGTCCGAATCCAACCTTCCAAAGGTCAAAATTGGGTAGAATAAAATTATCTACAACATGGAACCATAAAAACTTGAAAACAAAGGAGTTTGATAGATCAAAACCACCAAAATCCGAAAATACTAAATTGTAGATCTACAAGAATCAAAGCCTCAAAATGGAAAATGACAAGTTCTAATGTGTCTTAGAATTATGAGAAGAAGCTAATGGAACCATAAAAATGAGTTCTCTTATGGAAGCAAGTTGCACTTGCCTATGGTTGGGGAGTTGTGGAGAGGAAGGAAGAAGAAGAAGAAATAAATGAGAGTTATGGAGGAGAGAAGGTTGGTGGGGAAATAAATATCATGGGTGGTGGTAGGTAGGGGGTTCACCTTGGTCCATGATTGGACCAAGCAACCAGCCGGCCAAACCAAGCCAGCCCAACCCGAGAGTTAAACCAAGCCAAGAAAACAAAACAAGGAACAATACAAGAAAATACGTACACGTATTTCCAAAATACGTAATACGAACAACAGGCATTACAACTCTATCCACCTTAAAAGAATTCCGTCCTCGGAATTTAATTAAGAGGCTAGAGGGACAAGAACAAGATACACTATTCACATGCAATTATACTAGGCAATCAATCAATCATACAAGCAAGGAATTGATGGCATGAGGCATAAGAAAGACATTACACCTCACGAGTCAAACAAGTCGGGATATCGCGATCGGATATCATCCTCACGCTCCCACGTTGACTCACCCAAAGAGTGATGACCCCAAGCAACTCGGACTAACTTGATAGTCTTGTTCTTGAGGATCTTCTCTCTTCGGTCCAATATAGACACGGGCCTCTCCTCATACGAAAGGTTGGTACCAACAACCAATCCCGAATGATCCAGGATGTGGCTCGGGTCCGGGATATACTGTCGTAATTGGGATACATGGAACACGTCATGCACCTCGCTTAGCGACGGCGGAAGAGAGAGACGATAGGATACATCTTCTACTCGCTCCAGAATGTCAAACGGTCCTATATACCTAGGACTAAGCTTTTCCCGCACGCCGAAACGAATGACGCCACGGTTAGGCAAAATCCTCAGGAATACATGATCGCCGACCGAGAACTCGAGAGGGCGCCGATGAGAATTGGCCCAATGACGCTGGCGATCTTGGACAACTCGAAGGTGATCTCTGACTCGCCTGACCACTTCAACTGTCTGAGCAATCATTTCTGGACCAAGCATCTGCCTCTCTCCAACATCATCCCAGGCTAACGGGGATCTGCACTTCCTGCCATACAGCGCCTCGAACGGTGCCATCTGGATACTGGCCTGGAAACTATTGTTGTACGAGAATTCCACCAGGTGCAAGTGATCTTCCCATGAACCACCAAAGTCAAGTGTACAAGACCGCAACATGTCTTCAAGAGTCTGGATCGTACGCTCCGACTGGCCATCTGTCTGCGGGTGATATGTCGAACTGAACTGGAGATGAGTCCCCAAACTCTCTTGCAAGCTACGCCAAAAGTGCGACGTAAATCTTGAATCTCGGTCCGAGGTGATACTGACTGGCACTCCGTGCAACCTGACAATCTGCCTGAGGTACATCTCTGCTAACTGAGCCGTCGACTGACCAACTCTGAATGGAAGAAAGTGAGCCACTTTCGTGAGCCGATCAACTATAACCCATATAGCATCTCTACCAGCTGGGGACCTAGGTAATCCAGTCACGAAATCCATGGTCATATGCTCCCACTTCCACTCTGGAATCGGCAAGGGCTGAAGAAGTCCAGCCGGTCTCTGATGTTCGGCTTTAACTTGTTGGCAAACCAAACACCGAGAGACAAACCGAGCTATCTTTCGCTTCATGCCATTCCACCAGAAATGCTGCCGGATATCACGGTACATCTTCGTACTGCCGGGATGGATGGAATACTGAGAACTGTGCGCTTCTGACATGATCTCCTGTCTGATATCTCCGCTGGGTACACAAAGACGCTTACCATATCGAAGTGTACCATCCTCGTGAATGCATAACTCTGGTCTTCGTCCTGCCTCGCACTCTGCTCTGATTCGCTGAAGCTTGAAATCTGCCGATTATGCCATCCGGATCCTCTCAACTATGGTGGACTGAACTTGCATGCTGGCCATCAAGGCCACACTGGAAGGGAGAATAACTTCTATACCCATCTTCTGAAGATCCGCTAACAATTCTGGCTGCGCTGTTAGGAAATAAGCTCCGGCTCTCCTGCTTAATGCATCCACAACAACATTGGCCTTCCCAGGATGATACTGCAGGTTGACATCATAATCTATAAGAAGCTCCAGCCACCTTCTCTGACGCATGTTAAGATCCTTCTGGGTGAAAACATACTTCAGGCTCTTGTGGTCGGTGAAAATCTCCACCCTATCTCCGTACAAGTAGTGCCTCCACAACTTAAGTGCAAACACCACTGCTGCCAGCTCCAAGTCATGGGTTGGGTAATTTCTCTCATGATCACGAAGTTGCCGTGATGCATAAGCTATTACCTTCCCATGCTGCATCAGAACACATCCTAAGCCTCTGCCTGAAGCATCACAATATACTGAGAATCCTCCGGTTCCATCTGGAAGCATGAGAATAGGAGCTATTATCAGGCCTCGCTTTAACTGCTCAAAAGAACTCTGACACTCTGCTGTCCAAGCAAACTGTGCATCCTTGCGGGTCAACTGCATCAATGGCACTGAAATCCGAGCAAAATCTGAAACAAACTGCCGGTAGTAGCCGGCCAATCTAAGAAAACTACGAACCTCTACAACTGTGCTGGGCACTGGCCATGACTCAATAGCCACAATCTTCTGGGGATCCACTTCTACTCCTCCTCTGGTGATAATATGACCCAAGTACGAAATACGATCGAGCCAGAACTCGCAGTTACTAAACTTGGCATATAACTGGTGCTCTCTGAGGATCTGAAGAACTATACGGAGATGCTGCTCATGCTCCGCCTCACTCTTGCTGTAGACCAAGATGTCATCCAAGAACACAATCACGAACTGATCCAAGTAAGGCATGAAGATGCGATTCATGAGGTCCATGAATACGGACGGCACATTGGTTGCTCCAAAAGGCATAACAAGGAATTCCCAATGCCCATATCTCGATCTAAAAGCCGTCTTCGGGATGTCCTGCTCTCTGACTCTGATCTGATGATAACCTGAGCGTAAATCAATCTTCAAGAATACTGAAGCCCCCTTGAGTTGATCAAACAAGTCATCTATCCTCGGGAGAGGGTATCTGTTCTTGATTGTCACTGAGTTCAAGGTACGATAATCAACACATAACCTGGACGTACCATCCTTCTTTTTCACAAGAAGCATCGGGGCTCCCCAAGGCGATCCACTAGCACGAATGAATCCCTTGGTTCTAAGCTCTTCAATCATCTTGTACAAGATTTCTAATTCGGATGGCGCCATCCTGTAGACTCTTTCTGACACTGGGGCTGTCCCGGGAATCAAGTCTATAGTAAACTCGATCTCCCGCTCCGGAGGCATACCTGGAAGCTCTTCTGGAAAAACATCTGGGAACTCATCCACTATCCTGGGCAACTGAACTGCTGCTACTGCCATCCGCAATATCGGAGGAGAAGGCTCAACTTTGCCTCGGGAGAAAGAAAACTCTGGCTCTCCTGGAATGCTAAAAACAACCCTACCAATATGGCAGTCTATCCTAGCATACTGGTTCCTCAACCAATCCATCCCTAAGACCACATCATAATCGGCCATCGGAAACTCTATCAATCTAGCGGGGAATTCTCTACCGCTAACTACGATCCGACACGAGAAAAACACTCTATCTACTCCCACAAGTCTGTTACCAGTAAGTATATTGAGCCTTACTGATAATGACTCGGGCTCCAATCCTACCCGTGTCGCGAATCGTGCAGACATAAATGAATGTGATGCACCAGAATCAAATAAAGCTGAAGCTGGAAAGGAGTTGACGAGAATAGTACCTGCCACTACCTCTCCTGGTGCCAATCCTTCCTCTACGGTCATCATCATGGCCTGACCATGCCCTCGGGGTGCTGGTCCCCTCTGCTGATATCCTCGCTGCCTATTCTGACTCAAGGCCTGGGCTTGAGTATACTGCTGGGGGTTATGCTGCTGGAACACTTGGGTCTGAGGCGGCAAGGGCCTCGGCAATGGGTACTGATGCTGTTGCTGCTGGACCGGTGCGGGTCCTCTCACTGAAGAGCTAGAAAGGTTGGACGAGGATGAACCACCCCTGTTCGGGCAAGATCCAACCCTATGGTCTGGTGCTCCACAAACCAGACACAATCCCTGTGCCCTGCGACATTCTGCCACCACATGGCCTGGCTTCCCACAATGAGAACAACCCACTGCGGAAGATTGCTTCTGCTTCTGCTGCTACTGAGGGTGCGTCGAAGTGGAATGCTGAACCGACGTCACTGAGGCCGCTCGCCTCGGAACTCCAATAGTCAAGGCCCTGGCTGCCGGGGCTGGTGCTGAAGACTTATTCATCTGGCCTTGAGATCTCTTCCGACCTCCGGCCCTATCCACAATCCTCTGGGAGGTATACTCATGCCTCCGGGATGCTCTCAATACTGCATCAAAAGTCTGATGCTCAAACTGTTCGACTGCCAACAAGATCTCCAGGTGAAGTCCCTGCTGGAACCGCTGGGCTCTATCATACTCGGTTGCCACCAAGGTGGGAGCAAACCGACTGAGTCTCGAAAACTCGGCCGCATATCCGTCGACCGTCCTGCCTCCTTGCTTCAGATCAGTGAACCGGGTCTGTAGATCATACCGAGCCACGGCATCAAAATACTTGGTCTGGAATCTCTCTCTGAATACTGCCCAAGCAATGGGTGCTACTAATCCAACGGCCTGCTCTGTCCACCAGCTGCGGGCAAGATCTAATAGCTGCAAGCGCACCACGGCTACCTTCTCATTCTCTGGAGTCTTGGCTGCTTCAAGAACCACCTCTGTGTCCTGAAGCCATACATCTGCTGCAATAGCATCTTCACTACCGTCGAAGAATGGAGGGTTCAAGCGCTTGAAGCTGTTGGCCGCGCTGTTCCCTGGATGACTGCCTCTGGTCAAAGCATCCGTCACTGCCTGTTGCAATGCATCTCCACGACGATCTTGAGAAGCTATCAAGGTCCCGACGAGTCCTACTAAAGTACCATCATCATGCTCTACTGGTTGAACTGGCTGGACTGGTGGCTCTCCGCCAGAAGGCACGACTCTGAAGGCAACTCCGGAATGCTGGGCTTGATCTCCAGGTTGCTGCTGGTCCACGGGAGGTGCTCCGCTTGCTGGTCGGTAGGACCACGAACAATGCCGCTGAAGAAGACGACATAGAGAAGAATAAGGAAGGACCAGGACAGATCAATGATACAAGCATATGATCAGGACAAGAATCCAGGGATTCAGAAGATACGAGCAAAGATCAAGGACGAATACTGATTGAGACATCTATTCGGCAAACCCTCACATATCTTGATTTACAAGACCTGCATGGGCCACCACTTAAACCATGTCACGCCCCAGAACCAGAATACTGGAGAGCGGGGGCAGACATAGCCAGCTAGGTATATGAAATAGAATCCATCTCACTATACGGTCACAACTGTCTAGATACATGAGGGTTTATCTACAAGCCAGCAGTCTCTTAAGGTCATGAACAAGCCTATTGACTCAATCACAAGCAAGTAAGTAAAAGTTACAAGATGTATGATCATTAAATATACAATAATAAGGCGTCCCAAATATTACATATTCAGCTGATCATGAAGCTAGTCGTACAAAATGTCAGGACTAGCAAGAGTTTAGTCATACATAATCAACCCTAGGATCTGTTAATCATGTTACAGCCCGTAGGCAGACAGTAAAGAAAAGTACAATTGAGCTAAACAGGTGCTCGTCGGCTAAACGCCTCAAAAGAATATTTTCACAATAGAGCGGGAGAGCCAAAAATAAACCCACTCGTTGCCAGGGTTCCGCCTAGTGGCCATAATCTGGCTAGAAGATCGGTAGATCCTCTGGAGCTGCTTCGAAATCTGGCCACACAAAACCAGCTGGGTCAGACCCCAGAAAGAGCAAGTGCCACAAAGGAGCTTCACTTAAGAACTAAAACCCGCAATCAGCACAGGAATATAAATAATGTAATAAAAGACAGGAAATATAAATAACTGGTAAAACTGGAAATAAGAAAAACATGCCAGGATGATATACGACGAGATAACCATGGAACTATTCAGATAGCTAGGTTACAACCCATAAACCAAACAAGGACCGGGGTTGTAACCCTTCGTCTGAACGGAGCTTGGTTTCTCACCATTTATCGAGAAAATAAATACAAGCATGTTGGTCATGTAACAGTCTGGAACAAGATCAAGGCAAGACTAGACTTGTTAGGCTCCATCCAATCATTTCACGGCCAAGCAAGAACTACGGCTTGATACTTTAACTAACTAGGGTTGTCACAATCCTATTTACTAACAAGATGCAGTGAGATTATTCCACAGCCACAGGCCCTGCAGACCATCCAGGTTACCCAGGTCGAAAGATTAGGGTTGAATTCAGGTGGGTACATCGTCCAGGAAACGCATGTACCCTTAAGTAGCTTGAAGGGTGCAACACATGACAGTGTGCTGGAAATGTGCCCTACTCGACGGCAGGCTATAGATCCCAGGCGCGCCCAGGTAACGGGATTGCCTGTAGCTGGGAAATCTCTTCATGACTAATGTATTATTCTAGTTATTAGTCCTTAGTTCATTTCAATAGGTACTCCTGACCGTGGTACTCAGGAGTCCCCTCCTAGACATGATGCAAGACAGGACTGGATTATTTGTACAAGCACAATCGCCCACGGTGTCCAGGATATTCATACAGGTCATATCATGTCAGGTAGCCATCGCAACAGCTTATCAAGATATAACATGTCAGGTTTATCAGGTCAAGTGTACTAGTCAGGAGTGCGCCACGACGGGCCACTATCAGGTCATGTCAGGTTACTCATGTAAGGAGTGCACCACTACGGGTCACTGTCGTGTCAGGTTAGTCATGTCAGGAGTGAACCACTACGGGTCACTATCAGGTCGTGCTCAACTATCAATTCCAAGCATATTAAATGAATTCATGGTTATCAAATTCATGACAAAAGGCGTAAGGATATAAAATGAGTGCAAAAATCATACAAGGGAGAAAATATGAGGGTCACAAGCTCTCGGGTTGAACCAGGGTGATAAGATAGGCTAGCGTACGCTCAAGCCAGCGTACTCAAGTCAGCGTACGCCTTGCCCGCTTAAGCTAGCGTACCAAAGCACGCGTACGCTCAAGCTAGCGTACGCAATAGACAGCGTACGCTCGAGCTGGCGTACCAAAGGGTCCATACGCTTCCAAATGGAAGCGTACGCAAGGGTCAGCGTACACAAGGGCACGCTCAAGCTACATGTCAGCGTACGCTCAAGCTAGCGTACGCTCAAGCTAGCGTACGCTCGAGCTAGCGTACGAAAAAGACACGCTGCCAATAGGCAGCGTATCAAGGCTAGCGTACGCACGCTAAAGAGCAGCGTACGAAAAGCAGCGTACGCTCGCTAAAGAGCAGCGTATGAAAAGCAGCGTACGCTCGCTAAAGAGCAGCATACGAAAAGCAGCGTACGCTCGCTAAAGAGCAGCGTACACAAGCAGCGTACGCTCGCTAAAAAGCAGCGTACGAAAAGCAGCGTACGCTCGCTAAAGAGCAGCGTACACAAGTCAGCGACGTAAGCTAAAAAGCTGGCACACTGCTCACTGTCTTCTCCAAAGGACAAGAACAGCAAGAACTGCAAGAACTCCATGGATGGAACCCAAAACTCCAATGCTCATAACTTGGTCAAAACAAGTCCGAATCCAACCTTCCAAAGGTCAAAATTGGGTAGAATAAAATTATCTACAACATGGAACCATAAAAACTTGAAAACAAAGGAGTTTGATAGATCAAAACCACCAAAATCCGAAAATACTAAATTATAGATCTACAAGAATCAAAGCCTCAAAATGGAAAATGACAAGTTCTAATGTGTCTTAGAATCATGAGAAGAAGCTAATGGAACCATAAAAATGAGTTCTCTTGTGGAAGCAAGTTGCACTTGCCTATGGTTGGGGAGTTGTGGAGAGGAAGGAAGAAGAAGAAGAAATAAATGAGAGTTATGGAGGAGAGAGAAGGTTGGTGGGGAAATAAATATCATGGGTGGTGGTAGGTAGGGGGTTCACCTTGGTCCATGATTGGACCAAGCAACCAGCCGGCCAAACCAAGCCAACCCAACCCGAGAGTTAAACTAAGCCAAGAAAACTAAACAAGGAACAATACAAGAAAATACGTACACGTATTTCCAAAATACGTAATACGAACAACAGGCATTACAAACACCACCATCAACGGCTTCAATGCAGGGAAGAGTGAGCCTCTGGACAAGATCCGATTGAAGTGCCAAATAGGTGATCTTCATACTGAGGTTACCTGTTATGTCATCGATGCGGACATAAACTACAACATATTGCTTAGGCGGCCATGGATCCATGAATACACGATCGTCCCCTCCACCCTTCACCAGTGTATGAAGTATGTGGCTAGTAACGCGATCGTCAAGACAGAGTTTGCTGATATCGACTCGTTCCGAGGTCTCGAAGCATACTGTACGGATGCCGATTTGTACAAACCACTCTCCTGCGATGACGAGTCCAACGATGCCGATGACGAAGCAGAAGCTGTAGCCGTTACGGAAGGACCCATGAGGGATCGACGAAAAGGGAAGCCACCTAAGACTCCAGCCCCCTGGTCATCAAACTCCGGGGCAAAGCTCCAGCACGGCCGCCTCCGACGGCATCAAGCCATGAGCCCCTGCAAATAAAGCTCTTACGAAAGGCCTCTACACCCGCTTCGAAGCCGCATGATACTCTGGCTGTGCCTCCAGCGGTGATCAAGATGAAGCAAAAATCTTCTCCACCTTCTGTAGCAGCTCTTGCCAACGAGGAATTATAAGATGACGTCTGCGCCGATACTGATGCATAGTCTTTAGATGATGCAATCCCTCGGGATAAAATTTTGCATTTTATTAATAGAAAGTTGTCTTCGAATTACTACTGTGTGCATTGGAATACTAAGTACTTTTTAAACAATGCTCCATTTCCTACTACCAACGTACTCGTCGGGGGTTGGGGTATATTACTCCCACAACCACGTCAGAGAGTTCTGAACCGAAGGCTCCACTACACTCGCATTCTTTCGACTCTTCAACTTGGGATTCTGATACCAGTATAAGCCGGGACCTCCAGAAGCTACTATCCGTCAATATGGTTTCCACAGACGATCCCGCAGAGGAAGAAGACCAGGCACTCGATTTCTTCAAAGAAGAGCCCTGAGCTCAACACCTTGGCTCTCAGTGGGAATGGCATTTCGAACAGCGAGAGCCTTCCATCGAGGACGAAGTCGTCCAGATCGACTTAGGGGATGAAACTTCCCCTAAATCCATCTTTGTCAGCAGAAGCCTAACAGGAGACGCCAAAGATTCTCATGTACAGCTGGTCCGGGAGTATATAGACGTCTTCGCCTGAAGCTATGAAGATATGTCGGGTTTGGACCCACAAGTCGCCGTACACTGGATCAACATTCTACTTGACGCCAAACCTGTCAAACAATAGCAGACGCCATCGAAGAAGAAGTCGATAAACTCCTTGAAAGTGGCTTCATCCGTGAAGAACAATACCTTGACTGGGTAACCAATATCATGCCAGTTACCAAGAAAAATAGGAAGATTAGAGTCTACATAGACTTTTGGGATCTCAACTCGGCCTGTCCAAAAGACGAATTTCCTCTCCCAATCACAGACGTGATGATCGACAACACTTGTTGCTTTGAGCGTATGTCCTTCATGGATGGCTTCTCAGGCTATAACCAAATCACGATGTTCCCCGAAAACGAAAAGCATACTTCGTTCCAGACTCCGAAAGAGGTATACTGTTATACAGTTATGCCCTTCGGATGGAAGAATGTGGGCACAACCTACCAGCGGGCTATGAGTACCATATTTTACAAACATCTTCGGAGGACAGTGGAGTGTTACGTCGATGACATTGCTGTCAAGAGAAAAGCCAAGTCCAGCTACTTGGATGACTTACGAACAGTGTTCGACATAATACAGGCGCACAAACTAAAGATGAATCCAGCCAAGTCCTTCCTAGGTGAATCCAGCGGCAAGTTCTTAGGCTCATCGTCACGGCGAAGGATATCCGTATTGACCCGGAGAAGACAAAGGGAATCTTGGACATGGCTTCCCTGAAGAATCTTAGGGAACTTTGAGGCCAGCAAGGACGTTTGGCATACATCAAAAGATTCATAGCAAACCTCTCTGGTCGATGCCAGCCCTTTACCAAACTGATGAAAATGGGGGTCTCCTTTGTATGGACCGAAGAGTGCCAGCAAGCATTCGACGACATCAAGAAGTACCTCACCAGTCCCCTGTTCTTGTAGCTCCAGTAATAGGAAGACCTTTTCTACTCTACGTCCGAGCCATGGATCACTCTTTCGAGGCATTACTGGCCCAGAAGAGCGATAAAGGACACGAGCAGGCCACCTATTACCTCAACAGAACCATGATTAGAGCCGAGCATCGATACAATTCTGTCGAGAAGGAGTGTCTTACTTTACTCTTTGCTATTCAGAAAACACGTCACTACGTGACTGAACAGACGACCTACATCGTCTCCTGAATCAACCCCCTCAGGGTCCTCATGACCAAGCCAGGGGCTTTGAATTCGAGGTTAGCCACCTGGGCCATACTCTTAACTCCTTATGACATGGTGTTCGTCCCTCAGAAGGCAGTTAAAGGTCAAGCGTTGGCAGATTTCCTAGCAGCACACCCTGCGCCAGAGACCTCAAAGCTCTACGACGACATCCCCGATAAAGTCTTATAGAATTTAATATTGTCTTAGAAAACCCCGTATGGCAACTGTTCTCTGATGGTGCTTCAAGGATAGGAGCCAAGGGTGAGATTGTAGCGGGAGTGGGGGTTGTCCTCATTACCACCGATGGCCTGATTATCCATCGCGCCTACTCCTTCGGTGAGTCATGTACCAACAACGTTACTGAGTACAATGCTCTCATCATCAGGCTACAACTCGCTATATAGTTGGGGGTTGACTACATCAAAGCCTATGGGGACTCAAAGCTGATCATTAGCCAAGTTCGAGGGCAATATGAGGTCAGTCATGAGGACCTAATCCCCTACCATCAGGCGGCCATCGACATCATCTCCAAATTCACAGGTTTCTTTATAGAACATGTGCCACGTTTACAAAGTTTGGAGGCCGACGCCCTCGCCGGTCTTGCTGCTCTCTCTCAGCTCCTGGAAGATCCTAATACACCGTTACGGTAATGGGGCGAGAACTCGTCTTTCCGAAAAATGTTCTGCACACATGCCAAAGTTACTCAGTCCAAGCGGAGGCTAATGTAAACGTAAGGGACTAGCGTTTCCCGTTCATCAACTACGCGGTCTACGGGATTCTACCCAAAGACCCGAAGTAGGCGGCTTCCGTCAGAAGATGTTACCTTCGATTCTTCTATGACACAACTACCAAAATGATGTACCTTTATTCTTACGATGGACTCCTCCCTTGGTACCTATCACAGACAGAGGCGCAGAAAGCGCTCTGAGAGGCACACGATGGGACTTGTGGGGCTCATCAACCCGGGCCCAAGTTGCAAGACCGACTGTGCCGCATGCATGTAGGCTATTACTGGCCCACTATGATGACGGATGCCGTGGAATATGCGAAGAAGTGCCAGACATGTCTGTTGCATGCAGACTTCATTCATTGACCTTCGTAGCATCTACACCCTACTGCGACCTCTAGCCATTTGAAGCATAGGGAATGGATATCGTTGGGCCAGTCAGCCCGCCTTCCTACAAAGGACATCGGTTTATCCTTGCCATCATGAATTACTTCTATAAATGGACGGAAGCAGTGTCATTGGCAGAAGTAAAAGCCTCCAATGTGATCAGCTTCATCAAGCACCACGTCATCTACCGGTTCGGGGTCCCCAGAAGAATTGTCCATAACAATGGTACCAAGTTTGTGAGCTATGCCTTCCAGCGGTTTTGTGACAAGATCCGAATACAGAGCGTGGCATCAATAACTATAACCCGGCGGCTAATGGGTTGGCCGAAGCATTCAACAAAACTATCGTCAAACTACTCAAAAAAGTCATGTCCTCTAATAAATACGACTGGAACGAGAAGTTGGGTGAATGCCTATGGGCATACCGTACGACCGTGCGGACACCAACGGGCAACACACCGTTCGCCCTGGTCTACGAAAGTAAAGCGGTGCTCCCCTTGGAGGTTCAAATCCCGTCCCTATGGGTAGCTATCACCAATCAGCTGACTGGCGAAGATAACCAGTGCAGACGATTACAAGAGTTGGAAGCGTTGGATGAAAAATGCTTGCTAGCACAGCAAACAATCGAGTTTTACCAAGCTCGTATTTTTGGAGCCTTCAACAAAAGTGTCCGGGAAAGATCATACCAAGTGGGCGACCTCGTCTTAGTGCCCAGGTCGATGGTGATGACTCACAAGACGGCTGGAAAGTTCGAGCCTAAGTGGGAAGGACCATTCGTCATAGAAACGGTATACTCCAACTGTGCTTATCTACTAGCCAAACCCAATGGTGACTTGCTAATGATGTCCATCAACGGCAAGTTCCTGAAGAAGTATTATGCCTGAAGCCGGCATAGGCTCTCGCATCCCCTAATAGTGCCTATGGGTTCTGGTAAGGGAATTCCTTTCTTCTACATCTTCCCTCCAATAGATGAAGCACTTCACGTCCATATTACCTCAGGATTGCTCCTTGACACTCCAACGATGTGGCTACCACGTCCATATTACCTCTGAGTAGTCTTCCTCTCCGTATTGATCCTTTGATTATCATGGATGTCTAGAAAATGGTTCACGTTCATACTACCTCTGAATTGTTGTTCTACATCCCTATAAAGATTAGGCCTACCATGTTCATATTACCTCTGGTTAGGTGTGTCTTCTATAATGACCCTCCTTGTGTTGAAGAGAAAAAAAGTAAGGGAACATAAGAGTTTTTATACATAAACATGTGGCTATAAAGACCTATTACAGACTCTTCATAGTTGCATACACAGAGACAAGAATCTGAAACATCATCAAGCACGTACGCTCATGCCACATGTCATGCTTCTGTTCAATGTATCCCGAGCTTGACCCAAGTTCGGAACACTTTGAAAGGGGTCTTCTAGAAGCATGAAAATCTTACCTGATAACATTTCTCCACTACAGTGCAGATGATATAAAGGCGCAGACTGAGTATTAAAAAGACAACAAAAGATACGAAAATAAGTTCTGTTATTATTATGCCTACAATGATCTAGTAATGATTCATCAAAGCTATACTTAAAGGACTAATCCTACTTCTTCTACAAAGGATCGATCACAGGTTCAATAGACCCTAGAGAAGTCTACAAAGAGTTTAGTCTTCGTCAAAGCATATTCCTCCTTCTTTTCGGTACGCATACTAGATGATTGATCCCCATTGAAGCGTATTCTGACTTTCTTGTGGGCACAACCCTCCAAAAGCGCATCAGCTACTCGACTGAAGCGAGCAACTTCCTAAAATAATAATTGGCCCGGGTTTCCAGAAGGCGCAGAAGGTCTCAAAAGCCCAGAATGGGCAGGGCAGAGCACAACCTGTGGCTCTTCGGGTTGGCCATCCACCCACAAGCTAGGTCGGCAGGACCTCGAAGACCTGCAAGGCATCATCCAGGTTCAAACTCCTCATGAGAAGCATTCTAGCACGTTCCAAGGCTCATCAACAGTGCTTCTACGAAGGCATAGCCCCTTTCAACGAAGCAATCCTCAACCAAAATCCGACTTAGGCAAGGCCAACCGCCGCTCAAAGCTAAGTCTGGATCCAGCATGGTGTTGAAGGACAAGAAGAAGAAGAAGAAGGCGTGACTCTTCATAAGAAACTTCCCCTTTACATAGGGTGAGAGTAGTCCAAACTATAGTCCACTTGGCCGACGGTCAAAATTCCTTCATTAATGGGATGAACCTAGGACTCGGCACAATGGGTCTCAATTAATAGGCCCATTCAAGTGAGTCTCCAAACTGTTCAAATGCTCCTTGGAATTCCCCAATTAATGGTAACAATTAAGAAGGAGTCTGCATTCAAGGGTAGTCATTTACTTCTCCTAAAAAAGACTTAAAAGCCAAGTTGTCTCCAAATGAAGGCGCAGGAACCCCATTATGTCCCTTTGCCTCCAAGGCGCATACAGTACATCCCCCTCTCAGAAGCGCAGACAACTGCTTCGATCCAAGTACCGGGCCCGTTCAACGGTCCCCTTTTTCTCAGCAAAGACTTGGGAGACACCGTTTGCGTCCAGCACAAGCCCGACTGCTACTCTAAAAGTATAGTAAAATGGTCTATCTGAAGGCGCAGCCTACTCGTCGTCCTAAAGCACAGTGACTTTACCTGAAACACAGCCTACTCGTTGCCCCTAAAAGCACAGAGGCCCCGTTGTCTTTGAAACATAGTCCACTTGTTGCCCTAAAGCACAGAGGTTTCGTCGTCTCCAGAAGCACAGTCTACTCATTGCCCCAGAAGCGTACCCAGCCTTGCCTGAAGCACAGACGGTATGGTCCCACCCAATCGGTTTGCTTAAACCACCTCTCTCAAAGATAGGATTGGGATTGATCAAGTTGATAAATGCAGATTAATTTAAATCTTGGACGAAGATTACACATAATCCAAATCTGAGATGAAATCCCAAGATTTGCTCGACTACATTCGAACAAGCAAACGGCACACGCCACGTGTCACCTCCTTCTGTTATTTTGATAACCACCATAGATCTCGTTTGAGGGGAATCTCAACATCCGCCATGTGTCAGCGCCACAGAAGCCCGCATCGTGCAAGGACGGTAGATTCTTTCATATCTCAAAATCCTAATGCACATCGCATATGTGCCCCTCTCCCCTATAAATAGGATAGGTTTTCCCCCAACAACAGGATCGTCAAGGAGAAAAAGATCCACAAAATTATCAAAATCTTCAACTTCGGCACCCTCCTGATCGACAACCATAGAGTTCCATCGAAGGCACCAGAAAGTTAGAGCAAGTCTCATATCATTGTCGGATTGTTAAATGAATAAAAGAGCCGTTGTAGTGCTTGATCTCGACCGTCACACTTTTCCAAAAACTTTTGTACTTAGATTTCTTCGTATAAGAATCGATTGTAATCATTTTTATGTTCATAATACAAAAAGTTCGTTCAACCTTTTGTCATGTCGAACATGCATGATAATGATATAAAAGATACAAAATAAAAATCTAAGAGAAGAATAGAAACATATATCCCAAATCCACATCAAATAGTCTTAGAGTCTAGCTATTTCAACATCAACATAAGTCTTAGAAATAATAACATCTCAATATCTCATAAGCTGGAGACAAATCCAGTACTAATTGCTAAACTAGCTAAGTTGCTACTCGAGCTCCTGGACGTCTCCGTCATCTACTTTCGGTCCATAATAGGTAGGACAAAAGTCCTCAAGGTCCTCTAAAAAAATGTTATCCAGTCAAGATTGGAGCGAAGTACATAAATTAACAGCAGTTCCATTTAATTTGACAAAAACTATAAGACCAGTAAGTAACGGAAATACAAGATGGAAAAGTAATACTGAAACAATGAGGAAACATGTAAATAGGTAATCATGTCATAAGCAATAACAAATTGTAAGTAATCATGAAAATGAATGTATCAACAGGTAATAACTGAAATAGAGCATGAACTCCTAAGATGTGCCTTGAAATATTAGTTTATTATGTGATCGGCTTGGGACAAGATCTAGCTATTCCATATGACTGGCTATGCACAAGTATAGTAATAAATCAGGCCAGTCATATATGAAAAGATATGCACAAGTACAAGTAAGATCAGGCTACACCCTACGTGAGCTGAGGGTGAGCTATGTACAGTACTATTTGGGGATATGAACACATAATCTACTAATAGTTCTCCATCATTCGACTAGTACGATAGATCCAATTACGAATCCTCATGATAGGTATCAAGATACTAGCCTGTCTAATCCTCGTGTCAGGAATCAAGTATAACACTATAATACTGGTATCATAGAAATCATTAAGATAGCAAAAACTGTCAGAAAATGTACTTGCCTGTGGTCCTGAGCAACGAGTGAGGATCGATGTCAAAATAGAGTCACAAAGACCTAAATATTAAATATCAATGTCAATTGGTGTTTTGAAGTGATAATCATTTTTTATCTAAATTGAAATATAATTTTTTGGTCAATTCTAGGTCATGGAAGTCAAATTAGGTCAATACCTTATTCCTATGGTCAAACTAGGTCAATATCTTGCTTATAAAGTCAAACTAGTCATTTCTAGGTCATACCTAGGTCTCTAGGTCCATACCTAGGAGATATTGTTACACTATGTCAATTCTATATTTTCTAGGTCATGACACACATATAATAGAGATACTAGATATCCTACATAAATATAGACTAACATATCGTGATACCTTAGCTCATTTACCCATTACCTTACCTTTACCCTTTCGTTACTAAAAAACACATATATATATATATATATATATATATATATATATATATATATATATATATATATATATATATATATATATATATATATATATAAACCAAAGCCCATGGACTAAGGCCACCCAGCCGGCTTTTGGCCCGGGGACCGTGGACAAACGCCACCCAGCCGCCCCCGTTGGGGCTCAATCTTGAGACCTCTTCCCAACATGCCAACGGTCTTACCGCTAGACCGCCTGCCATTGGTATATTATATATATATATTATATATATATATATATATATATATATATAAAGCTATTACCTATGTTATATTGCATATACTAATACCTTGGTATACCCAATTACCCATGTGCTCACCCCTGTGCACTGTCACTCCTTATTCATTCTCACACATGATTTCCTGGTGCACATCCTAGTAGTGTCATACTCAGAGACTCTCTCCTAAATTCTTATATACCCACATACAAAGTTTTCTATAGGATATTTATTAATATGAAAGTGCACACAATAACACATAAGGTACCTCTGTCACTAGCATAGGCACACACTATTCTCATACACATTGAGGTATAACTCTCTTTACATTGCTCACAGGAATGTTCCATCACTAACACATATTAGGTCAACACCCACACCACTAATCTACAGACACACACACAAGTTATTCTTAATAACTAGACACTATCACCCCAAATGCTATTGCTGCATGCCCTTATTGCTATTACTGC
The DNA here is from genome assembly GCA_029216955.1 of Iris pallida. NCBI lineage: Eukaryota > Viridiplantae > Streptophyta > Magnoliopsida > Asparagales > Iridaceae > Iris > Iris pallida. Next base: position 10,043,859 of record JANAVB010013394.1, read on the forward strand.
TGCTGATGCTACTGTTGCTCCTGCTTGCCCCTATTGCTACTGCTGATACTACTTCTGCTGCTGTTATTGTTCCAACTGCTACTGTTGCTACTACTGCTATTACTCCTATTGTTTCTATTGATGCTGCTGTTGCTATTGTTCCTACTGCTGTTGTTGCTACTACTGTTGATGTTGCTACTACTGCTGCTGCGCTTATGCCAAGTTGTTGCTGCTGCTGTAGCTACTGCATACTAAGCAGCTGTTGCAGATGCAGCTACTGCATGATTCCCCTCATTTTTCTCTACTTCACTCCTACACACTGTCACGACCCGTACCCACTGTGAGGGTACGAGAACGTAATAACGTCCAGCCTACGCCGCAGTATCGGCAGTAGAATGCTGTCCTAGGTCAATCATCTAACAATATAAAGGTACTTGTACAGTATATACACTCCGAATGGAGGTGACATAGCAATATACAGTCTCAATCATATCTAAGGCAGAATGATATGATAGAAAGATAGATAGATAAATACTGGAATGAAAGAATATACATAACAACCAGAGTGTCTAAGTGTCTAAGATAACATCTCAGCAACATCCAGAATATAAGTCTCAACTACTGAATATGAAAGAATATATACAATCCACATCTCAAATGACAGAAATAGTAACCTAGACTAGGGAGCCTCAGTCTCTATAGCTAGTGGATCAGACTGGAAATCTGGGTCATACGAGTCATCTACAGCTGTCCCATAGAAGGTGTCTACGTAGGCCTCATCCTCTGTAATATTTTCAACAGGTCCAGTCAGGACAGGAGCGAGCACAAAACATCTCACGAAGTTCATATCAAGTTAGAAAATATAAAGCATGCAATAGAGTAAGGTACATTAAACGCTGAAAGAAGAATGTATATAAAAAATAGTAGAGATTTGATAACAGAAAATATCTATATGATAAGTAAGAACTAGGGGTGAGCATATAACGGTTGAAAACCGAAAACCGAACCGAACCGAACCGAAATATGACAAACGGTTCGGTTTTTCGGTTATCGGTTCGGTTTACGGTTTAAAATTTTGAAAATTTGAAATAACGGTTCGGTTTTCGGTTCTTAATCCGAAAAACCGAACCGAACCGAAAACCGATTTAGATTTAGTAATTTATCAAACTACCCACAATATACATATACTAATGTTTATTAATCCCTAACTGAGCGCACTCTCTTCTCCTATTCTATGTCGGTGCTTCTTTGAGCACTCTCTCTATCTACCCTCAATCTATATATACTAATATCTTTCACTCTATGTAATATAACAATTCATAAATACAATAATGTCATATTTTTAAAATTTTTATTTAAATATGCTTATTTTGCTAAAAACTTGAAGGCCATGCACATTGGTCCATGAAACCGAACCGACCGAAAACCGAACCGAATTAATTCGGTTCGATTTTGTTCGATTTTTATAAAAACGGTTCGGTTTTCGGTTTTGGGAAATACGGTTTACGGTTATTTCGGTTTTCACATATTCGGTTCGGTTTGAACGCGAACCGAACCGATGCTCATCCCTAGTAAGAACTGTAAGCCAACTGTGATTTAGAGTACAATATGGTTATGTAAACGGTCTAGGGCAATGCAATGGTAACTCCATTGTACGTGGGTGTACAATAGACATATACAATAGTTATACAATATTGTACAATAGGATTTGAGTACATAAACAATTCTACTCTCCCTCCCCAATCAATACACAAGGATCCACTCCAGTTACGTTATCTTATACAATAGTATACAATAGATGTACAATATTATACAATAGATGTACAATGTTATACAATAGTTGTACAATGTTATATAATAGTGTACAATGGTCTATCCCTGGAACTCATGTGATAATTAGAGTACAATATGCACAATGAGTATACAAGGATATGGGTATTCAATAAATACAATATGTAAGTGAAACGCACATCACATATATATTTAGTGAATACAAGGGGATAACCTCTCAAAAGAAGATCCATATAGTACCAATCCGTGATAACAATCGTGTCAGCATCAAGTACAGTAATCTAGAGCAAGAATGTAAATCCAGACAAGTATGAAACGGTCAGAGAATGTACTCGCCTGGTATCTGAATGTCTGAAGTAAATGTATTATCCGAGATGAGGTACCTGACTCCTAGTTAGAGCAACACAAGTCAAGATGTATACAGGGGATGATAAATGTAATCTACTATGCATCTGCATGCTATCTAGGTCAACTAGACCAAAGTTAATTCTCGGTCAACTCTAGTCAACTAGACTGGTCAAACTAGGTCAAGCCTAAGCCAAACAAGTCTCACTAAGCCTAACCAGCCTATTCTAGCAAGCACACACCACATCTAGGCTATACAAGTCAACTGCACACCCATACTGGCATTCAAGCCATATGCATAGGCTGTATCACATAGGGTACATCCATAGGCTATGTGACATATAGGCCATATCACATTTTCACACATATTGTATACATTGAATATTTATCTAATTTAATATAATAAAACACGCTCACTTATAGGCCACATTATGCATATATTAACCTTATATATGTATATAGGCTATTAACATACATGTACATATAGAGAGTGCCATGTGTGTGTGTTAACATAGTGGCATGTGTGTGGGGAAATACTAACATGTGTGTACATGGTATAGGCTAGGGTGTTTAAGGACTGGTTTAAGGGGTTCCTATAGGTCCTGTCAAGGCTGATTTAATGGCAGCTATGGGGGTTTGATTTGAGGGTGTAATGACAGGTTTAGGGGGCTGGAATGGAAAGTTTTAAAGGACTATACATGGACTGAAATGGCTGTGTTAGGGACTGGTATTGGACAGAAATGACAGCCATATGGGCTGTGACAGTGTAGGGTGACACATGAGTGTGTATGTTTGTATTAGGATACATTGTGTGTGACTGCTAAACATGAATATATATGTGTTAACAGTTAACAGGGAACAAAGGGGTGTTGCAGGAAATAAAAACCAATGTAGTGTGGATGAACATTGTGTGTGTGAGTATATTAAAACCTGTGTGTGTGTAGTGTCCCAGGGTTCAGTATTTAGGGCAGTGCACATGAATGTGTGTGCAGGAAACAATAAGCTAACAGGTGAAAATAGAATATGTGTGTGTAGGAGTGGCTGTGTGTGAGAGAGTGAAACCTGTGTACAGAAATAGAGTGTATCAATGAAGGGTTTAGTTCAGGAAATAGAGAAGGGAACCCAAATCAGTTCACTAAGCAATGCAAATGACAGTTTATTAGAAATGTAGGAAGGAACCACATCTAAATCTAGATTTTTAACATAAAGGAAAACTTGGTTGTTCACAAGCTAACCCACATCAATCTCAGGTATTCATTTAGTCAGTGAATCAAACTAATCTCAGTTTAATTCCTAACAAAACTAACATATATTACATTTCAAAATTCTGAGGAATTAGAAGATTAATGAATGGCAATGGTTCCCAGTTTCAGGATTAGGAAATTCAACAGTTTTAAATAGTGTCCCAGTGTAATGTGTGAGCGTGTGGTAGTCTTCAGATTGTGTGTGTGTGTATAAGTGAGCTAATGTAGTGTGAGAGGAGGACCTGTGTGTGTATATATGCAGATCAATGTTCCTAGGTTCCAGTTTACATCTCTCAGGAAATTGAAAACCAAGGCAATTTAACTTGTCATGATATTAGTTATTGAATCACAAACAATACAAATTCGAAAACAGTGAACAGGGAATACTTGATGAAATCTGGAATCAATGAATACATTAGGACAGTGAAGGGAATTTGGGAAATGGAAAACAGTGAAGTACCCAAAACAGTTAGCTAATTGGCATTATAATTAACAGGTTGACAGTGAACAATTGTCAATGTGTGTATAGAGTGTGAGTGTTGAGAGAAAAACTGGAAATTATATGTGTATGCGTGTGTGAACCAGTATGTGTAGCAGTGTGAGGAATAGCAGTGAATAAGTTTGGTTTTCTGAATTTGACAGAAGAACCCCAAACCAATTTGCAAAAAACTAAATCAATGATTCCCTTTCATTAGCAAAATCAAAGTGAACTTGAGCAACACCCATCAAACATGTAGGTAAACTAAATAGCTACTTAATATGATAAAAAAAATCAGTAGAAAATAAACACAAACTCAGGAAATCAACCAGCCAAACAGTGAACAGTCGGGTATCAGCCTACATTGGAATTCGATGAATCGAACCCAAAATTCAACATAATAATCACAATAAGGGTTGGTAATTAATAATGCATGTGTACACATGTCTTGTGTGTCCTAACGTGTCCAGAAACACGACACAGGCATGTCTAACACGATGCAAACATATGGGGTGCACCCAGTGTTACACAGTGTCGTGCACACGTGCACGTGTCCGTAGAATACGACACATGACACGTAGGGCCTCGTGGTCATGCCCACGTGTAGCCCACGTGTCAGGCTACACATAGGACCCAACACGACATGACCGTGTCGTGTCCAGAGTGGAAACGACTCGCGAATCAGTACGCGATTCAGACTGAACACACGCGCGTGTAAGACCAGTGCACGAGTCCTGGAGTGACCGATACGATGCCGCTGGATACGAGGCTTGGGGGACAGGTTCGCAGACACTGCCCCCTCCTCTCAGTCCAAGCACGGCCTGCCACGTGGCCTGTGCACTGAGCACGAGGCCACGAGCAGTAGAGAAAACCCTAGCCACGCGCGAGGCTGTATCCACGCCATCGTACGGATACGACACGACACAGAAACATGTTCAGAACATTGGAAACATGTAAGCGACACAAAAACCTAATTTTTTATTCAAACAAAATCAGAAATTATGAACGAAATGCCCACTGTGGTATTTTGTCGAACACCTACGAATGTACACTGATGTATCCGATACGGACACGTAAAGGACACAAAACCTAGCAAAACCTATACCAACAGTTAGAGGACACCTAGGGCTTCCTATCCATGCCTAGAAACTGAAATTTTATGGAGGGAATGAAAAGTTACCTAGGTGTGTACTTCCTCAAGGAAAGCTTCAA
>JANAVB010013394.1:10048920-10121935 GCA_029216955.1 Iris pallida
TATCCGATTAATTCTGCTATAATATATGTTAGCAAGGTGGCCTTACGAGGGACCTGTGCTCAATCATACCTGTCTACGCGAACCCCTGGGTTGGCTAGCCTTGCTGGAAAGATACGATCTAAGGATTTTCTAATAACATGACGCGAGGGTAACCTCGTCCTACTAGAAACTCGTAGACTTGATTGGCCGTGAAAACGACTTGCTTGTATCCTATTACCTTCCGTGAATAACTGAGGGAAGCGGACTATCATGGTACGTGATCCAACCCATGTTCTTGTTTGATTGTTGGGTTGGTTATCGTACTATGACAGGCTGTGGACCGAAGTTATGAACGGAAGGCTTATTCTGGTTGTGAAGTGCTACTTCTGTGAATGACTGAGGAACATGGTCTATCATAGTACATGATCCAACCCATGTTCTTATTTGATTGTTGGGTTGGTTATTGTGCTGTGATAGGCTATCGACCGAAGTCACGATCAGGATATTTTATTGCTTATACCTTTTAACTTATGTGAATGTTATAGAGTACGACACGTCCCGACTCCATGCGGCACCTTTTGTCCTTGTTTGGTTGTAAGGGTGCCATATGGGTTCGAAGATGTGCGGTACCCTATAATAGTAGCATAAGTATTACTATTATCAATCATTCTATTAACTGGGTTTTTAATCTTAACTCTTGTGTCCCTTTGGCGGTACTTGCTATTCGAGGCTGACCCCGCTAGTTTTGTTTGGCCAGATCTCGTAGCAGAGCCAGAGGACACGATCTTCCTCCCTGACATCCATGGTGCATACTAGGAGCATGGCGGTTCGGGGACTCGAGTGGGTTTCTTCTCCACCACTCCTGCTTATATTTTGTGCGGCATTTAGCCACCGGCACCTGTTAGCCGGATTACTTGATATTTTGTGTCAGTACATAATTGTAATTAAACAGACTGCAGCTGTGTATAATTTTGTACTCCTGACTCTCTGAGATAGCTAAATTATAAAGCTAGTCTCTTATGATCATTTTTGATGAAGCATCAGGGACGCCTTACTGCTTTATCTTTAATGTTCATTTATTTGCTGATGTGATTTGATTGATTGAGACCTAGAACTCTGTGGGACCATAGGAGACTTGATTGTAGCATGTACCCCCTAGTCTCTCGACAGCCACGATCGCCGTATGACGTTACGTACCTCATATGGAGTAGCTGGCCTAGTCCGTCTCCGTATTTCGGTACTGGGGCGTGACACACACTCTGAAAGATGGGCATCCGGTAGCCTTATCCTGATGAGTGGGACAATGTGGTTTATCATCCCAAATATAAACCGTAGACTATCACCCCTTATGATACTAAAGAGTCGCCCAGACGATACTTGAGGTATTTTGCCTCAGTAACAGGATACCTGCTAAAGGATGATGCCCTACTCACCAGCATCTTCGTTGGAGCTCTACAGGGGGTGGCCTATGAATGGTTCTGCAGTTTGTCCGACAACTGCATTAAATCATTTGAAGACCTGAAGAACATGTTCCTGGAACGGTTCTACGAAGGAGGGATGGACATGACGATGTCTACTCTCATGGACATCGTTTAAAAAGAAAAGGAGCCCGTACGAGCGTACATTGAACGCTTCCGCCAGGCTGCCCTAAGGCTACCTCCAGGCATGCCTGAGCCCATGCTCATAGATTTATGCTGCCAGAATATGCTCTCTGCCATCAAACTGTGGCACAGTGCTCCCTGCGCCGAATGGATGCACTTCATTACTGAAGCAGACGTAGCTCAGAAGAAGGCACAGGACACACAACTCCTGGGTCTAAACTTCCCTTTTATTGAAGATAAAGGGAAGCGAGTAAGAGACGGTAAAGGCAAGCAAGCTATGGCCATCAATATTACAAAGGGTCCAGCGCTCGTGAGCTCCAAGCCAGCCGAAATACAGAAGTCGAAGAAAACCTACTCCTTCAATGACGATGACACTCTCAAGTTATTCGAGATGCTGACCAAGGGCGACATGCTGCAGCTTCCACCTTCCAAGCGTCCTGACGAAGTAGAAAAGGTAGATAATCCCAAGTACTGCCAATACCACCAGTACATCCACCACACAACACGCGACTACTACATGTTGAAAAGACAGATTCAACATCTTATCGACGCCAAAGTCATCTCCCTCGATTACAAGGAAAAGACTATGACGGCCAACATGGTCACGATACAGTTCGGGAGCTTTCCGATAGCCGAGACTCAAGACGGCGTCGTCCCTATCCTAAAGGCAATAATGGAAGTCGTCAACCTTCCGCCCTCCAGGGACAATGCTCAGGGCCTCATCCCCTTCACAACATCGTAAGGTGAAGTAATATGGGTTCATCCAGATCTCACTCCTGACATGACTGTGCCAGCAACATGCCCGACTAAAGGGAGGAAGGTCAGGACATGTCGCATGGTCTCCTCCTCGGCAGAAGACACCAGGGTGACCACTCGTTCGGCTCTACAGCGAGAGGAAAACTAGGCTCCTGAAGAAGAGACGCCCTCACCGGCGACCCAATCTACTCCCGATACAGCACAAACCGGACCTTCTCAACCTCCTGCCGTAGATAAGCAGAAATAGAAGGAGGTCCGCTTTGACAAGCCTTTACGAAAGGACTCGGTAGTAGGCCTGATCAAGTCCTACAACTTCGATATACTGGCACAGCTGGCCAACACGCTGGCTTGGTTATCACTCTTCGAGCTTCTCTGGCTCTCCAAAGCAACTCGGGACGCCCTCAGCCAGGCGCTACAGAATGCAGAGGCTTACTTTGCACAGGTGAAGCAGCCCAAGGAAGACCCTGCAGCATGTCCGTATTGCCATAGCGTAGTCGAGGTGATTCCTAACATCACCTTTGCACAACACGATATGCTGCTAAAAAAAATGACACAACCGACCCCTGTACTACGCAGGATATATGGGGGCCATCAAGGTCGATCGCATTCACATTAACCCGGGCTCATCACTCAGCATCATCCCTCGAAGTCTGCTCTAAGCTCTAGGGATCCCGATGTACCGTCTTACGACATCGAACACTGTCACGCCCAGAACCAGAATACTGGAGAGCGGGGGCAGACATAGCCAGCTACGTATATGAAATGGAATCCATCTCACTATACGGTCACGGCTGTCTAGATACATGAGGGTTTATCTACAAGCCAGCAGTCTCTTAAGGTCATGAACAAGCCTATTGTCTCAATCACAAGCAAGTAAGTAAAAGTTACAAGATGTATGATCATTAAATATACAATAATAAGGCGTCCCAAATATTACATATTCAGCTGATCATGAAGCTAGTCGTACAAAATGTCAGGACTAGCAAGAGTTTAGTCATACATGATCAACCCTAGGATCTGTTAATCATGTTACAGCCCGTAGGCAGACAGTAAAGAAAAGTACAATCGAGCTAAACAGGTGCTCGTCGGCTAAACGCCTCAAAAGAATATTTTTACAATAGAGCGAGAGAGCCAAAAATAAACCCACTCGTTGCCAGGGTTCCGCCTAGTGGCCACCATCTGGCTGGAAGATCGGTAGATCCTCTGGAGCTGCTCCGAAATCTGGCCACACAAAACCAGCTGGGTCAGACCCTAGAAAGAGCAAGTGCCACAAAGGAGCTTCACTTAAGAACTAAAACCCGCAATCAGCACAGGAATATAAATAATGTAATAAAAGACAAAATATAAATAACTGGTAAAACTGGAAATAAAAAAAATGCCAGGATGATATACGACGAGATAACCATGGAACTATTCAGATAGCTAGGTTACAACCCGTAAACCAAACAAGGACCGGGGTTGTAACCCTTCGTCTGAACGGAGCTTGGTTTCTCACCATTTATCGAGAAAATAAACACAAGGATGCTGGTCATGTAACAGTCTGAAACAAGATCAAGGCAAGACTAGACTTGTTAGGCTCCATCCAATTATTTCACGGCCAAGCAAGAACTACGGCTTGATACTTTAACTAACTAGGGTTGTCACAATCCTAGTTACTAACAAGATGCAGTGAGATTATTCCACAGCCACAGGCCCTGCAGACCATCCAGGTTACCCAGGTCGAAAGATTAGGGTTGAATTCAGGTGGGTACATCGTCCAGGAAACGCATGTACCCTTAAGTAGTTTGAAGGGTGCAACACATGACAGTATGCTGGAAATGTACCCTACTCGACGGCAGGCTACAGATCCCAGGCGCGCCCAGGTAACGGGATTGCCTGTAGCTGGGAAATCTCTTCATGACTAATGTATTATTCTAGTTATTAGTCCTTAGTTCATTTCAATAGGTACTCCTGACCGTGGTACTCAGAAGTCCCCTCCTAGACATGATGCAAGACATGACTGGATTATTTGTACAAGCACAATCGCCCACGGTGTCCAGGATGTTCATATAGGTCATGTCATGTCAGGTAGCCGTCGCAACAGCTTATCAAGATATAACATGTCAGGTTTATCAGGTCAAGTGTACTAGTCAGGAGTGCGCCACGACGGGCCACTATCAGGTCATGTCAGGTTACTCATGTCAGGAGTGCACCACTACGGGTCACTGTCGTGTCAGGTTAGTCATGTCAGGAGTGCACCACTACGGGTCACTATTAGGTCGTGCTCAATTATCAATTCCAAGCATATTAAATGAATTCATGGTTATCAAATTCATGACAAAAGGCGTAAGGATATAAAATGAGTGCAAAAATCATACAAGGGAGAAAATATGAGGGTCACAAGCTCTCGGGTTGAACCAGGGTGACAAGATAGGCTAGCGTACGCTCAAGCCAGCGTACTCAAGTCAGCGTACGCCTTGCCCGCTTAAGCTAGCGTACCAAAGCATGCGTACGCTCAAGCTAGCGTACGCAATAGACAGCGTACGCTCGAGCTGGCGTACCAAAGGGTCCATACGCTTCCAAATGGAAGCGTACGCAAGGGTCAGCGTACACAAGGGCACGCTCAAGCTACAGGTCAGCGTACGCTCAAGCTAGCGTACGCTCGAGCTAGCGTACGAAAAAGACACGCTGCCAATAGGCAGCGTATCAAGGCTAGCGTACGCACGCTAAAGAGCAGCGTACGAAAAGTAGCGTACGCTCGCTAAAGAGCAGCGTACGAAAAGCAGCGTACGCTCGCTAAAGAGCAGCGTACACAAGCAGCGTATGCTCGCTAAAGAGCAGCGTACGAAAAGCAGCGTACGCTCGCTAAAGAGCAGCGTACACAAGCAGCGTACGCTCGCTAAAGAGCAGCGTACGAAAAGCAGCGTACGCTCGCTAAAGAGCAGCGTACACAAGTCAGCGACGTAAGCTAAAAAGCTAGCACACTGCTAACTGTCTTCTCCAAAGGGCAAGAACAGCAAGAACTGCAAGAACTCCATGGATGGAACCCAAAACTCCAAATGCTCATAACTTGGTCAAAACAAGTCCGAATCCAACCTTCCAAAGGTCAAAATTGGGTAGAATAAAATTATCTACAACATGGAACCATAAAAACTTGAAAACAAAGGAGTTTGATAGATCAAAACCACCAAAATCCGAAAATACTAAATTGTAGATCTACAAGAATCAAAGCCTCAAAATGGAAAATGACAAGTTCTAATGTGTCTTAGAATTATGAGAAGAAGCTAATGGAACCATAAAAATGAGTTCTCTTATGGAAGCAAGTTGCACTTGCCTATGGTTGGGGAGTTGTGGAGAGGAAGGAAGAAGAAGAAGAAATAAATGAGAGTTATGGAGGAGAGAAGGTTGGTGGGGAAATAAATATCATGGGTGGTGGTAGGTAGGGGGTTCACCTTGGTCCATGATTGGACCAAGCAACCAGCCGGCCAAACCAAGCCAGCCCAACCCGAGAGTTAAACCAAGCCAAGAAAACAAAACAAGGAACAATACAAGAAAATACGTACACGTATTTCCAAAATACGTAATACGAACAACAGGCATTACAACTCTATCCACCTTAAAAGAATTCCGTCCTCGGAATTTAATTAAGAGGCTAGAGGGACAAGAACAAGATACACTATTCACATGCAATTATACTAGGCAATCAATCAATCATACAAGCAAGGAATTGATGGCATGAGGCATAAGAAAGACATTACACCTCACGAGTCAAACAAGTCGGGATATCGCGATCGGATGTCATCCTCACGCTCCCACGTTGACTCACCCAAAGAGTGATGACCCCAAGCAACTCGGACTAACTTGATAGTCTTGTTCTTGAGGATCTTCTCTCTTCGGTCCAATATAGACACGGGCCTCTCCTCATACGAAAGGTTGGTACCAACAACCAATCCCGAATGATCCAGGATGTGGCTCGGGTCCGGGATATACTGTCGTAATTGGGATACATGGAACACGTCATGCACCTCGCTTAGCGACGGCGGAAGAGAGAGACGATAGGATACATCTTCTACTCGCTCCAGAATGTCAAACGGTCCTATATACCTAGGACTAAGCTTTTCCCGCACGCCGAAACGAATGACGCCACGGTTAGGCAAAATCCTCAGGAATACATGATCGCCGATCGAGAACTCGAGAGGGCGCCGATGAGAATTGGCCCAATGACGCTGGCGATCTTGGACAACTCGAAGGTGATCTCTGACTCGCCTGACCACTTCAACTGTCTGAGCAATCATTTCTGGACCAAGCATCTGCCTCTCTCCAACATCATCCCAGGCTAACGGGGATCTGCACTTCCTGCCATACAGCGCCTCGAACGGTGCCATCTGGATACTGGCCTGGAAACTATTGTTGTACGAGAATTCCACCAGGTGCAAGTGATCTTCCCATGAACCACCAAAGTCAAGTGTACAAGACCGCAACATGTCTTCAAGAGTCTGGATCGTACGCTCCGACTGGCCATCTGTCTGCGGGTGATATGTCGAACTGAACTGGAGATGAGTCCCCAAACTCTCTTGCAAGCTACGCCAAAAGTGTGACGTAAATCTTGAATCTCGGTCCGAGGTGATACTGACTGGCACTCCGTGCAACCTGACAATCTGCCTGAGGTACATCTCTGCTAACTGAGCCGTCGACTGACCAACTCTGAATGGAAGAAAGTGAGCCACTTTCGTGAGCCGATCAACTATAACCCATATAGCATCTCTACCAGCTGGGGACCTAGGTAATCCAGTCACGAAATCCATGGTCATATGCTCCCACTTCCACTCTGGAATCGGCAAGGGCTGAAGAAGTCCAGCCGGTCTCTGATGTTCGGCTTTAACTTGTTGGCAAACCAAACACCGAGAGACAAACCGAGCTATCTTTCGCTTCATGCCATTCCACCAGAAATGCTGCCGGATATCACGGTACATCTTCGTACTGCCGGGATGGATGGAATACTGAGAACTGTGCGCTTCTGACATGATCTCCTGTCTGATATCTCCGCTGGGTACACAAAGACGCTTACCATATCGAAGTGTACCATCCTCGTGAATGCATAACTCTGGTCTTCGTCCTGCCTCGCACTCTGCTCTGATTCGCTGAAGCTTGAAATCTGCCGATTATGCCATCCGGATCCTCTCAACTATGGTGGACTGAACTTGCATGCTGGCCATCAAGGCCACACTGGAAGGGAGAATAACTTCTATACCCATCTTCTGAAGATCCGCTAACAATTCTGGCTGCGCTGTTAGGAAATAAGCTCCGGCTCTCCTGCTTAATGCATCCACAACAACATTGGCCTTCCCAGGATGATACTGCAGGTTGACATCATAATCTATAAGAAGCTCCAGCCACCTTCTCTGACGCATGTTAAGATCCTTCTGGGTGAAAACATACTTCAGGCTCTTGTGGTCGGTGAAAATCTCCACCCTATCTCCGTACAAGTAGTGCCTCCACAACTTAAGTGCAAACACCACTGCTGCCAGCTCCAAGTCATGGGTTGGGTAATTTCTCTCATGATCACGAAGTTGCCGTGATGCATAAGCTATTACCTTCCCATGCTGCATCAGAACACATCCTAAGCCTCTGCCTGAAGCATCACAATATACTGAGAATCCTCCGGTTCCATCTGGAAGCATGAGAATAGGAGCTATTATCAGGCCTCGCTTTAACTGCTCAAAAGAACTCTGACACTCTGCTGTCCAAGCAAACTGTGCATCCTTGCGGGTCAACTGCATCAATGGCACTGAAATCCGAGCAAAATCTGAAACAAACTGCCGGTAGTAGCCGGCCAATCTAAGAAAACTACGAACCTCTACAACTGTGCTGGGCACTGGCCATGACTCAATAGCCACAATCTTCTGGGGATCCACTTCTACTCCTCCTCTGGTGATGATATGACCCAAGTACGAAATACGATCGAGCCAGAACTCGCAGTTACTAAACTTGGCATATAACTGGTGCTCTCTGAGGATCTGAAGAACTATACGGAGATGCTGCTCATGCTCCGCCTCACTCTTGCTGTAGACCAAGATGTCATCCAAGAACACAATCACGAACTGATCCAAGTAAGGCATGAAGATGCGATTCATGAGGTCCATGAATACGGACGGCACATTGGTTGCTCCAAAAGGCATAACAAGGAATTCCCAATGCCCATATCTCGATCTAAAAGCCGTCTTCGGGATGTCCTGCTCTCTGACTCTGATCTGATGATAACCTGAGCGTAAATCAATCTTCAAGAATACTGAAGCCCCCTTGAGTTGATCAAACAAGTCATCTATCCTCGGGAGAGGGTATCTGTTCTTGATTGTCACTGAGTTCAAGGTACGATAATCAACACATAACCTGGACGTACCATCCTTCTTTTTCACAAGAAGCATCGGGGCTCCCCAAGGCGATCCACTAGCACGAATGAATCCCTTGGTTCTAAGCTCTTCAATCATCTTGTACAAGATTTCTAATTCGGATGGCGCCATCCTGTAGACTCTTTCTGACACTGGGGCTGTCCCGGGAATCAAGTCTATAGTAAACTCGATCTCCCGCTCCGGAGGCATACCTGGAAGCTCTTCTGGAAAAACATCTGGGAACTCATCCACTATCCTGGGCAACTGAACTGCTGCTACTGCCATCCGCAATATCGGAGGAGAAGGCTCAACTTTGCCTCGGGAGAAAGAAAACTCTGGCTCTCCTGGAATGCTAAAAACAACCCTACCAATATGGCAGTCTATCCTAGCATACTGGTTCCTCAACCAATCCATCCCTAAGACCACATCATAATCGGCCATCGGAAACTCTATCAATCTAGCGGGGAATTCTCTACCGCTAACTACGATCCGACACGAGAAAAACACTCTATCTACTCCCACAAGTCTGTTACCAGTAAGTATATTGAGCCTTACTGATAATGACTCGGGCTCCAATCCTACCCGTGTCGCGAATCGTGCAGACATAAATGAATGTGATGCACCAGAATCAAATAAAGCTGAAGCTGGAAAGGAGTTGACGAGAATAGTACCTGCCACTACCTCTCCTGGTGCCAATCCTTCCTCTACGGTCATCATCATGGCCTGACCATGCCCTCGGGGTGCTGGTCCCCTCTGCTGATATCCTCGCTGCCTATTCTGACTCAAGGCCTGGGCTTGAGTATACTGCTGGGGGTTATGCTGCTGGAACACTTGGGTCTGAGGCGGCAAGGGCCTCGGCAATGGGTACTGATGCTGTTGCTGCTGGACCGGTGCGGGTCCTCTCACTGAAGAGCTAGAAAGGTTGGACGAGGATGAACCACCCCTGTTCGGGCAAGATCCAACCCTATGGTCTGGTGCTCCACAAACCAGACACAATCCCTGTGCCCTGCGACATTCTGCCACCACATGGCCTGGCTTCCCACAATGAGAACAACCCACTGCGGAAGATCGCTTCTGCTTCTGCTGCTACTGAGGGTGCGTCGAAGTGGAATGCTGAACCGACGTCACTGAGGCCGCTCGCCTCGGAACTCCAATAGTCAAGGCCCTGGCTGCCGGGGCTGGTGCTGAAGACTTATTCATCTGGCCTTGAGATCTCTTCCGACCTCCGGCCCTATCCACAATCCTCTGGGAGGTATACTCATGCCTCCGGGATGCTCTCAATACTGCATCAAAAGTCTGATGCTCAAACTGTTCGACTGCCAACAAGATCTCCAGGTGAAGTCCCTGCTGGAACCGCTGGGCTCTATCATACTCGGTTGCCACCAAGGTGGGAGCAAACCGACTGAGTCTCGAAAACTCGGCCGCATATCCGTCGACCGTCCTGCCTCCTTGCTTCAGATCAGTGAACCGGGTCTGTAGATCATACCGAGCCACGGCATCAAAATACTTGGTCTGGAATCTCTCTCTGAATACTGCCCAAGCAATGGGTGCTACTAATCCAACGGCCTGCTCTGTCCACCAGCTGCGGGCAAGATCTAATAGCTGCAAGCGCACCACGGCTACCTTCTCATTCTCTGGAGTCTTGGCTGCTTCAAGAACCACCTCTGTGTCCTGAAGCCATACATCTGCTGCGATAGCATCTTCACTACCGTCGAAGAATGGAGGGTTCAAGCGCTTGAAGCTGTTGGCCGCGCTGTTCCCTGGATGACTGCCTCTAGTCAAAGCATCCGTCACTGCCTGTTGCAATGCATCTCCACGACGATCTTGAGAAGCTATCAAGGTCCCGACGAGTCCTACTAAAGTACCATCATCATGCTCTACTGGTTGAACTGGCTGGACTGGTGGCTCTCCGCCAGAAGGCACGACTCTGAAGGCAACTCCGGAATGCTGGGCTTGATCTCCAGGTTGCTGCTGGTCCACGGGAGGTGCTCCGCTTGCTGGTCGGTAGGACCACGAACAATGCCGCTGAAGAAGACGACATAGAGAAGAATAAGGAAGGACCAGGACAGATCAATGATACAAGCATATGATCAGGACAAGAATCCAGGGATTCAGAAGATACGAGCAAAGATCAAGGACGAATACTGATTGAGACATCTATTCGGCAAACCCTCACATATCTTGATTTACAAGACCTGCATGGGCCACCACTTAAACCATGTCACGCCCCAGAACCAGAATACTGGAGAGCGGGGGCAGACATAGCCAGCTAGGTATATGAAATAGAATCCATCTCACTATACGGTCACAACTGTCTAGATACATGAGGGTTTATCTACAAGCCAGCAGTCTCTTAAGGTCATGAACAAGCCTATTGACTCAATCACAAGCAAGTAAGTAAAAGTTACAAGATGTATGATCATTAAATATACAATAATAAGGCGTCCCAAATATTACATATTCAGCTGATCATGAAGCTAGTCGTACAAAATGTCAGGACTAGCAAGAGTTTAGTCATACATAATCAACCCTAGGATCTGTTAATCATGTTACAGCCCGTAGGCAGACAGTAAAGAAAAGTACAATTGAGCTAAACAGGTGCTCGTCGGCTAAACGCCTCAAAAGAATATTTTCACAATAGAGCGGGAGAGCCAAAAATAAACCCACTCGTTGCCAGGGTTCCGCCTAGTGGCCATAATCTGGCTAGAAGATCGGTAGATCCTCTGGAGCTGCTTCGAAATCTGGCCACACAAAACCAGCTGGGTCAGACCCCAGAAAGAGCAAGTGCCACAAAGGAGCTTCACTTAAGAACTAAAACCCGCAATCAGCACAGGAATATAAATAATGTAATAAAAGACAGGAAATATAAATAACTGGTAAAACTGGAAATAAGAAAAACATGCCAGGATGATATACGACGAGATAACCATGGAACTATTCAGATAGCTAGGTTACAACCCATAAACCAAACAAGGACCGGGGTTGTAACCCTTCGTCTGAACGGAGCTTGGTTTCTCACCATTTATCGAGAAAATAAATACAAGCATGTTGGTCATGTAACAGTCTGGAACAAGATCAAGGCAAGACTAGACTTGTTAGGCTCCATCCAATCATTTCACGGCCAAGCAAGAACTACGGCTTGATACTTTAACTAACTAGGGTTGTCACAATCCTATTTACTAACAAGATGCAGTGAGATTATTCCACAGCCACAGGCCCTGCAGACCATCCAGGTTACCCAGGTCGAAAGATTAGGGTTGAATTCAGGTGGGTACATCGTCCAGGAAACGCATGTACCCTTAAGTAGCTTGAAGGGTGCAACACATGACAGTGTGCTGGAAATGTGCCCTACTCGACGGCAGGCTATAGATCCCAGGCGCGCCCAGGTAACGGGATTGCCTGTAGCTGGGAAATCTCTTCATGACTAATGTATTATTCTAGTTATTAGTCCTTAGTTCATTTCAATAGGTACTCCTGACCGTGGTACTCAGGAGTCCCCTCCTAGACATGATGCAAGACAGGACTGGATTATTTGTACAAGCACAATCGCCCACGGTGTCCAGGATATTCATACAGGTCATATCATGTCAGGTAGCCATCGCAACAGCTTATCAAGATATAACATGTCAGGTTTATCAGGTCAAGTGTACTAGTCAGGAGTGCGCCACGACGGGCCACTATCAGGTCATGTCAGGTTACTCATGTAAGGAGTGCACCACTACGGGTCACTGTCGTGTCAGGTTAGTCATGTCAGGAGTGAACCACTACGGGTCACTATCAGGTCGTGCTCAACTATCAATTCCAAGCATATTAAATGAATTCATGGTTATCAAATTCATGACAAAAGGCGTAAGGATATAAAATGAGTGCAAAAATCATACAAGGGAGAAAATATGAGGGTCACAAGCTCTCGGGTTGAACCAGGGTGATAAGATAGGCTAGCGTACGCTCAAGCCAGCGTACTCAAGTCAGCGTACGCCTTGCCCGCTTAAGCTAGCGTACCAAAGCACGCGTACGCTCAAGCTAGCGTACGCAATAGACAGCGTACGCTCGAGCTGGCGTACCAAAGGGTCCATACGCTTCCAAATAGAAGCGTACGCAAGGGTCAGCGTACACAAGGGCACGCTCAAGCTACATGTCAGCGTACGCTCAAGCTAGCGTACGCTCAAGCTAGCGTACGCTCGAGCTAGCGTACGAAAAAGACACGCTGCCAATAGGCAGCGTATCAAGGCTAGCGTACGCACGCTAAAGAGCAGCGTACGAAAAGCAGCGTACGCTCGCTAAAGAGCAGCGTATGAAAAGCAGCGTACGCTCGCTAAAGAGCAGCATACGAAAAGCAGCGTACGCTCGCTAAAGAGCAGCGTACACAAGCAGCGTACGCTCGCTAAAGAGCAGCGTACGAAAAGCAGCGTACGCTCGCTAAAGAGCAGCGTACACAAGTCAGCGACGTAAGCTAAAAAGCTGGCACACTGCTCACTGTCTTCTCCAAAGGACAAGAACAGCAAGAACTGCAAGAACTCCATGGATGGAACCCAAAACTCCAATGCTCATAACTTGGTCAAAACAAGTCCGAATCCAACCTTCCAAAGGTCAAAATTGGGTAGAATAAAATTATCTACAACATGGAACCATAAAAACTTGAAAACAAAGGAGTTTGATAGATCAAAACCACCAAAATCCGAAAATACTAAATTATAGATCTACAAGAATCAAAGCCTCAAAATGGAAAATGACAAGTTCTAATGTGTCTTAGAATCATGAGAAGAAGCTAATGGAACCATAAAAATGAGTTCTCTTGTGGAAGCAAGTTGCACTTGCCTATGGTTGGGGAGTTGTGGAGAGGAAGGAAGAAGAAGAAGAAATAAATGAGAGTTATGGAGGAGAGAGAAGGTTGGTGGGGAAATAAATATCATGGGTGGTGGTAGGTAGGGGGTTCACCTTGGTCCATGATTGGACCAAGCAACCAGCCGGCCAAACCAAGCCAACCCAACCCGAGAGTTAAACTAAGCCAAGAAAACTAAACAAGGAACAATACAAGAAAATACGTACACGTATTTCCAAAATACGTAATACGAACAACAGGCATTACAAACACCACCATCAACGGCTTCAATGCAGGGAAGAGTGAGCCTCTGGACAAGATCCGATTGAAGTGCCAAATAGGTGATCTTCATACTGAGGTTACCTGTTATGTCATCGATGCGGACATAAACTACAACATATTGCTTAGGCGGCCATGGATCCATGAATACACGATCGTCCCCTCCACCCTTCACCAGTGTATGAAGTATGTGGCTAGTAACGCGATCGTCAAGACAGAGTTTGCTGATATCGACTCGTTCCGAGGTCTCGAAGCATACTGTACGGATGCCGATTTGTACAAACCACTCTCCTGCGATAACGAGTCCAACGATGCCGATGACGAAGCAGAAGCTGTAGCCGTTACGGAAGGACCCATGAGGGATCGACGAAAAGGGAAGCCACCTAAGACTCCAGCCCCCTGGTCATCAAACTCCGGGGCAAAGCTCCAGCACGGCCGCCTCCGACGGCATCAAGCCATGAGCCCCTGCAAATAAAGCTCTTACGAAAGGCCTCTACACCCGCTTCGAAGCCGCATGATACTCTGGCTGTGCCTCCAGCGGTGATCAAGATGAAGCAAAAATCTTCTCCACCTTCTGTAGCAGCTCTTGCCAACGAGGAATTATAAGATGACGTCTGCGCCGATACTGATGCATAGTCTTTAGATGATGCAATCCCTCGGGATAAAATTTTGCATTTTATTAATAGAAAGTTGTCTTCGAATTACTACTGTGTGCATTGGAATACTAAGTACTTTTTAAACAATGCTCCATTTCCTACTACCAACGTACTCGTCGGGGGTTGGGGTATATTACTCCCACAACCACGTCAGAGAGTTCTGAACCGAAGGCTCCACTACACTCGCATTCTTTCGACTCTTCAACTTGGGATTCTGATACCAGTATAAGCCGGGACCTCCAGAAGCTACTATCCGTCAATATGGTTTCCACAGACGATCCCGCAGAGGAAGAAGACCAGGCACTCGATTTCTTCAAAGAAGAGCCCTGAGCTCAACACCTTGGCTCTCAGTGGGAATGGCATTTCGAACAGCGAGAGCCTTCCATCGAGGACGAAGTCGTCCAGATCGACTTAGGGGATGAAACTTCCCCTAAATCCATCTTTGTCAGCAGAAGCCTAACAGGAGACGCCAAAGATTCTCATGTACAGCTGGTCCGGGAGTATATAGACGTCTTCGCCTGAAGCTATGAAGATATGTCGGGTTTGGACCCACAAGTCGCCGTACACTGGATCAACATTCTACTTGACGCCAAACCTGTCAAACAATAGCAGACGCCATCGAAGAAGAAGTCGATAAACTCCTTGAAAGTGGCTTCATCCGTGAAGAACAATACCTTGACTGGGTAACCAATATCATGCCAGTTACCAAGAAAAATAGGAAGATTAGAGTCTACATAGACTTTTGGGATCTCAACTCGGCCTGTCCAAAAGACGAATTTCCTCTCCCAATCACAGACGTGATGATCGACAACACTTGTTGCTTTGAGCGTATGTCCTTCATGGATGGCTTCTCAGGCTATAACCAAATCACGATGTTCCCCGAAAACGAAAAGCATACTTCGTTCCAGACTCCGAAAGAGGTATACTGTTATACAGTTATGCCCTTCGGATGGAAGAATGTGGGCACAACCTACCAGCGGGCTATGAGTACCATATTTTACAAACATCTTCGGAGGACAGTGGAGTGTTACGTCGATGACATTGCTGTCAAGAGAAAAGCCAAGTCCAGCTACTTGGATGACTTACGAACAGTGTTCGACATAATACAGGCGCACAAACTAAAGATGAATCCAGCCAAGTCCTTCCTAGGTGAATCCAGCGGCAAGTTCTTAGGCTCATCGTCACGGCGAAGGATATCCGTATTGACCCGGAGAAGACAAAGGGAATCTTGGACATGGCTTCCCTGAAGAATCTTAGGGAACTTTGAGGCCAGCAAGGACGTTTGGCACACATCAAAAGATTCATAGCAAACCTCTCTGGTCGATGCCAGCCCTTTACCAAACTGATGAAAATGGGGGTCTCCTTTGTATGGACCGAAGAGTGCCAGCAAGCATTCGACGACATCAAGAAGTACCTCACCAGTCCCCTGTTCTTGTAGCTCCAGTAATAGGAAGACCTTTTCTACTCTACGTCCGAGCCATGGATCACTCTTTCGAGGCATTACTGGCCCAGAAGAGCGATAAAGGACACGAGCAGGCCACCTATTACCTCAACAGAACCATGATTAGAGCCGAGCATCGATACAATTCTGTCGAGAAGGAGTGTCTTACTTTACTCTTTGCTATTCAGAAAACACGTCACTACGTGACTGAACAGACGACCTACATCGTCTCCTGAATCAACCCCCTCAGGGTCCTCATGACCAAGCCAGGGGCTTTGAATTCGAGGTTAGCCACCTAGGCCATACTCTTAACTCCTTATGACATGGTGTTCGTCCCTCAGAAGGCAGTTAAAGGTCAAGCGTTGGCAGATTTCCTAGCAGCACACCCTGCGCCAGAGACCTCAAAGCTCTACGACGACATCCCCGATAAAGTCTTATAGAATTTAATATTGTCTTAGAAAACCCCGTATGGCAACTGTTCTCTGATGGTGCTTCAAGGATAGGAGCCAAGGGTGAGATTGTAGCGGGAGTGGGGGTTGTCCTCATTACCACCGATGGCCTGATTATCCATCGCGCCTACTCCTTCGGTGAGTCATGTACCAACAACGTTACTGAGTACAATGCTCTCATCATCAGGCTACAACTCGCTATATAGTTGGGGGTTGACTACATCAAAGCCTATGGGGACTCAAAGCTGATCATTAGCCAAGTTCGAGGGCAATATGAGGTCAGTCATGAGGACCTAATCCCCTACCATCAGGCGGCCATCGACATCATCTCCAAATTCACAGGTTTCTTTATAGAACATGTGCCACGTTTACAAAGTTTGGAGGCCGACGCCCTCGCCGGTCTTGCTGCTCTCTCTCAGCTCCTGGAAGATCCTAATACACCGTTACGGTAATGGGGCGAGAACTCGTCTTTCCGAAAAATGTTCTGCACACATGCCAAAGTTACTCAGTCCAAGCGGAGGCTAATGTAAACGTAAGGGACTAGCGTTTCCCGTTCATCAACTACGCGGTCTACGGGATTCTACCCAAAGACCCGAAGTAGGCGGCTTCCGTCAGAAGATGTTACCTTCGATTCTTCTATGACACAACTACCAAAATGATGTACCTTTATTCTTACGATGGACTCCTCCCTTGGTACCTATCACAGACAGAGGCGCAGAAAGCGCTCTGAGAGGCACACGATGGGACTTGTGGGGCTCATCAACCCGGGCCCAAGTTGCAAGACCGACTGTGCCGCATGCATGTAGGCTATTACTGGCCCACTATGATGACGGATGCCGTGGAATATGCGAAGAAGTGCCAGACATGTCTGTTGCATGCAGACTTCATTCATTGACCTTCGTAGCATCTACACCCTACTGCGACCTCTAGCCATTTGAAGCATAGGGAATGGATATCGTTGGGCCAGTCAGCCCGCCTTCCTACAAAGGACATCGGTTTATCCTTGCCATCATGAATTACTTCTATAAATGGACGGAAGCAGTGTCATTGGCAGAAGTAAAAGCCTCCAATGTGATCAGCTTCATCAAGCACCACGTCATCTACCGGTTCGGGGTCCCCAGAAGAATTGTCCATAACAATGGTACCAAGTTTGTGAGCTATGCCTTCCAGCGGTTTTGTGACAAGATCCGAATACAGAGCGTGGCATCAATAACTATAACCCGGCGGCTAATGGGTTGGCCGAAGCATTCAACAAAACTATCGTCAAACTACTCAAAAAAGTCGTGTCCTCTAATAAATACGACTGGAACGAGAAGTTGGGTGAATGCCTATGGGCATACCGTACGACCGTGCGGACACCAACGGGCAACACACCGTTCGCCCTGGTCTACGAAAGTGAAGCGGTGCTCCCCTTGGAGGTTCAAATCCCGTCCCTATGGGTAGCTATCACCAATCAGCTGACTGGCGAAGATAACCAGTGCAGACGATTACAAGAGTTGGAAGCGTTGGATGAAAAATGCTTGCTAGCACAGCAAACAATCGAGTTTTACCAAGCTCGTATTTTTGGAGCCTTCAACAAAAGTGTCCGGGAAAGATCATACCAAGTGGGCGACCTCGTCTTAGTGCCCAGGTCGATGGTGATGACTCACAAGACGGCTGGAAAGTTCGAGCCTAAGTGGGAAGGACCATTCGTCATAGAAACGGTATACTCCAACTGTGCTTATCTACTAGCCAAACCCAATGGTGACTTGCTAATGATGTCCATCAACGGCAAGTTCCTGAAGAAGTATTATGCCTGAAGCCGGCATAGGCTCTCGCATCCCCTAATAGTGCCTATGGGTTCTGGTAAGGGAATTCCTTTCTTCTACATCTTCCCTCCAATAGATGAAGCACTTCACGTCCATATTACCTCAGGATTGCTCCTTGACACTCCAACGATGTGGCTACCACGTCCATATTACCTCTGAGTAGTCTTCCTCTCCGTATTGATCCTTTGATTATCATGGATGTCTAGAAAATGGTTCACGTTCATACTACCTCTGAATTGTTGTTCTACATCCCTATAAAGATTAGGCCTACCATGTTCATATTACCTCTGGTTAGGTGTGTCTTCTATAATGACCCTCCTTGTGTTGAAGAGAAAAAAAGTAAGGGAACATAAGAGTTTTTATACATAAACATGTGGCTATAAAGACCTATTACAGACTCTTCATAGTTGCATACACAGAGACAAGAATCTGAAACATCATCAAGCACGTACGCTCATGCCACATGTCATGCTTCTATTCAATGTATCCCGAGCTTGACCCAAGTTCGGAACACTTTGAAAGGGGTCTTCTAGAAGCATGAAAAATCTTACCTGATAACATTTCTCTACTACAGTGCAGATGATATAAAGGCGCAGACTGAGTATTAAAAAGACAACAAAAGATACGAAAATAAGTTCTGTTATTATTATGCCTACAATGATCTAGTAATGATTCATCAAAGCTATACTTAAAGGACTAATCCTACTTCTTCTACAAAGGATCGATCACAGGTTCAATAGACCCTAGAGAAGTCTACAAAGAGTTTAGTCTTCGTCAAAGCATATTCCTCCTTCTTTTCGGTACGCATACTAGATGATTGATCCCCATTGAAGCGTATTCTGACTTTCTTGTGGGCACAACCCTCCAAAAGCGCATCAGCTACTCGACTGAAGCGAGCAACTTCCTAAAATAATAATTGGCCCGGGTTTCCAGAAGGCGCAGAAGGTCTCAAAAGCCCAGAATGGGCAGGGCAGAGCACAACCTGTGGCTCTTCGGGTTGGCCATCCACCCACAAGCTAGGTCGGCAGGACCTCGAAGACCTGCAAGGCATCATCCAGGTTCAAACTCCTCATGAGAAGCATTCTAGCACGTTCCAAGGCTCATCAACAGTGCTTCTACGAAGGCATAGCCCCTTTCAACGAAGCAATCCTCAACCAAAATCCGACTTAGGCAAGGCTAACCGCCGCTCAAAGCTAAGTCTGGATCCAGCATGGTGTTGAAGGACAAGAAGAAGAAGAAGAAGGCGTGACTCTTCATAAGAAACTTCCCCTTTACATAGGGTGAGAGTAGTCCAAACTATAGTCCACTTGGCCGACGGTCAAAATTCCTTCATTAATGGGATGAACCTAGGACTCGGCACAATGGGTCTCAATTAATAGGCCCATTCAAGTGAGTCTCCAAACTGTTCAAATGCTCCTTGGAATTCCCCAATTAATGGTAACAATTAAGAAGGAGTCTGCATTCAAGGGTAGTCATTTACTTCTCCTAAAAAAGACTTAAAAGCCAAGTTGTCTCCAAATGAAGGCGCAGGAACCCCATTATGTCCCTTTGCCTCCAAGGCGCATACAGTACATCCCCCTCTCAGAAGCGCAGACAACTGCTTCGATCCAAGTACCGGGCCCGTTCAACGGTCCCCTTTTTCTCAGCAAAGACTTGGGAGACACCGTTTGCGTCCAGCACAAGCCCGACTGCTACTCTAAAAGTATAGTAAAATGGTCTATCTGAAGGCGCAGCCTACTCGTCGTCCTAAAGCACAGTGACTTTACCTGAAACACAGCCTACTCGTTGCCCCTAAAAGCACAGAGGCCCCGTTGTCTTTGAAACATAGTCCACTTGTTGCCCTAAAGCACAGAGGTTTCGTCGTCTCCAGAAGCACAGTCTACTCATTGCCCCAGAAGCGTACCCAGCCTTGCCTGAAGCACAGACGGTATGGTCCCACCCAATCGGTTTGCTTAAACCACCTCTCTCAAAGATAGGATTGGGATTGATCAAGTTGATAAATGCAGATTAATTTAAATCTTGGACGAAGATTACACATAATCCAAATCTGAGATGAAATCCCAAGATTTGCTCGACTACATTCGAACAAGCAAACGGCACACGCCACGTGTCACCTCCTTCTGTTATTTTGATAACCACCATAGATCTCGTTTGAGGGGAATCTCAACATCCGCCATGTGTCAGCGCCACAGAAGCCCGCATCGTGCAAGGACGGTAGATTCTTTCATATCTCAAAATCCTAATGCACATCGCATATGTGCCCCTCTCCCCTATAAATAGGATAGGTTTTCCCCCAACAACAGGATCGTCAAGGAGAAAAAGATCCACAAAATTATCAAAATCTTCAACTTCGGCACCCTCCTGATCGACAACCATAGAGTTCCATCGAAGGCACCAGAAAGTTAGAGCAAGTCTCATATCATTGTCGGATTGTTAAATGAATAAAAGAGCCGTTGTAGTGCTTGATCTCGACCGTCACACTTTTCCAAAAACTTTTGTACTTAGATTTCTTCGTATAAGAATCGATTGTAATCATTTTTATGTTCATAATACAAAAAGTTCGTTCAACCTTTTGTCATGTCGAACATGCATGATAATGATATAAAAGATACAAAATAAAAATCTAAGAGAAGAATAGAAACATATATCCCAAATCCACATCAAATAGTCTTAGAGTCTAGCTATTTCAACATCAACATAAGTCTTAGAAATAATAACATCTCAATATCTCATAAGCTGGAGACAAATCCAGTACTAATTGCTAAACTAGCTAAGTTGCTACTCGAGCTCCTGGACGTCTCCGTCATCTACTTTCGGTCCATAATAGGTAGGACAAAAGTCCTCAAGGTCCTCTAAAAAAATGTTATCCAGTCAAGATTGGAGCGAAGTACATAAATTAACAGCAGTTCCATTTAATTTGACAAAAACTATAAGAGCAGTAAGTAACGGAAATACAAGATGGAAAAGTAATACTGAAACAATGAGGAAACATGTAAATAGGTAATCATGTCATAAGCAATAACAAATTGTAAGTAATCATGAAAATGAATGTATCAACAGGTAATAACTGAAATAGAGCATGAACTCCTAAGATGTGCCTTGAAATATTAGTTTATTATGTGATCGGCTTGGGACAAGATCTAGCTATTCCATATGACTGGCTATGCACAAGTATAGTAATAAATCAGGCCAGTCATATATGAAAAGATATGCACAAGTACAAGTAAGATCAGGCTACACCCTACGTGAGCTGAGGGTGAGCTATGTACAGTACTATTTGGGGATATGAACACATAATCTACTAATAGTTCTCCATTATTCGACTAGTACGATAGATCCAATTACGAATCCTCATGATAGGTATCAAGATACTAGCCTGTCTAATCCTCGTGTCAGGAATCAAGTATAACACTATAATACTGGTATCATAGAAATCATTAAGATAGCAAAAACTGTCAGAAAATGTACTTGCCTGTGGTCCTGAGCAACGAGTGAGGATCGATGTCAAAAATAGAGTCACAAAGACCTAAATATTAAATATCAATGTCAATTGGTGTTTTGAAGTGATAATCATTTTTTATCTAAATTGAAATATAATTTTTTGGTCAATTCTAGGTCATGGAAGTCAAATTAGGTCAATACCTTATTCCTATGGTCAAACTAGGTCAATATCTTGCTTATAAAGTCAAACTAGTCATTTCTAGGTCATACCTAGGTCTCTAGGTCCATACCTAGGAGATATTGTTACACTATGTCAATTCTATATTTTCTAGGTCATGACACACATATAATAGAGATACTAGATATCCTACATAAATATAGACTAACATATCGTGATACCTTAGCTCATTTACCCATTACCTTACCTTTACCCTTTCGTTACTAAAAAACACACATATATATATATATATATATATATATATATATATATATATATATATATATATATATATATATATATATATATATATATATATATATATATAAACCAAAGCCCATGGACTAAGGCCACCCAGCCGGCTTTTGGCCCGGGGACCGTGGACAAACGCCACCCAGCCGCCCCCGTTGGGGCTCAATCTTGAGACCTCTTCCCAACATGCCAACGGTCTTACCGCTAGACCGCCTGCCATTGGTATATATATATATATATATATATATATATATATATATATATATATATATATATAAAGCCTATTACCTATGTTATATTGCATATACTAATACCTTGGTATACCCAATTACCCATGTGCTCACCCCTGTGCACTGTCACTCCTTATTCATTCTCACACATGATTTCCTGGTGCACATCCTAGTAGTGTCATACTCAGACTACTCTCTCCTAAATTCTTATATACCCACATACAAAGTTTTCTATAGGATATTTATTAATATGAAAGTGCACACAATAACACATAAGGTACCTCTGTCACTAGCATAGGCACACACTATTCTCATACACATTGAGGTATAACTCTCTTTACATTGCTCACAGGAATGTTCCATCACTAACACATATTAGGTCAACACCCACACCACTAATCTACAGACACACACACAAGTTATTCTTAATAACTAGACACTATCACCCCAAATGCTATTGCTGCATGCCCTTATTGCTATTACTGCTGCTGATGCTACTGTTGCTCCTGCTTGCCCCTATTGCTACTGCTGATACTACTTCTGCTGCTGTTATTGTTCCAACTGCTACTGTTGCTACTACTGCTATTACTCCTATTGTTTCTATTGATGCTGCTGTTGCTATTGTTCCTACTGCTGTTGTTGCTACTACTGTTGATGTTGCTACTACTGCTGCTGCCGCTTATGCCAAGTTGTTGCTGCTGCTGTAGCTACTGCATACTAAGCAGCTGTTGCAGATGCAGCTACTGCATGATTCCCCTCATTTTTCTCTACTTCACTCCTACACACTGTCACGACCCGTACCCACTGTGAGGGTACGAGAACGTAATAACGTCCAGCCTACGCCGCAGTATCGGCAGTAGAATGCTGTCCTAGGTCAATCATCTAACAATATAAAGGTACTTGTACAGTATATACACTCCGAATGGAGGTGACATAGCAATATACAGTCTCAATCATATCTAAGGCAGAATGATATGATAGAAAGATAGATAGATAAATACTGGAATGAAAGAATATACATAACAACCAGAGTGTCTAAGTGTCTAAGATAACATCTCAGCAACATCCAGAATATAAGTCTCAACTACTGAATATGAAAGAATATATACAATCCACATCTCAAATGACAGAAATAGTAACCTAGACTAGGGAGCCTCAGTCTCTATAGCTAGTGGATCAGACTGGAAATCTGGGTCATACGAGTCATCTACAGCTGTCCCATAGAAGGTGTCTACGTAGGCCTCATCCTCTGTAATATTTTCAACAGGTCCAGTCAGGACAGGAGCGAGCACAAAACATCTCACGAAGTTCATATCAAGTTAGAAAATATAAAGCATGCAATAGAGTAAGGTACATTAAACGCTGAAAGAAGAATGTATATAAAAAATAGTAGAGATTTGATAACAGAAAATATCTATATATGATAAGTAAGAACTAGGGGTGAGCATATAACGGTTGAAAACCGAAAACCGAACCGAACCGAACCGAAATATGACAAACGGTTCGGTTTTTTCGGTTATCGGTTCGGTTTACGGTTTAAAATTTTGAAAATTTGAAATAACGGTTCGGTTTTCGGTTCTTAATCCGAAAAACCGAACCGAACCGAAAACCGATTTAGATTTAGTAATTTATCAAACTACCCACAATATACATATACTAATGTTTATTAATCCCTAACTGAGCGCACTCTCTTCTCCTATTCTATGTCGGTGCTTCTTTGAGCACTCTCTCTATCTACCCTCAATCTATATATACTAATATCTTTCACTCTATGTAATATAACAATTCATAAATACAATAATGTCATATATTTTTAAAAATTTTTATTTAAATATGCTTATTTTGCTAAAAACTTGAAGGCCATGCACATTGGTCCATGAAACCGAACCGACCGAAAACCGAACCGAATTAATTCGGTTCGATTTTGTTCGATTTTTATAAAAACGGTTCGGTTTTCGGTTTTGGGAAATACGGTTTACGGTTATTTCGGTTTTCACATATTCGGTTCGGTTTGAACCGAACCGAACCGATGCTCATCCCTAGTAAGAACTGTAAGCCAACTGTGATTTAGAGTACAATATGGTTATGTAAACGGTCTAGGGCAATGCAATGGTAACTCCATTGTACGTGGGTGTACAATAGACATATACAATAGTTATACAATATTGTACAATAGGATTTGAGTACATAAACAATTCTACTCTCCCTCCCCAATCAATACACAAGGATCCACTCCAGTTACGTTATCTTATACAATAGTATACAATAGATGTACAATATTATACAATAGATGTACAATGTTATACAATAGTTGTACAATGTTATATAATAGTGTACAATGGTCTATCCCTGGAACTCATGTGATAATTAGAGTACAATATGCACAATGAGTATACAAGGATATGGGTATTCAATAAATACAATATGTAAGTGAAACGCACATCACAATATATATTTAGTGAATACAAGGGGATAACCTCTCAAAAGAAGATCCATATAGTACCAATCCGTGATAACAATCGTGTCAGCATCAAGTACAGTAATCTAGAGCAAGAATGTAAATCCAGACAAGTATGAAACGGTCAGAGAATGTACTCGCCTGGTATCTGAATGTCTGAAGTAAATGTATTATCCGAGATGAGGTACCTGACTCCTAGTTAGAGCAACACAAGTCAAGATGTATACAGGGGATGATAAATGTAATCTACTATGCATCTGCATGCTATCTAGGTCAACTAGACCAAAGTTAATTCTCGGTCAACTTTAGTCAACTAGACTGGTCAAACTAGGTCAAGCCTAAGCCAAACAAGTCTCACTAAGCCTAACCAGCCTATTCTAGCAAGCACACACCACATCTAGGCTATACAAGTCAACTGCACACCCATACTGGCATTCAAGCCATATGCATAGGCTGTATCACATAGGGTACATCCATAGGCTATGTGACATATAGGCCATATCACATTTTCACACATATTGTATACATTGAATATTTATCTAATTTAATATAATAAAACACGCTCACTTATAGGCCACATTATGCATATATTAACCTTATATATGTATATAGGCTATTAACATACATGTACATATAGAGAGTGCCATGTGTGTGTGTTAACATAGTGGCATGTGTGTGGGGAAATACTAACATGTGTGTACATGGTATAGGCTAGGGTGTTTAAGGACTGGTTTAAGGGGTTCCTATAGGTCCTGTCAAGGCTGATTTAATGGCAGCTATGGGGGTTTGATTTGAGGGTGTAATGACAGGTTTAGGGGGCTGGAATGGAAAGTTTTTAAAGGACTATACATGGACTGAAATGGCTGTGGTTAGGGACTGGTATTGGACAGAAAATGACAGCCATATGGGCTGTGACAGTGTAGGGTGACACATGAGTGTGTATGTTTGTATTAGGATACATTATGTGTGACTGCTAAACATGAATATATATGTGTTAACAGTTAACAGGGAACAAAGGGGTGTTGCAGGAAATAAAAACCAATGTAGTGTGGATGAACATTTGTGTGTGTGAGTATATTAAAACCTGTGTGTGTGTAGTGTCCCAGGGTTCAGTATTTAGGGCAGTGCACATGAATGTGTGTGCAGGAAACAATAAGCTAACAGGTGAAAATAGAATATGTGTGTGTAGGAGTGGCTGTGTGTGAGAGAGTGAAACCTGTGTACAGAAATAGAGTGTATCAATGAAGGGTTTAGTTCAGGAAATAGAGAAGGGAACCCAAATCAGTTCACTAAGCAATGCAAATGACAGTTTATTAGAAATGTAGGAAGGAACCACATCTAAATCTTAGATTTTTAACATAAAGGAAAACTTGGTTGTTCACAAGCTAACCCACATCAATCTCAGGTATTCATTTAGTCAGTGAATCAAACTAATCTCAGTTTAATTCCTAACAAAACTAACATATATTACATTTCAAAATTCTGAGGAATTAGAAGATTAATGAATGGCAATGGTTCCCAGTTTCAGGATTAGAAAATTCAACAGTTTTAAATAGTGTCCCAGTGTAATGTGTGAGCGTGTGGTAGTCTTCAGATTGTGTGTGTGTGTATAAGTGAGCTAATGTATGTGAGAGGAGGACCTGTGTGTGTATATATGCAGATCAATGTTCCTAGGTTCCAGTTTACATCTCTCAGGAAATTGAAAACCAAGGCAATTTAACTTGTCATGATATTAGTTATTGAATCACAAACAATACAAATTCGAAAACAGTGAACAGGGAATACTTGATGAAATCTGGAATCAATGAATACATTAGGACAGTGAAGGGAATTTGGGAAATGGAAAACAGTGAAGTACGCAAAACAGTTAGCTAATTGGCATTATAATTAACAGGTTGACAGTGAACAATTGTCAATGTGTGTATAGAGTGTGAGTGTTGAGAGAAAAACTGGAAATTATATGTGTATGCGTGTGTGAACCAGTATGTGTAGCAGTGTGAGGAATAGCAGTGAATAAGTTTGGTTTTCTGAATTTGACAGAAAGAACCCCAAACCAATTTGCAAAAACTAAATCAATGATTCCCTTTCATTAGCAAAATCAAAGTGAACTTGAGCAACACCCATCAAACATGTAGGTAAACTAAATAGCTACTTAATATGATAAAAAAATCAGTAGAAAATAAACACAAACTCAGGAAATCAACCCAGCCAAACAGTGAACAGTCGGGTATCAGCCTACATTGGAATTCGATGAATCGAACCCAAAATTCAACATAATAATCACAAATAAGGGTTGGTAATTAATAATGCATGTGTACACATGTCTTGTGTGTCCTAACGTGTCCAGAAACACGACACAGGCATGTCTAACACGATGCAAACATATGGGGTGCACCCAGTGTTACACAGTGTCGTGCACACGTGCACGTGTCCGTAGAATACGACACACGACACGTAGGGCCTCGTGGTCATGCCCACGTGTAGCCCACGTGTCAGGCTACACATAGGACCCAACACGACATGACCGTGTCGTGTCCAGAGTGGAAACGACTCGCGAATCAGTACGCGATTCAGACTGAACACGCGCGCGTGTAAGACCAGTGCACGAGTCCTGGAGTGACCGATACGATGCCGCTGGATACGAGGCTTGGGGGACAGGTTCGCAGACACTGCCCCCTCCTCTCAGTCCAAGCACGGCCTGCCACGTGGCCTGTGCACTGAGCACGAGGCCACGAGCAGTAGGGGAAACCCTAGCCACGCGCGAGGCTGTATCCACGCCATCGTACGGATACGACACGACACAGAAACATGTTCAGAACATTGGAAACGTGTAAGCGACACAAAAACCTAATTTTTTATTCAAACAAAATCAGAAATTATGAACGAAATGCCCACTGTGGTATTTTGTCGAACACCTACGAATGTACACTGATATGTATCCGATACGGACACGTAAAGGACACAAAACCTAGCAAAACCTATACCAACAGTTAGAGGACACCTAGGGCTTCCTATCCATGCCTAGAAACTGAAATTTTATGGAGGGAATGAAAAGTTACCTAGGTGTGTACTTCCTCAAGGAAAGCTTCAAAATGGGGGATCCTTCTTGCAAGCCCCCAAGCTCCAAATTGTCTCAAATTCGAGAATAACCTCCATGAACAGTAGGGAAATGAAATTTAGATTACTATGGAAGAAGTTTGAATGAAAAAGGAATTATATTGATCAAAATAGGGAAGGGTTTCTAAAGAGACAAACCTTGTTCTTGAAAAGAGAGAGAATGAACAAGGAGGCAATGATTTGGGAGGGATTAAATAGGCTCACCTAGGGTTTTGGGCTGGCCATTCTTGGGTTTTGGGACCCCATCTAATGGTCACCCTCACATCATGTCAAATCGATGGCTAGGATGGAACCTAGGTTTCAATGCTAGTCTCAACTAACTAAAACTAGCTAGTATAACTTGATCATTCTAACCAATGACTAGTCATGACTAGTCCAAGCTAACTAACCCTAGTCTAGGCCATGTCTAATCTGGGTTAGGGCTAAACTTCTAGGTTAAGGACTAACATAACACACAGCAATATTTAATTAATATTAAATTCACAGAAATTCCCATAAATCATAATAAATTCAAATAAATCCTAAAATGACCAAAATACCCTCTAGGCTAAAATGTACTAATTAAATATCCTAATCACATGGCTAGGCTCTAGGACAGACAGTCTCTACGGTTACACTAGCCAAACACCAAAATCATAAGTCATGATTTAAATAGTTTTAAAATGATTAAAAATTACTAAAAATTATATTAAAATTTAAATACCATAATTAAATAAATTAAAATACAAAATTTCAAAATTACCCTCATTTTAGAAACTGGGTGTTACAAGTCTACCCACCTTAGAAAAATTTCGTCCTCAAAATTAAAATTGTAGTAGTCCTTCTAGGTCAAACACCCCACAATCAAAGTCTCAAACATACCGTCAGATAATTATATGCGTCTGTCCAAAATCATGATACTCAGAATCTTCGTCGTACTAGTGAGTATGGCTACGATAATCACATAGTCCCCGACTAAGGCACATACCTCTAGAATCATGGTATTTAAAATTTTTGTATTGCCGCATGCTTGGCAGCGAAAACCTTAAATTCCTACACCCAAGAAATACGTCCTAAATTTGACTATATGTTCTCACTATGCCAGCTAAATACGACTATCGAAGATTCTAGATCCCATAACTGAGGTGGCCTAGCCCATATGATTCATCTCAGAAGAAAATCAAACATAACACAAGAACAACAGGACAAAATTGGTAAATCAACAAAGAATAGAGGGAATCAAATTTTTAAGACAATTATAAGAGGCAATTACAGAATTTGAATCAAAAGAACGGAACCTGCAACTAGATCTCCAACGGCCTGAGCATCCTCGGCTGTCATGGCGAAAGCTCGCCCTGGCTGGCCTCCCCTGGCTTGCTGCTGATGCTGAACGAACCTCTGCTGCTGAGTCTGCAATGGTGGTCCCCTCTGTTGCCCTGCCGGAGCCCTAGCTCCTGGTGCTACCAGAGCCAATGGTGTCGGGTTCTTGGGACACTCTCTACACTGATGCTCTGCTGAACTGCAAAGTAGACACATACCCAGCCTCTACCTACAGTCATCCCACCCATGGCCTTGCTTCTTGCAGAAGTTGCACACAGTGTTTTGCTGCTGCCTGGGTGCCTGTTGATACAGTACCTGTCTTTGTCCCTGATACTGAACAGGCCTCTACTGTCGCTGCTGGAAGTGGACAATCGGCTGCTGATACTGCTGTTGAATCTGTATATGAGGCCTCTTGACCTGGCCTCCGCTACTGCTGCCCCTAACAGGGTCTCGCCCTGTCTTGAGCCTCAGCTCAAGATCGTCCTCAGCCAGTAAAGCTCCCGTCAAAATCTCCTCGAAAGTGGCATCCCTGTTGCCCTTGGTCAAGGACTTAACTTTCTTGACCAGACCCTTCCGAAACCTCTGGGCCTTCGCCGCCTCACTCAAGCCCTCTACGACTCTGTTGAGGTGGCTGAACTACCCAGCGTACTCCTCCACTGACAGGCTCCCCTGAACTAAGCTCTCGAACTGCGACTCCAAGGCTCTGAGCGCTGAATCTGGAAAGAACTTCTTCTTGAAGAAGCCCTTGAACTCCTCCCAGGTCTATCCAGCTACCCCTACTCTGGGGTCTGACTGATACCAGGTACGAGCAAGATCTCGCATCCGGCTAGTTGCTGTCTCTATCTAGAGATCTGCCGGTATCCGAGCCAGGCGGAAGATCTCCTCTATATGTTCGATCCACTCGTCAGCATATAAAATCCCCTCCGTTCCCAGGAAGTCTCTGGGGCTCATCTTCTGGAACTGCTCTATCCCCGGTGTCTTCGGCTGCTGGACTGCTGGTCGAGCTGCGACTATCGTAAGGGCCAACTCCATGCCCCTGTCCTGTCGGGCCTGCTGCCGGTCCATGAACTGTTGGAAGTAGGAGAACATATGTGCCGCATCTACGTATCCTGGAGGCAACGACTGCTGGAAAGGCACCTCGGGGATGACTGGGTCCTGCCCTCGAACTGGTGGAGGCATACCCCCTGCTGCTGGTGGAGGGGCTCCTCCGAACGCAGCTGAAACGCCTACCCCAGCTGGCATGACTGGGGCTACAGTACCAGGGGCTGGCTGCTGGATATGAGAGGTGGAGACCTCTCATCGGCGTCCCCCTGGCCCTGGCGATATGATCTCGTCTCAACCATCCTGGAGACAGATCAAAGAAATAATTGCTGAGAATGAGTCGAATAGCAAGGCAGGACAGTTATATTCAAGGGAAAACAATATCAGCAAGAACTGAGATGGTATGAATTAGATAAGAGTTTTTCCTAATGTGATTGAGTACCTTCAAAATATCTTAATCCTACTGCAGGCTGTAGTGATACTCTAGTTCGAATACCACAACATAAACTCGACCTGCATGGACCACCACTAAAAATGTGTCACATCTCGCACCCACTGTGAGGGTACGAGAACGTAACAATGCCCAGCCTACGCCGCAGTGTCGACAGTAGAACACTGTCCTAGGTCAATCATCTAATAATATAAAGGTACCTGTACAGTATATACACTCCGAATGGAGGTGACATAGCAATATATAGTCTCAATCACATCTAAGACAGAATGATATGATAGAAAGATAGATAGATAAATACTGGAATGAAAGAATATACATAACAACCAGAGAGTCTAAGTGTCTAAGATAACATCTCAGCAACATCCAGAATACAAGTCTCAACTACTGAATATGAAAGAATATATACAATCTAGATCTCAAATGATAGAAATAGTAACCTAGACTAGGGAGCCTCAGTCTCTATAGCTAGTGGATCAGACTGAAAATCTGGGTCACACGAGTCATCTACAGCTGTCCCATATAATGTGTCTACGCAGGCCTCATCCTCTGTAATATTTTCAACAGGTCCAGTCAGGACAAGAACGAGCACAAAACATCTCACGCAGTTCATATCAAGTTAGGAAATATAAAACATGCAATAGAGTAAGGTACATGAAACACTGAAAGAAGAATGTATATGAAAAACAGTAAAGATTTGATAACAGAAAATATCTATATATGATAAGTAAGAACTGTAAGCCAACTGTGATTTAGAGTACAATATGGTTATATAAACGGTCTAGGACAATGCAATGGTAACTCCATTGTACGTGGGTATACAATAGACATATACAATAGTTATACAATGTTGTACAATAAAATTTGAGTACATAACCAATTCTACTCTCCCTCCCCAATCAATACACAAGGATCCACTCCAGTTACGTTATCTTATACAATAGTGTACAATGTTATACAATGGATGTACAATATTATACAATAGATGTACAATGTTATACAATAGTTGTACAATGTTATACAATAGTATACAATGGTCTATCCCTGGAACTCATATGATAATGAGAGTACAATA
Organism: Iris pallida; assembly: GCA_029216955.1. NCBI lineage: Eukaryota > Viridiplantae > Streptophyta > Magnoliopsida > Asparagales > Iridaceae > Iris > Iris pallida. Next base: position 10,080,661 of record JANAVB010013394.1, read on the forward strand.
TGCACAATGAGTATACAAGGATATGGGTATTCAATAAATACAATATGTAAGCGAAACGCACATCACTATATGTATTTAGTGAATACAAGGGGATAACATCTCAAAAGAAGATCCATATAGTACCAATCCGTGATAACAATCGTGTCAGCATCAAGTACAGTAATCTAGAGCAAGAATGTAAATCCAGACAAGTATAAAACGGTCTGAGAATGTACTCGCCTGGTATCTGAATGTCTGAAGTAAATGTACTGTCCGAGATGAGGTACCTGACTCCTAGTAAGAGCAACACAAGTCAAGATGTATCCAGGGGATGATAAATGTAATCTACTATGTATCTACATGCTGTCTAGGTTAACTAGACCAAAGTCAACTCTCGGTCAACTCTAGTCAACTAGACTGGTCAAACTAGGTCAAGCCTAAGCCAAATAAGTCTTACTAAGCCTAACCAGCCTATTCTAGCAAGCACACACCACATCTAGGCTATACAAGTTAACTGCACGCCCATACTGGCATTCAAGCCATATGCATAGGCTGTATCACATACGGTACATCCCATAGGCTATGTGCCATATAGGCCATATCATATTTTCACACATATTATATACATTGAATATTTATCTAATTTAATATAATAACACACACTCACTTATAGCCCACATTATGAATATATTGATATTATATATGTATATAGGCTATTAACATACATATACATATAGAGAGTTCCATGTGTGTGTGTATGTGTTAACATAGTGGCATGTGTGTGGGGAAATACTAACATGTGTGTACATGGTATAGGCTAGGGTGTTTAAGGACTGGTTTAAGGGGTTCCTATAGGGCCTGTCAAGGCTGATTTAATGGCAGCTATGGGGGTTTGATTTGAGGGTGTAATGACAGGTTTAGGGGGCTAGAATGGGAAGTTTTTAAGGGACTATACATGGACTGAAATGGCTATTGTTAGGGACTGGTATTGGACAGGAAATGACAGCCATATGGGCTGTGACAGTGTAGGGTGACACATGAGTGTGTGTGTTTATATTAGGATACATTGTGTGTGACTGCTAAACAAGAATATATATGTGTTAACAGTTAACATGGAACAAATGGGTGTTGCAGGAAATAAAAACCAGTGTAGTGTGGATGAACATTTGTGTGTGTGAGTATATTAAAACCTGTATGTGTGTAGTGTCCTAGGGTTCAGTGTTTAGGACAGTACACAGGAATGTGTGTGCAGGAAACAATAAGCTAACAGGTGAAAACAGAATATGTGTGTGTAGGAGTGGCTGTGTGTGAGAGAGTGAAACCTGTGTACAGAAATAGAGTGTATCAATGAAGGGTTTAGTTCAGAAAATAGAGAAGGGAACCCAAATCAGTTCACTAAGTAATAGATATGACAGTTTATTAGAAATGTAGGAAGGAACCACATCTAAATCTCAGATTTTTAACATAAAGGAAAACTTGGTTGTTCACAAGCTAACCCACATCAATCTCAGGTATTCATTTATTCAGTGAATCAAACTAATCTCAGTTTAATTCCTAACAAAACTAACATATATTATATTTCAAAATTCTCAGGAATTAGAAGATTAATGAATGGCAATGGTTCCCAATTTCAGGATTAGGAAATTCAACAGCTTTAAATAGTGTCCCAGTGTAATGTGTGAGAGTGTGGTAGTTTTCAGATTGTGTGTGCGTGTATAAGTGAGCTAATGTGTGTGAGAGGAGGACCTGTGTGTGTATATATGCAGATCAATGTTCCTAGGTTCCAGTTTACATCTCTCAGGAAATTGAAAACCAAGGCAATTTAACCTGTCATGATATCAGTTATTGAATCCCAAACAATACAAATTCGAAAACAGTGAACAGGGAATACTTGATGAAATCTGGAATCAATGAACACATTAGGACAGTGAAGGGAATTTGGGAAATGGAAAACAGTGAAGTACCCAAAACAGTTAGCTAATTGGCTGTATAATTAACAGGTTGACAGTGAACAATTGTCAATGTGTGTATAGAGTGTGAGTGTTGAGAGAAAAACTGGAAATTATATGTGTATGCGTGTGTGAACCAGTATGTGTAGTAATGTGAGGAATAGCAGTGAATAAATTCATTTTCTGAATTTGACAGGAAGAACCCCAAACCAATTTACAAAAACTAAATCAACGATTCCCTTTCATTAGCAAAATCAAAGTGAACTTGAACAACACCCATCAAACATGTAGGTAAACTAAATAGCTACTTAACATGATAAAAAAATCAGTAGGAAATAAACACAAACTCAGGAAATCAACCCAGCCAAACAGTGAACAGTCGGGTATCAGCCTATATTGAAATTCGATGAATCGAACCCAAAATTCAACATAATAATCACAAATAAGGGTTGGTAATTAATAAAGCATGTGTACATGTGTCTTGTGTGTCCTCACGTGTCGAGAAAACACGACACAGGCGTGTCTAACACGATGCAAACACATGGGGTGCACCCAGTGTTACACAGTGTCGTGCACACGTGCACGTGTTCGTAGAACACGACACACGACACGTAGGGTCTCGTGGTCATGCCCACGTGTAGCCCACGTGTCAGGCTACACATAGGACCCATCATGACACGACCACGTCGTGTCCAGAGTAGAAACGACTCGCGTATCAGTACGCGATTCAGACTGAACGCGCGCGCGTGTAAGACCAGTGTACGAGTCCTGGCGTGTCCGACACGACGCCGCTGGACATGAGGCTTAGGGGACAGGTTCGCAGACACTGCCCCCTCTTTTCAGTCCAAGCACGGCCCGCCACGTGGCCTGTGCACTAAGCACAAGGCCACGAGCAGCAGGGGAAACCCTAGCCACGCGCGAGGCTGTGTCCACGCCATCGTACTGACACGACACGACACAGAAACGTGTTCAGACATTGGAAACGTGTAAGCAACACAAAAACCTATTTTTCTATTCAAACAAAATCTGAAATTATGAACTGGCATTTCGTCGAACACCTACGAGTGCACACTGATACGTGTCCGATACGGACACGTAAAGGACACAAAACCTAGCAAAACCTATACCAACAGTTAGAGGACACCTAGGGCTTCCTATCCATGCCTAGAAACTGAAATTTTATGAAGGGAATGAAAAGTTACCTAGGTGTGTACTTCCTCAAGGAAAGCTTCAAAATGGGGGATCCTTCTTGCAAGCCCCCAAGCTCCAAATTGTCCCAAATTCGGGAATAACCTCCATGAACAGTAGGGAGATGAAATTTAGATTACTATGGAAGAAGTTTGAATGAAAAAGGAATTATATTGATCAAAATAGGGAAGGGTTTCTAAAGAAACAAACCTTGTTCTTGAAAAGAGAGAGAATGAACAAGGAGGCAATGATTTGGAAGGGATTAAATAGGCTCACCTAGGGTTTTGGGCTGGCCATTCTTGGGTTTTGGGACCCCATCCAATGGTGACCCTCACATCATGTCAAATCGATGGCTAGGATGGAACCTAGGTTTCAATGCTAGTCTCAACTAACTAAAACTAGCTAGTCTAACTTGATCGTTCTAACCAATGACTAGTCATGACTAGTCGAAGCTAACTAACCCTAGTATAGGCCATGTCTAATCTGGGTTAGGGCTAAACTTCTAGGTTAAGGACTAACATAACACACATCAATATTTAATTAATATTAAAGTCACAGAAATTCCCATAAATCATAATAAATTCAAATAAATTCTAAAATAACGAAAATATCCTCTAGGCTAAAATGTACTAATTAAACATCCTAATCACATGGCTAGGCTCTAGGACAGACAGTCTCTACGGTTACACTAGCCAAACACCAAAATCATAAGTCATGATTTAAATAGTTTTAAAATGATTAAAAATCACTAAAAATTATATTAAAATTTAAATACCATAATTAAATAAATTAAAATACAAAATTTTAAAATTACCCTCATTTTAGAAACTGGGTGTTACACACACATATTCACCTATTCATATATACACACACATATATCCTTTCAACTGATAATCTAAGTCACTCCTGTCATGACCCGTATCCGGTATAGGGGCACGAGTGCATAACAGCGCCGAGCCTACGTCGCAGAATCGATGGTAGAATGCTGTTCTAGGTCGCTATTGAACAACTCACGCAAATATATAATGTACTTGTCATAGATCTCAACTCCGAATGGAGGACAAGTATAAAGATATGGTAATACTCAATCACAGTCTAAAGCACGATAAGATATCACAGAAGTCTAGATAACTAATAAGACTAAACAACAACAACAACTAAATAAACTACTAAATAACTAAATAAACTACTAAAAAAAAACTAAATAAACTACTAAATAATAATATCTGAAAACAACCTCCAATACAATGTCAAAATCTCTACTTATTACAATTCAAGTTCAAACATGAAATCTAAAACAAATCCTCTAAACTAGTCTCCTGGTCACTCCTGAAAATCTGGACTCGGGGTGGCTATTTGTAGCACCCAGTTTCTAGAACGAGGGTAATTTTGAAATTTTGTAATTTTAATCTTTTAATAATAATATTTAAATCATGATATTATTTTTGGTGATTTTTAATTATTTTAAAACTAATTTTTATTGGTGATTTGTGATTTTGATGTTTTACTTGTGAAACCCTAGAGACTACTTGACCTAGAGCCTAACCATGTGATTAGGATGTGTTAATTATCATTTTTGGCCTAGGGGTATTTTGGTCATTTTGGTTTCTTGGAATTATTTGTTAATTATTTGAATAATTGTTGTTATTTTTGACTTTTGCTAGTTGTGACTTTAGAGACTAGCATAGAGTTTGACTTTGACTTTGGTAACTTAGTTAGCATGGTGTGGGACCCTAATCTAACTTAAGTTGGTCTTAGTTGACTTGAGTGTGACTAGGGTTCATGAGAGGATTGAGAGAGTTTAGTGTATTAGACTTTTGGTTAAGGAGTTAAACTAGCTAGTTAACAATCTTGGCCCAAAGCCCACCATGAGAGACCCTAACCCTAGCTCTTAATTAGGACAGCCAAAATAACCCAAATTAAACCTAATTTCAGGCTATAATGTCTCTCTTCATGACCACTTGCCTCATTTAGAACACCCCCTTATAGGAAACACTAATTTCTTCCCCATTTCATCAAATCTCCCCATTCGTCCACCAAATTGATCCTAATCTTTTGCACTGGATTCCAAATCTGGAGTAGAAGAAGAAGGAGGCTAGCTTGCAAGGAGGGGATCTCATTGGGACATAGCTTCATGCAGGAGACTTCACTATTTGGGGCTTTTTTTTGGAGATTGGATTCCTATAGGTAAATTCCTACAAAATACCCTAAAATCTTGATTTCTTTCCATAGATGCATCCATCTAGGTGTCCCCTAGCTGTAGATGAAGTTTGGTAGTAATTCGTGTCTATTAGGTATGCGTGTCGGATACGTATCAGTGTGTGTATCAATGTGTTTGATGAAATGCCTAAACCACTGTTTTATTCACTAATTTCTAAACTAATTTCATGAATGTGTAGCCTTATATGTATGCTTTGAATCCCCTAAGGACTGAACACAAATTTGTATCATTTTCATATCGGAAACGGCCGCGGACACGCTGCACGAGGATCGTGCTGTCCCCTGCTTCTCGGGCACTGTAGCGGACACGATACAATATGTTTTGACACGAAACTTAGTGGACACCTAGGATACATGTCTGACACTACACTGACAAAGTTTCATAGGGTTTCATCGAATAGATTGGGAGAAAACCCACCCGTACTAATTTTATACACACACACACAAGCACATAGACACTCAATGATACGACACTTGTATCACGACACGACACATCGTGGTCCTGTGTTAAGCTCCTAGACACGAAGCCCTATACCTGGCGAATGCCTAGACACGAGCACGAGGTTTGATGTGTCGTGTGTCGTGTGTCATGTCCTGGAGCACTTTGTACCTCCGTACGAGACTGCTCTGTACAGTATTCGTGTCTGTGGGTGTTTTTATTGTTTGGATATGTTCGTGTCTACTTGTTTGGACCCCTACACCCGCCTAACACGTATGAATGTGTCTAACCTCTGTGCACCTCTGATTTGGGTTATTATTGCGTTTTCGAAATCATAGTTGGGTTTGGTTGGTCGGGTTTTATTTTTACTGATACATGTTAAGTTTACCTAAGATTTTAGAGTTTCAATATTGATTTAAATTGTTAATTGATGACAACAGAGGATGACGAGGACCTTTCCCTACCTATTATGGACCTACCATAGATGACACCTGCGACTTGGACCTTCAGCAGGATCCATCAGCAGTAGAGGATGTCACCCCTATAGTTTAGGCTAGTTAGATTAGACTTCTATCTTATTTTGATGTCTTGTCTTATTTGGATACATTTATGTTATATTTGGGATCTTGTTGTTATTCTGGATTTTGTGGAGATGTTATCTTAGACACTTAGACTTCTTTTCCTGTTTGTATTTCATTTGATGATTCTTATTATCTATCTATCTTATCGTACTTCTACCTTAGTTGTGATTGAGCTATACATTTCTATATTGTCCTCCGTTTGGAGTGTATATACTGTACAGGTACCTTATATTTGTTAGATGTATGTGACCTAGGACAGCATTCTACCGTCGATACTGCGGCGTAGGCTGGACGTACCCACTTTTCGTTCCCCTACACTGGGTACGGGTCGTGACACATTTTTAGTGGTGGCCTATGCAGGTCGAGAGTTATGTAGTGGTATTCGAACCAGAGTATCACTACAGCCTGCAGTAGGATATAGGATGTAGTTTTGAAGGTACTCAATCACACCTAGGAAAAAAACTCTTATCTGATTCCATCATAAATTTTTTTGCTGCTTTATTATCTTCTTTGAAGTAAACTGTCCTCCTTTGACGTTATCGATTCATTCTTAGTAATTGCCTTCTTGTTTGATCTGTCTACAGGATGGTGCAGACATAATCTCATTGCTCCGGCCAGAGGGATACTACTGAGAGGTCTGCCACCTCTCGTCTAGCTCAGCCCGGTCAGGTAGCTCCCATGGTACCTTCTCATGTCGAAGTTTTTGTCGCATTCGGGGGTACACCTCTGCCTATTCCAAGATCTTCCCCTGTCATTCCTGATTTCTTCCAACAACAGCAGCAGCCGCCTTCGGGATTGGTTGACGTAGCACAGTTGTTCGACTTCTTTCAGGGATGGTGGAGGCCCAGCGACAGCAGTCCTCTCATTTTCAGCAGGGTATAGAGAATGTCCATCAGTTTGCCCTGACGACGGTGGAGAGAGTTATTGTGCAGCCCCAGGCAGCCAAGATACAGCCGTATCAGTCGAAGACACCAGGGATCCAGGAGTTCCAGAAGATGCGTTTGCGGGACTTCCGCGGCATAGAGGGGATTTTGTACGCGGATGACTGGATAGAGCACATCGAAGAGATTTTCCAGCTGGTGAAGATACCAGCTCGACTGCAGATTTAGGCGACAGGTAGTCAGATGCAGGACCTGGCTCGCACTTGGTACCAGACGGGCCCGAGGGTCGGTACAGAGGGACAGACTTGGGCATCCTTCAAGAAGCTGTTCAAGGAGAAGTTTTTCCTTGACACAGCTCTTGGTGCCCTGGAGATGCAGTTTGAGAGATTAATTCAGGGCAGTCAGACTATCGAGGAGTACGCAGGAGAGTTCTGTTGCCTGGGCATATTTGTTGAGGGACTCAGTGAGACAGCGAAGGCTCGAAGGTTCCGGAAGGGATTAGTCAAGGAGGTCAAGTCCTTGACCAAGAGTGACCGGAGTGCCACTTTTGAGGAGATTCTGGTGGGTGCCCTAGCAGCAGAGGATGATCTTAAGCTGAAGCTCAAGAGGGGATGAGACGCTCATGGAGCCAGAAGCAGCGGAGGCCAGGCCAAGAGGCCTCATGTATAGATTCAGCAGCAGCAGTAGTAGAGGCCTGTTTAGCAGCAGTTTTAGGGCCAGGGACATGCACTTTTCCAACAGACACCTAGGCAGCAGCACATTAGTTGTACCTTTTGCAAGAAGCTAGGTCATGGATGGAATGACTGCAGGAAGAGACTAGGCAGGTGTTTACTTTGTGGTTCAGCGGAGCATCAGTATAGAGAGTGTCATAAGAACCAGACACCATTGACTCAGGCAACAACAGGAGCTAGGGCTCCGACAGGACAGCATGGGTTTGTCCAGCATCAGCAGCAAGCCAGAGGAGGAGGCCAGCAGGGGCAAGCTTTCGCCATGACGGTTGAGGATGCGCAGGCAGTAAGAGGGATACTTGTAGGCTCTGTTCTTCTCGATTCCATTCCCACTTTAGCCTTATAATAACTATCTTGAATTTTAATTCCGACAGTTTTGTCTACCTCCTTGTTCATCGATAAATTTGATTCTTAGTATTCTGTGCTGTTTTGATTTTGATTTTTTCCAATATAAGTCGTATGGGCTAGGTCGCCTCAGTTATGGAATTTAGAATTTTCTACAGTCATAGTAGCCAGCATAGTGAGGACATATAGTCAAATTTTGGACGTATTTCTCGGACGTAGGAATTTAAGGTTTTCGCGGCCAAGCATGCGATAATGCAAAATTTTTTAATACCATGATTCTAGAGGTATGTACCATAGTTGGGGACTCTATGATTATCGTAGCCTTCCTTACTAGTATGACGAAGATTCTGAGTCTCATGATTTTGGGTAGACGCATATGATTATAGGATTGTATGATTAGAGACTTTGATTGATTGGGGGTTTGACCTAGTATAACTATCTTAATTTCGAGGACAAAATTCTTTTAAGGAGGGTAGACATGTAGCACCCAGTTTCTAGAATAAGGGTAATTTTGAAATTTTGTAATTTTAATCTTTTAATAATGATATTTAAATCATGATATAATTTTTGGTGACTTTTAATTATTTTAAAACTAATTTTTATTGGTGATTTGTGATTTTCGTGTTTTGCTAGTGAAACCCTAGAGACTACTTGACCTAGAGCCTAACCATGTGATTAGGATGTGTTAATTATCATTTTTGGCCTAGGGGTATTTTTGTCATTTTGGTTTCTTGGAATTATTTGTTAATTATTTGATTAATGGTTGTTATTTTTGACTTTTGCTAGTTGTGACTTTAGAGACTAGCCTAAAGTTTGACTTTGACTTTGGTGACTTAGTTAGCATGGTGTGGGACACTAATCTAACTTAAGTTGGTCTTAGTTGACTTGAGTGCGACTAGGGTTCATGAGAGGATTGAGAGAGTTTAGTGCATTAGACTTTTGGTTAAGGAGTTGAACTAGCTAGTTAACAATCTTGGCCCAAAGCCCACCATGAGAGACCCTAACCCTAGCTCTTAATTAGGACAGCCACAACAGCCCAAATTAAACCTAATTTTAGCCTATAAAGTCTCTCTTCATGACCACTTGCCTCATTTAGAACACCCACTTATAGGAAACCCTAATTTCTTCCCCCTTTCATCAAATCTCTCCATTCCTCTACCAAATTGATCCCAATCTTTTGTATTGGATTCCAAATCTGGAGTAGAAGAAGAAGGAGACTAGCTTTCAAGGAGGGGAGCTCATTGGGACATAGCTTGAGGAAGGAGACTTCTCTATTTGGGCCTTTTTCTTGGAGATTGGATCCCTATAGGTAAATCCCTACAAATCACCCTAAAATCTTGATTTCTTTCCATAGATGCATCCATCTAGTTGTCCCCTAGCTGTAGGTGAAGTTTGGTAGAAATTCGTATCCATTAGGTATGTGTGTCGGACACGTATCAGTGTGTGTATCAATATGTTTGATGAAATGCCTAAACCACTGTTTTATTCACTAATTTCAAAACTAATTTCATGAATGTGTAGCCCTATATGTATGCTTTAAATCCCCTAAGGACTGAACACGAATTTGTGTCATTTTTGTGTAGGAAACGGCCGCGGATACGCTATACGAGATACTGCACGAGGATCGTGCTGTCCCCTGCTTCTCGGGCACTGTAGCGGACACGACACATCACGTTTTGACACAAAACTTGGTGGACACCTAGGACACATGTCTGACACTACACTGACAAAGTTTCAAAGGGTTTCATCGAGTAGATTGGGAGAAAACCCACCTGCACTGATTTTACACACACGCACACAAGCACACAAACACTCACTGATACGGCACTCGTATCACGACACGACACGTCGTGGTCCTGTGTCAGGCCCCTAAACACGAAGCCCTATACCTAGCAAACACCTAGACACGAGCACGAGGTTTGATGTGTCGTGTGTCGTGTCCTGGGGCACTCTGTACCTCCGTACGAGACTCCTCTGTGCAGTATTCGTGTCTGTGGGTGTTTTTATTGTTTGGACACGTTCGTGTCCACTTGTTTGGACACGAACACCCCCCTGACACGTATGAATGTGTCTAACCTATGTGCACCTCTGATTTGGGTTATTATTGGGTTTTCGAAATCATAGTTGGGTTTGGTTGGTCGGGTTTCATTTTTACTGATACATGTTCAGTTTACCTGAGATTTTAGAGTTTCAATATTGATTTAAATTGTTAATTGATGATTAAATTGTAATATTAACATGTATATATATGTGGGATCATCTCTGGTTATTTGATTTTGTGGGGGTTCAATGTGGAGCTCGATTGGTTGTGTGAATGAGGATACCTAGGTCTAGCTGATACCAGAATTGGTACATTTCTGAAATAAAGGGTTGTGCTTATATGTGTGATGAACTGACGGAGGTTACTTGGTATTTTCCTGAGATTTCAGATCATTATGCTACTGTATACAAAGTCAGACATTAAACTCTCCCCTACCATGTTCTGAACACTGTAAACACACACACATAAAACCTGGAAATGGTTCACTGTCAACCTATGTTAAACCTGAGATACACTATGCAATAACATGTACACACATATTAACCTTCCTAATGTTGACACTAAACCCTTTTCTATATCACTGAGCACCCTTATATATATACATGTACACACACTCACCACTTGTTACACTAACACCTTGATACACCATGTTCACCCACTTTGCCTTGACACATTATATGACACACACATACACATATATATATATATGTTGACACCTTTACATGCTGCCCCTCTAACTTGTTTACAGAGAACAGCCCTTTAAACCTGAACACTATTGCCATGTTAACCTATTAACACATATGCCCCTTTCACATACACGCACACATAACCCTATGCCATATATTAACCCTATGCATTGTAGCACTTGACACCATGTTCACATGTTAACCCTTTCCTTTACTTGCAACTGCCATGAACACTTTTGACACAACCACACACACACACACTCTCCTACATCACTGTCACACATGTTAACCCCCTCACATTTTCCCTCTCTATATCTATATATACATATATGTTTACATGAATATACAATAATTAATGTATGAATATATATATATACATATATATATATATATATATATATATATATATATATATATATATTTATAAATATATATATATATATATATATATATATATATATATATATATATAAAATATGAATGCCCCCTTCGTTCAGCTCCTTCCCCCATCCCTCGAGCGCATGACCCTCTCGCCCCTACGCCATCGGCGGCGGGGCCGCGCGCCGCAGTCCGGCCGCCGCCCCCTCTCCCCCTTCTCGGCGTCGCCGCCCCCCCTCCGGTCGGGTCACCCCTCGGGCGCCCGAGACGGGTTCGGAGCTCCCGACCCTCGCGCCGTCCCCCTCCGGAAGCGGACTCTGGCTTGGTCGGAGGACCTCCGGACGCTGGCGGCTGCAGTTCCTCCTTCCTCCCGGGTTGTGGTGGCTCTTCGGTGGCCACGGCCGGTTGATCGCCTTCCCGCTGTTGCTGCTCCTCCTTCCGGTGAGCCAGGGACGGGCGCCCCCCCGCCACACGGCCGCCCCACTTCGATGGCCGTGGAACCCGTCGGTGTCCCGCCCTACGGGCGAGATTCCATCAGATCCTCCCCCGGGCAGCCCCGCTCCGCATCCCGAGCTTTCCCGCCCCCCTGGGCATTTTCGAAATTTGTATCTCCACAATCCGAATCTCTCGCCGTTGGTCGCGATTAGTGCGCCTCCTGTATCCCACTCTATGGACGCAGCTTATGCGCCTGTCGAGTTCGCGCGAGGCATGCGCCCATTTTGGGCTCCTACTTATGCGCCAAGTCGGGCCTTTGCGTGTAACGCCCCAGTCCCAAAATACGTAGGACTAGGAACGAAGCATGCCAGCTGCATATATACTCTAATATATAGAAATCTCGGATATACATATAAGCTGTATTGTGAATAATAATAACAAACAGTCACAGGTAAAAGCTATATCTCATCTACAGTAAATATAAAGAAAATGGTAACTCACGAATCAAAGTAAATGTCAAAATGTAACTGTTGACCGGGCGGAGACAAATCCACTACCGATACTAGAATAAACTGAAGGGAAATAGAGTCCAACCTCTAAGATAAATAGAATAAGAAATAATGACTAAATAGGCTCCTCGATCCAATAGGGACAGCTGTGGTCAGAAGTTACGACTCGCTCGAGCGTGAAGGATGAGTCTACACCGGAACCATACTCCTGCGGAAAGTCCTGCACACCTATACCTGGAGAGATCACCAGGTCCTCAGAGGGACGTAACAAGATACAAAAAGAACATGCCACATAAACTGAATAAATACTGCTCAATAAGAAAAAGTAAAATCAGATCATAACATGGTCCAATACACACCTACTGAACTAGCCTACCATCCCCCCAACCAAACAAGGACAAGAGATGGTAAACTAATTCTCGGTGACGTATCTTTCCACGCTATGAATCCAATATGGTATCCAGACCCCAACAAGGTTCAATACCTTCTCATCGAAGTAGTAAGCCACACCTATAACCAAACAAGAACAAGATGTGACGAACTAATCCGCGACTAGTTATTGTTCCAAGCCACGGTCAGATACAAGTACTCAAACCAAAAGTACTCATACCTAACGGATAAAGGTGCCTAACCGTTCTAAGTGAAATGTAGTTAAGAACAATCCCTCCTACGCATGGCCCCTGGCTAAATAGGATCGACATGGTCCCCTCTTGGGCACCAGAGGCCCCATCATTAAGAGCATGACGTTCCGCAGAATCGCCAGTGGCCGTCAGTAATCATGGGTAATCTGACCCGCGTCTCCGACGGAGCTCACGGGTTACAAAAGGGAATGTGCATCGAAGCCCATACGCTAAGGAATTGTCCTTCCCGCCCAATGCCTACTATGTTGTATCCACAACAGTGAACCTCTATAACCGCTAAGTCAAACTAGCATGCAACCTCTATTAGCGGTTATTCCTATCGTACGGCTTATACACACCGGTGGCCAGCCAGTCACGTATGTCCGTGTTCTACATATGACACACAACTTCGTGTTACAACGTGTCAAGGCTAATGAATGCAACAAACAAAGGTGGTCCCTTAAATCTAGGTTCAATATGTAAGAAAAATAATACACAACAGGAAATATAAATGAACAGTAAGTTCTAACAGGTTATGCCATGTATCACAGTTTATTTTGCATAAAGAAAATAATGAACAATGCATGAAATATGAGCTAAATAAATAAACAGCTTGTGGCAAGGTATCTTGCCTGGAGGTAGTATGCAGAATGGCGACGCCTGGTAACTCAAATCGTTAGAATAGAGAAGCACTGAAAGCCAACTTTTACGAACGACCTCGGATGATGAAATAAACATCACGAACAGATTTGGCATAAAAGAAATACCTTGGAAATGCCTGTCCAAAAGTCTAATTCTGGAACAAGGGCAAAATCGTAATTTTGGGTCAAAACGATGTCTGCCGTTGGACCCGTTTTGTACCGAAACACCTGCCAGAACCTACAGTCTCTAAAGTCATCAAACTATATGTCTACGGATCCGGTTTGAGAAGACGAACCCAACCGTATGTCCAAAGTTGGATTCCGGTGGGCCGTGCACAAAATCGCCCGTTAGAGCGGGTCACGGGCCCGCCAATTTGGCGTTCCAATCAACCTTCTCAGAATCGGACCAAACTAGGCATACAGGACCAAAAAAATGATACGGTCCTGATGGCACAAGTTTTGTCTCGATACGACGAACGTGCACAAAGTTATGGTCAAGTTTGCAAAACGTCGATACGGGGGTATCTCGGCGGATACGTACTGATTTCGTTGCGCACGCGCAACGAAATCGAGTTCCGTCAGTTCCCACACGTCGGCAACATCCATACGCGCCTTTCGATGCTTATAGTACGCGACCACGTCGCTCGGTTTGTCGGGGCGCATGCCGTATCGGTTGGTTTTTTCCCAAAATTTTATAGTTTTAAAACTGTTTATCCCCAATCTTTGGGTTCGAAGTTCATGGCATAGAATAAACGAAAATTTAAACTAAAAGAAAGGACTTGTAGCGCTACAGGTGGTCTATTTTACTGCTTAATTATTTTTGGAATAATCCAACTTGGTTGACGGGAAAATGCCTCTAAACAGGGGTACATGGATCTGTGTATACTGTTGTAAAATCAGTTTTTTCGGAATATTTGCATCATATTTTCGACGTGATGGTTCGACAATAAAGAAAATCAATTGTTGGGTCGTCTAGGGGGTCAGGTGGGCTATCTACGACAACTCGCAGCATCGAAAATTATGAATTGTACGTGACGAATTGAGTTGGTGAAGAGAGGTACCTCGTCTGGAACAAAACAGGGGACGTCCTGTTTCCTTGGTGTTTTATGGTGGTCGTCGGCGGTTCGATGGCTGTAGCGGCGGAGCAGAGGTCGGAGGAGGCACGCCTGGGGTCAGGGGGTACTGTTTTCGTGTGCAAGGGCTTGAGGAGGCTGTACGGTGAGTCGAGAAGGGCGATCAGGAAGAGTTTTAAAGATATTTATATAAAGTTTATATTTGATCTAAATTCAAAATCTAAAATTTTGATTTCGTATCTAAATCTAGGGCGATCAGGATGAGATTAGATTTAGGAATACTTAGTAAGAATAATTTTGCGGGATTTAATCAAAGATTAAAAAAAAAAACAAGCAGCTGAGCTGCTGTTTGGGTCGGGATTTTCGTGGGTTCATTGGCGGGGGCAAACGCACTGTTCAATGAACAGTGCAGCGCCTATTACTTTTTTTTTTTACAAATCTGTAAATATATATATATATATATATATATATATATATATATATATATATATATATATATATATATATATAGCCTTTAATAAATATTTATGACCTAAATAAAATATATAAAAAATCCTAACAACTTAACTAACCTTATAAAATATTTTTAAAGAAATATTTGGCACGTAGATAACCAAAGAAGGATATTTACAGTGGCTTTTTATTTAAATAACCAAAACTTTTTATATCTAGTTATTTACTAAATAATTTGATTAGTGTAACATATCATGAAATATTTAGAATAAAATCTAAAAATTTAGTAATCACTTGAAAATGTATTTTTGAGTGAGATTGTGCAACAAACACTAAGTGTAGCATTTGTGTTGCTAATCTACCATATAAAAAAATATTTACACAATTAAATACCAAACTTTGTTTATATAAAATAAAAAATTCTCCAAAATTTGGGGGATTACATCCTACCCAACTTATAAAAATTTCGTCCTCGAAATTAAAATAAAACTTAATGTGAAAATATAACAGTAAATCTTAATGGAAGAATATAGAGAGGATGAATACGAAGGGAGAGCAGGTAGTCATTTCGTAACTTGGTCTCTAGAAAGAGGGTGGAGATAGTCATAATAAAATTCTAACTGCCACCACTTTCTAGAAGATAGGGCATTCTTAGTCTTACAATGGATAATGGGCATCCAGTTGTTTGAGGGATTGGTTTGGTATGGCATGGTAAAAATCAAGTGGGATGAGAATTTCATCCGGGGTTGTTCTAAGGGTTAATAAGTCGCGCACGAGGTGTAATTGAAACGGAGCACAAGATGGTGTGTTAGTGTGGAACCTGTGAGTCATGTATGTAGGGTAATTTGTCTAGTTCATGAGGGTGGAGTTCATTGGAAAGGCAGGGCTAGTGTTGTGCTCCGAATATCGAAGCCACTGTCAGGTATCGAAATGATATGCGTAGAGATTGGGTGAATCCCTCATTTCTAAAGCATACGAGTGTTGTTGACGGAGGCACAGATTTTTAAGGCACGTCATTCAAGAATTTCTAACGAAGAAGGCAAAAGTTTAATTTATAAGCTTGCTAAACTATAGCCATGATATTTCTACTGGTGTCGAAGATCGTGCTCATGCATGATGACCATGCTAAGGAATGTATTGCTCAAATGCTAAGCCATGACTTAAATAAAGAATAGTAGAATAATACCTGTCAAATCTCTAATCTCAGGGTGGGGGTCTACCACAGTCATGGTAAATACTTGCCCTTGCCTTGACGGCTCGGGACAATCGATAATTCGATATCGTTTCGATCCGCACCTCAAGCATAAGCCAAGACGAATCCGACATCCGTCTCGAACGTGGCCCTTCTTTCCGCAGTAGTTGCAGGTAGGCCTCTGATAGGGTGTGGGCCTCTGCTGGTACTGTCCTATAGGCCCCCTGGTGGGTCCACCTTTAGTCGCCCTAACTGGTGCAGCTACCGGTGTGGGGCGTCTCTGTGCCTGATGTTCTTTATGAAGGAGCTCCTGGGTACGTGCTTCCTCCAAGACAACTGCATGAGAGACTCGAGACTGTGTAGTAGTGAAAGTCTTAAGTTCTGGTGCGAGCCCCTGGTGGAATCTCCTTGCCTTCTCCAGCTCTGTCGGGATTAATGTCTCACCAAATCTACTCAAACGGCTGAACTCTGCATCGTACTCATCTACCGACATATTCCCTTGCTTCAGATGAAGGAACTGGTCGTAGAGAGCGTCTCGAACATGGATGGGGAAAAATCTCTCATAGAATAGGTTGTAGAACTGCTTCCATGTGATTCCAGTGCCCAGTCGCCTTTCTTCAGCCTTCCACTAGTGATGAGCATTATCTTCTAAGAGTAAGTCGACTGCTGTCGTCCAATCATGTGCGGGCAACTGGGATGCCTTCAAGAATTTCTCTGTGCTGACAAGCCATGCGAAAACTTCTAAGGGACCCTCGGTACCCGTAAAATTCTTAGGTCCCATGTCGATAAAGTCTGCAATAGAGCCCAATATGGTTGTGGAGCTGGAGTTGCATCTAGTACTGAGGCTGGTGGTGGAGGTCTAGCTATGTAGGTCATCATACTCTACCTCAACAGTTCCATTTGTTGCCACTAAAATTGTAGCATAGCATACATAAACCGGGTGGTCGGGTCCGCATCAGTCGGAAGTGGAGGCAGTTGGGGTCCGAGCTGTGGCAAAAATTGCTGAGGCAATGGGGATGGTGCAGTCTCTCCTGGTGGTACTGCAGTAGTTTGCTCAACCTGGCTGACTGGGGGCACTTGGGTTTCCTGCTGCACCGTCGATGGGTTCGTGGTATTCTGCTGTAGCTCTAGCTGATACGGAGTCATCGGGGTCATTGGGGAAACCTGTTCTTCCTGAGAAGTTGCATCACCAGATGTGATGGCTAGGGTCGAGGTGTGTCCGCTGTGTAGAGTCATATTGCTGGCACGAAGATAAGGGCAATGTTAGAATAGATTCAGATAGGTTTTGAGTCAAGCAATTAAAAGAGAGTTTAATAAAGAATTTAAAATGTCAACAACACGTGGATAAGATCCTAGAGGGCGAATATGTTAAGCTAACCATATCTCAATCCATGTAGAATCATACGAAAGGCGAACCAAATGCACTATGGTTGATCAGACCGCAATACACAGGTTCTGAGAAGACAATGTATCAGTAGGCGCCCACAATAAAACATATGTCCTGAACAAGCTCGATGAGAGAGTAAGCTCGCAAAACTAGGCTACAATAGCAACATTAGTCAAGGTAGTCCAATTAAAAATACGCGAGATAATGATGTAAGAAAATATAAATAGCTTAAGCTACTTAAGAATCGAAGTCGTGTTCGGTATTCGTGCCTATGCAGTCGTCCTACTGTCTTCTTATCTAAGGCCTTGGTTAAAGTCGAAGTAAGTTAGGTTGTAAGGCTTCCTACCCAACTTATAAGAGTTGGACCGGTTGTCAGCCCCTGTTTTTCAGTTTTAGTTAAATTAGTGCTAATTAATTTTTAATGTCATTTATAGCCTTAAAATAATTATTAGGATTTTTAGGAATTTTTCTAGAATTTTTAAATGATTTTTAAATGAGTTTTATATATTAAAAATATCACTTTGCAATTTATTTAAATGTTTTAATATCATTTTGTAATTATTAGAATTGTTATATATTGGTTTGCAATTTCCTAATTGTTATGTGCAAATTTCTTTTTGCACATAAACAGTGCGGGATGGGTTATGCAAATTCTATTTTGCATTTAGACTCTGCTAGGGACCTATTTGCAATTACCTAAACTACAGGGACCTAAACGCTAACCCTAATCCTACCCACTCCCTGACCGACGACCGACGTCGAGCTGACCGGCGACTGCCCCCGCCATTTCTGGCCAGCGCGACGCCCCCAACCGACCTCCCTTCCCTATAAAACAAACCCTAGACTCAGCCCTAACCCTAGAACAACCCACGACCACCACCGACGCTCCCCAGCCCCCTTTCTTCCCCGACGAGCAAAGACCCAAACCCTAACTCCGGCGAGACTCGTCCACCACTCCACAACAACCTTCACCGCCAACCACCGCCGTCGACGAGTTCGCCGCAGCGAGCTGAGTCGATCGCCACCACTCCACCGCGACCACTCCGCCGCGACCACGTCGCCTCAGCCGCCGTCGAGCACCCTCGAAACCCATCGAGAAGTCGGACACGTAAGTGGCAGCGTCAAATACGTGTCGTGCGTGTCTCGTTTTCACGTACGGCGTTCGCCTGGACACGAGCGTCCTAGGGGTAAGTCTGGACACAATGAATTCGACCTGTGCGTGTCGTGCTTAGCACAGACACGCGACACCTGTGTCCCTAACTGTCAGGACACAGGATTTGTTATATCGGGTTTACTGTTATTAGCTTAAAACCTAAATAAAATAAACTAAAACCCTATCCCTAACACGACCCACGGGCTGACCCCCTGGCCAGCCCGACAGAGCCTAACCCCCCCCCCCCCCCGCGCTCTGTTGGCTCGGGTTCGAGCATTTCTGTTTCCTTTCCCTTTTCTTTTCCTTTTTCTTTTTCTTTTTCTTTTTATATATATATTTATATATATATATATATGTATATACATTTATTTTTGTATATATATGTATTACTATATATACTATATTTATGTATATATATACTTGCTGTTTTCTTTATATATATATATATATATATATATATATATATATATATAAAAATATATATATATATATATATATATATATATATATATATATATATATAAATGTGATGGCTCCTCTCCTTCTCCCCTTGCTCCCCGAGAGATCCCCCCCCACCCCCTGGCCGGCCTAGGCCGGCCGCCCCTCCCTCCATTCCAGCTCCGCCCCTTCCTCCCCCCCTCCTCATCTCCCCCCTGTGCCTCCCCGATGTCGCCCTCCTGGCCTCCCGACGTAGTAGCCTTGTTCCGTCGTCACCTCCTCTC
This sequence comes from Iris pallida, assembly GCA_029216955.1. Lineage (NCBI taxonomy): Eukaryota > Viridiplantae > Streptophyta > Magnoliopsida > Asparagales > Iridaceae > Iris > Iris pallida. Next base: position 10,100,261 of record JANAVB010013394.1, read on the forward strand.
CGCGGATCTCCTGTCCCGCCCCTCTCCTCCTCATCCTTCTCCCTCCCCCCCCCCTCTCAGGCCGACCCCCCCTCCGCTATTCGCCCTCCGCCGCACCCAGAGGGTGGCCCCCTTGGCCTCTCGCTGGCTCCGCTAGCAGGAGCTCTCCCTCCCCCCTCCACGGTCGGCAGCTCGGTCGGCAACGCCCCCCTCCCGCCTCTTCCCCGAGTACCCCGCCCATCCCTCAGTTCGAATTTCGAATTTCCACACTCGGGAGCCGCGCCCGCCTGTTCGGATGTCTTCGGGCCCCCCGCCCCATTGCCCCTCGGGCTCCCCAACCGCAGCGCGCGTTCCGAGGAGGCCTCTCTTGCGCAGCTGCTGGAGATGGCGTCCTCTATTTTTGCGCAGCAATTCTGGAGCCTTCTTACCCAGGGCGGGTCCCCTCCCCTCGCGCAATCGGCCCCTGTTTCCCTCCCTCGGGATGCGGGCTCTTTTGGTGCGCAGTCCCCTTCTTTTTCCCCCAGGGGAGAGGCCCCGCAGGGTGGGTCCCCCTTCTATGCGCAAGCGGCTTATCCTCACCAGGCGCAGTTCGATCCGTCTATTACCGCTTGGGAAGCGGTCTCTCAGGGTGGGCCCGTTCCCTCTGCGCAGTTGCCTTCCACTTGGGGAGCAGCTTCCCAGGACGTATCACCCCCCATTGCGCACCCTCTCACCTCTCCCCTCTCCAGCGGAATTCGGCTCCCGTCCCCTTGCGCAAATCAGCATCTCCCATCGGTCTCTCCCCCCCATTGCGCACTCTTACACCTCGCCCCTCCCCAGCGCAACTCAGCTCCCGCCCCCTTGCGCGAATCAGCATCTCCCATCGGTCTCTGGGCTGCCCTCCGCCCCACCACCCCTGAGCGCGAACCGCGCGTCTCCTGCGCAGTTACCCCGGGGCTCCTCCTCTGTGGTGGTCGACGCGGCGCGCCACTGCCACTCTCTCCCGGGCGGAGTCCCGATCCCAGATCCCATCGAAGCTCCGCCCCCCGGACCCCAGCGCCCCTTGCCTGGCAGTTCCCTCCCGGCTTCCTCATCCATCGACCCAACCGCGGGGACCATCCTCCCTCCGGGCGGCCATTCCTCTGCCCACTTAAACTCCAAGGGTCCGTCTGCCCCGGGGTCGGATCTCCCGTCCTACGCTGCTGTACTGCGCCCGGATCTTTCCCCTTCGAAGGGCCTGTCTCTCCCAGACGTTCTTCTGTCGGACATTGATTATCCTCAAGACTCTTCGGCCCCAGTCATACCATTCTCAGAAGTGGAATTGTCTTCGCTTGCTGAAGCCTTTCCTCACACCTTCATTCTGAAATTCTCCTCGGGTTGTCCCAAACTGGCCAAGGTCCAAGAAGCGATCGCCAGGTGGAATCTAGCGTCCGCCTATCGCGTGGCCCCCCTAGACCCCAGGCACATCATCCTTCACCTTTCATCGGATGCCGACCACAGGTCCGTGTGGTCCAAGGGCACTGCCAGGATTGAGGGTCTCCAGATGAAGATCATTAAGTGGACCCCGGGATTCAATACCAAGGAAGACTCACCCACCGTGGCAGCGTGGGTAACCCTCCCTAACCTCCCTCTAATTTGCTTCGTCCCAGCGGCGCTAAAACGCATCGCCAACTCATTCGGAACGTATGCGGCCACGGCACCCGAAACCAGCAATCTCACTAAAGCCCACTACGCCAAAATTTGCGTTGAGCTAGACCTCTCCTCAGATCCTCCCAACTTTATCACCATCGAACTGGGCAATCACTCCCACACTCAACGAATCATCTACGACAATCATATTCAGTTTTGCAACCACTGCCACCTAAGAGGCCATCTTCCAAAGTTCTGCCACCGGCTTCACCCGGAGCTAAAAAAGAAGCAATCCAGGAAAGAGAGAGTCCCTTCCAAGGGCAGTTCCCCAAAGTCTCCCATTTTACCTCTCCCGAATTCTCACATCCGATTCGAATCCAGCCCCAGCGAGCTAGCCTCCAGTGAACCACCGAGCAGGGCGATGGTCCCGTATATTTCCCAGCACATAGCAACATCCAACCAATTTGCCATTCTCGAATCAGAGGACCCGGAATCGGAGAGTACCCACGATGATGCTAGGCTTCCTGAGCCTCAGTCACCTACCCCACCCTCCCCCATCCTCCTGAGAGCGAAGAAGGGTTGCGTCCCAGGCAGCACAGAGCAGCTCCTCCCCCTTAGTGGTAAGGAGGCAGACCCCGAGGCGTCTTCCCCAAACGACGCAGATCATCAGGCTCCCATGGAGAATTCAGTCGTTGACGCCCTAGCTCTCCTTGGTCCCGACAAAGCGAGAAGAGGAAAGCAGGTCCTGGATGCAGGAGTTCCTCTGCAGCAATTGATGACCGACGACTCCCTGGCCATCCCTCCGGAGGATCCTATTGTTGACTCAGCGGGCGACCTAATAGGCCCATCTTCCAGCCCGACTAAACTCCTCAACCCCAATCCCCCAACAACATCGAGAGCGGAAGTGCCGAACCCCAATCGGAGCTCGGAAAGCGCAGATAAGTCCGTAACCATCCTTACCAGGTCCGCCGCAAGGCGGAACAAAAAACCTGCACACCATCCCACCCATGCTTAACATCCTATCCTGGAATGTGAGAGGGCTGGCCAACAAACCAACTCTTAGAAGAATTTCAAGCCTTCGGAAAATTCACAAGATTGACATCTTCATCATCATTGAACCAAAAATCCCGGCCAAACGTCTGAAATCTACCCAGCTGGCTCTTGGCCTGCCAACAGCAATCTCAGGCAAGCACGACATTTGGATTCTGGGTTCGAAGGAGGTCACCCTTGACATCATCCAGGATTCCCAACAAGCCCTCTCTTGCTGGATCACCCACCCCACCCTCCCTGAGCGCGCCATCCTTTCAGCGGTACACGGCAGCTGTGTCATCGCTGAGCGCAAAATCCTCTGGAACGACCTCCTCGATACCTACCTCCACAACACTAACATCCCCTGGCTCTGCATAGGGTATTTCAATGCAATCACCCGCAGAGATGAGAAGATCGGAGGTCGTCCCACACCCCTCTCAGCCATGCAAGACTTCAACGACTTCATATTCAACGCTCATCTCACTCCTCTTCAGTTCAGAGGCAGCGAATTCACCTGGTGTAACATGCAAGACGGCGATCGCCGACAATATTCCCGCCTGGATAGAGCCCTCATCAATGCAAACTGGCAAGGCATGAGAATCAGTTCCACCCTGTCCCACCTTAACTCTACCGAATCCGACCATGTCCCCCTTCTGATGGAGATTAAAAACAACACCATCCTCCCCAAGAAGAACTTCCAATTCCTCGACTTTTGGACTGATCACCCGCAGTTCCTGCGCATCGTTGCCGAAGCTTGGAATAGCCAGGACTCCCCCAACCCCCTCACTCGGGTCAGTAACAAGCTCAAGGCTACCAGGAAAGCCCTTTCCAATTGGAGCAAACAAGCCTACGGGGACATTTTCCAAGCTATTCGCGTCGCCGAAGACGACGTCGCCCGGGCCGAAGCCAATTTCCTTATCGACCGATCCCCCGAGGCCAGGAGAGCTCTCAACCTTACCAAGGCCATCCTCAAATTCAGACTCAAAGTTGAGACCGAATTCTGGAAACAGAAAGCTAGGCTGAAGTGGGACAGTGACGGGGACAACAACTCCAAATACTTCCACGCCTGCGTCAATGGCAGAAGAAACAAACTATCTATTCATCATATAACCGACGAGCACGGCATCATCAGAACTGACCACAAGGGCATCCAAGAGGCGGCGGCCGATTACTTCACCAAATTATTCTCCAAGGAAACGGTCAACAAAGACGCCTCTTTCCTTGACCAAATCCCTTCTATCATTAGTGAGTCCGATAACTTACAGCTGGAGCGACCCCTATCTGATCAGGAAGTGAAAGACGCGGTATGGGCATTGAATGAGCATAGTGCCCCCGGCCCAGACGGATTTACAGGGACATTCTTTCGCTCCTGCTGGGAGATTATCAAGCGGGACATTACCGACGCGGCCATCGCCTTCCTTCAAGGAGCTCATTTCCCCAAAGCCATCTCCAGCGCCAACCTCATCCTCATCCCAAAAAAAGACAACCCTAACTCATTCCGCGACTTCAGGCCTATCAGTCTTTGCAACTTCATCAACAAGATTATATCAAAAATCATTGCTTCCAGAATGTCTGACATTCTTCCCAAAATCATATCGGAGGAGCAAAGCGGATTCGTTCGAGGGAGAAACATCCAGGACAACATCATGTTGGCCCAAGAGCTTATTACTTGCATGAGATTTCCTGTTCGAGGGGGCAACATCGCCATCAAAATCGACATGGAGAAAGCCTACGACAGACTCGACTGGCAGTTCATGATCTGGGTCTTTAGAGCTTTCGGATTCTCGGAGATTTGGACCAACACAGTGTGGAGAGCCATTAGCAATTCATGGTTCTCCACAGTCATCAACGGACAATCCGAGGGATTTTTCAAATCCAGTCGCGGAGTCAGACAAGGCGATCCCTTGTCATCCACGATCTTCATCATAGCAGCTGACGCTCTGAGCAGAAACCTCAACAACATGGTCAACATCCCAAACTTCCAGCAATATCACACCGCCAGTGGTTGCCCCATCATCACCCACCTGGCTTTTGCTGACGATTTACTTATTTTCTCATCCGGGGACGTCGGGTCGATGGAGGTGGTGCATAACACTCTGAATAGGTATTCCAAATGCTCAGGGCAGAAAATAAATCACTCCAAGAGCGTCATCTATACCCACCACAGCACCAACATCGAGAATACCACCAGTCTTACCAACATATCTTCCTTTGCGGTGGCCCACCCACCCTTCAACTACCTTAGTTGTCCCCTGGTGTATGGGAGATCCAATGCCAGCACCTTCGAGACCCTCATCACCAAGATCAGAAACAAAATTGATGGGTGGCACAACGCCACCTTATCCCCTGGCGGCAAAATAATCCTCATCAAGCACGTGCTCAACTCCGTCCCCATCCACACTCTAGCGGCTTGCTCTCCGACCAAGAAGGTCCTGGCGTCGATCGAGCAGATCTTTTGCAAGTTCTTTTGGGGCCACAATGACGGTCATGACAAGCACCACTGGGCTAGTTGGGATGCCATGGCCACTCCGACCGCGAGCGGCGGGCATGGATTCACTAAACTCAATCACACCGTGAATGCATTTTCTATGAAACTGTGGTGGAAATTACGCACATGCGATAACCTTTGGACCAGATTTATGAAGGCAAGATACTTCAAACACATCCACCCAGCGCTAGCCAGAGCTAATTGCAGATCCTCAGCGGCTTGGCGCCGCATCCTTCAGGGCCGAGAGCTGGCAGAACCGGCGATTAGACTCCAGCTGGGTGACGGCATGGCCAACCTCTTCCTGGAGAAATGGACCGGTGACAGCCTGATCCCGAACATCCATGGAGCCCCAAACAACAGCAGGATTAAAGACCTGTGGAACTCCACTAACAACGTCTGGAATTGGGACCTGATTCGCGAATGGGCCGGCGACGGAACGGTCGACAGCATTCGTCAGCAAGGGCTTATCATTGGTAACGACAAGGACAAGCTAAGATGGTCGCTGGAAGGTTCCGGAGTATTCTCGGTGCGATCGGCGAGGGCTGCGATCCAAGAGAACGGACAACACCAGTTCATTGAGCAGTACTGGCAATCTTGCATCCCAAAGAAATGGTCCTTCCTCTTGTGGAGAGTCTTGAGAAAGAAGCTGCCAACGGACGAGACCCTTAAGTCCATCGGCTTTAGCCTAGCGTCTGCTTGCAATTGCTGCATTGAGAGACAGTCGGAGACCATCGACCACATCTTCCGAGAGGGAAGGCTCCCCGAACAAATCTGGAACATCCTCAACGGCATCTACAGCATCATCCCAGGCGACGGGCGCTTTAACGATCTCCTAGCCCTCTGGGGAAGAGAATCCCATGGCCACCAGATCGTAGCAGCGGCAGCCACCTGGGCAATTTGGAAGAATCGCAACAAAGCGAGATATGAGGGCCACCAGTACTCAGCCGAGCAGTTGATTCGAGAAATCCACCGGCAATGCCGCAAAAGGAGCGTGGTGTGCTCCCACTGTCCCCCTTCATTCTGGTAACCCCCCTTCGGTTAGTTTTGGGCGGGTGCTGTCGCTTTCGATAGCATCCTCGTTTTGTAATCCCTTCAGGCTTCGGCATTTTGAGCCTTGATTAATAAAAGTGGGGATTCTGTTAAAAAAAAAAATAAAAATATATATATATATATATATATATATATATATATATATATATTTATATATATATATATACTTCATCCTTTATACTTTATTATTTTATGTATATAAATATTTCCTTATGTATATATATATATATTATTATATATATACTATTATATATGTATACATCATTTTGTATATATATATATATATATATATATATATATATATATATATATATATATATATATATATATATATATATATATATATATATTATAGTTGAGTATTTTCTTATATGTATGTATATATACATATATTTGTATATATATATATATATAATATAGTTGAGCATTTTCCTATATATATAAATATCCCTATATTTATATATATATATATATATATATATATATATATATATATATATATATATATATAAATATATATATATATATATATATATATATATTTTATATATATATATATAATATATATATATATATATATATATATATATATATATATATATATAAAATAATGTTCATACTTTTATAGTTACCATGTAAAATATATATATATATATATATATATATATATATATATATATATATATATATTATTTCCTATATGTATTTTACTTAGCTTAGTGTAAATTATTTATATAAATAATGTTCATACTTTTATAGTTACCATGTAAAACTTTACCTTATTAAAATAATAATATTTATTTTGACTATTTACCAAATTATATTTTTATTATATTTAAATTACTGCAACCATTTGGTGTCCAAGCCTAGCATGGGTATTTGGGCCCAAATGTGTTTTCACACATTCAAGACCTGTACAAGTCATATTGGACTTGATTCATGGCCTTGGGTCCTATATTTGAACTTTGGTTCAAATTATATACATGGACAAAATATGCAGATAATTAATTATTGTGTGCATTGCTGTTTTTGATTTTCTAAAAATATTTAAAATATTGTTAAAATTATGGAAAAATAGTTTTTAGATACTATGTTAAGTTAGCTAATTTAGTATAAATTTTGTACTATTTAAATTACTGTTTTGCCCCTAGTTTGGCATATGAAACGAAAACTCATTTTCTGTATACTTAGGAAAACTGATTTTTATAAAATATTTGTACGGGTTAATAAATTCCAGAAAAATTATAATAAATTTCTATGATTAACAAGGATCACCTTGGTACTTTACTTTAAGAAAAACTAGGCTTTTTGTCTACTTCAAAAATTGTTAGAACACAATGATCTTTTGATTTATTTATTGATTAATTACGACTTGTAGCTTTTTGTGTTATTTGGAGTTTTAGTCGTGTTGAACCCCATACCTCACTAGTATAAAGACCCTAGAAAGTTAGTTAACATAGTGTGTCACCCCATATTGGTCTCCTATGCCAAGTCATTATTTTGGCTAGGTGCCCAGTCACAAGTCGTGTTTCACCAATTAGTGTCCTAGTATTTTAGCTTAGTGTAAAACTAAGTTATTATATTTTACTTCTACAGCGACAAGTTACTGGACATCCATAGCACTGTTATCGTAGCTTGTTTTGTTTTGCTTTGCTAGAGGCAAGTACTTTCTACGAACTTTACATATTGTCACATAAAATGAACTGCAAACCCCACCATGTTAAATGCTGATCCTTGGGGTAGCAAGTTAGATCTCTACATGTTGTACTTTCAGTTACTACCATGCTTAGAACAGTCTTGATGTATCTCTCACATGATTACAATATGGGTTATGGGAAAACTGTTAGTAGTGTACGTGATTATGCCCCTTCTCCCGTACGTATGTACCGAACAAGATCGACATTTTATATGTATACCTTGTCGTAGGCTTTATCTCAACGCGGATTTGTACGTATGTACATCTGTCGCTATTTTACTTGTACGGATGTACATTTTATTATGTGCCTCCAGCACATTGTACATCTATTGACCGATCACGTACCTGCTACAGTTTTAAACATTTTATATACATCTGTCTCTATGACATATGTGTCCTTGCCATGATAGACTGTGTGATGCCATGCTTTCCAGTTATTCCTCTCATGTTCATTTCCATGTTTCATATGCTAGTTTGCTAGATTTAGTACTTGCTTCCGTCCTGACAGGATAACGTTGTAGGTGTCCTTACTAAGGAAGAGTTACTCTGTGACACATACTATGGAGATACTGCCGAGGACCCGGCTCTGCTTTACGAGGATGTTCCTGCGGGGAACCTCGCCTAGTTGTCTTTTGTTTACTTAGACTTTTGAGAGTAGACATGTATTAGACTATATCATTTTGTAACTGGACATGTATCCAGTTTTATATTTCAGTTTACTTGTACTTGGATATTTTACTATATACGACGACTTTTGTGTTTGGAGCATTTATGATTCTTCTTCACTTATAGAACTGTTAGCACATTTAGTCTTATCCTGTTGTCTTTAGAACAGCTTACTACATTTTATCTCAACGTAGGCTGGGCATGACTCGGCCTGGCCCAACAATTTGGGTAGCGGGTCGTGACATGTTTTTAGTGGTGGCCCATGCAGGTCCTGACTAAACTGTTTGGTTACGTTATTGTACCAAGCATGCCTGCAATTAGGAACTTAAGGTAATTAGACAACATTAGGAAAGACGCTTAGAACACTTAGAGGAATGCTAGGATTGCAACATAGGAAATACATCACATGTTTGCTATTATAATTAGATTTTCTTGCATATGATTTCTTACTTTAAACAAGTCCTTATAAGTCTTTTTATGTAATTTAGATGGTGCTTACTCGTTCATCCCAGTATGTTACCCCCGAGAATGGGGCCCTCCATATCCAGTCAGCTGACCAGTTGACTGATACATCTCCACTTACCACATTTCCCCACTCCACAGATCCACAGACCCAGATACCACCTTCCACATCCCAGGCCCGGCAGGACCCGATACTTCTACCACCCCCTATCACTATACCTACCCAGGCTTCCGTCACACTCGACGGGAACCAGCTGCTCACACTGATTCAGGGGTTCCTAACAACCCATCAGGAGCAGACTACCCTACTCCGCCAGAGCATGGAGCATTCTGAGGGACGTCCCGTGGTCCCACCTTATGTAGAGCCGCGGCAGAGAGCGGGGACGGTCAAGGACTTCATGGGTCTGAATCCCAAGGAGTTTTCAGGGACTGAGGGCATAGTAGTAGCTGATGACTGGCTAGATTCAGTAGAGAGGAAGCTTCTGGGAGTTAGGATGCCGGATGACCTTCAGGTCGAGACAGCAGGATTTCTGCTGATAGACTTAGCCGGAGTCTGGTTCAGGAATGAGCCGTTGTTCGCGAGAGGTAGAGCCACCTGGGACCAGTTCAAGACCCAGTTCAGGAAAAAATTCTTCTCGACCACTGCTAGAGTAGCCATGGGGCTACGATTCCAGAACATCCAGCAGGGGAACAGTTCTGTTGATGACTATGCAGGAGAGTTTAGTCGCCTGAGCCGTTTTGCTCCTAGTCTGGTTGCTGATCCAGAGGAGATGACCCGTAGGTTTTGCCATAGTCTAGTTCCAGACATTGGCATTCTTATAGTGGCGAACGGTACGGCTGACTACTACCAGAGCCTAGAGTTGGCCCGGAGCATTGAGGAGCGTCTTCTGTCTAGCAAAAGGCCAGCTCCTGTACATCATGAGGGACCGTCCAAGCGTCAGGCTTTCTAGCAGAGAGCGCCGACGCCACCCCAGCAGACTTACCGTCCCCCTATACCACATCATCAGACCCCGCCAGTTCGAGCCCCGGGACCCCGACAGCAGCAGAAGGGAGTTATATGTTCTTTCTGCGGAAGACCAGGGTACGAGTACTCCATCTGCAGGAAGAGGTTGAAGCAGTGCTTAGCTTGTGGGTCTGCCACCCATCAGATTCGAGAGTGCCCAGTAGTGAAGACTAGAGGACCGCTCCCGACTCAGCAGCAGAGGTTCGGGCAGCATCTGCAGCAGCAGAAGGGACCTCAGGGGAGGGTTTATAGTCTAGCCATTGAGCCGGAGCCGGAGCAGGTTTCGGAGCCGGATTACTTAGCTGACGTCATCACAGGTCATGTTTATTTGCATACTTTTCTAGCTGTATATTTGTTTGATTCTGGTACATCTCATAGCTTCCTATCATTAGAGTTTATGCATAAACATCATCTAGTAGCTACACCTACTGCGGAGATTAGTAGAGTGATGACGGGAGGAGGACCAGTGCCTATTAGATCTATCTATAGATGTTCTATTTTTATAGCCGGGAGAGAGTTCATGGGACGATTCTTTGTGATGCCACTCCCCGGTTATGATATCATATTGGGGATGGACTGGCTTAGCTATGCCCATGCATCTATAGATTGCCATGAGGGTAGTATTTTGTTCAGTCCCCCAGGCACAGTACCATTCAGTGTCAGGAGGACAGGGCCGGAGATCAGCCTAGAGCCGAACTGTTGTGCGACAGTCGGGGACACAGCATCGCCACACCCTATCATTAGAGAGTTTATGGATGTATTCCCAGAGGATCTTCCAGGACTTCCGCCTGACAGAGATGTCGAGTTCACCATAGATTTAGTGCCGGGTTCATCACCAGTATCCCGGGCTTGCTATAGAGTAAATCCCAAGGAGGCCATAGAGATGAAAGAGCAGATTGATGACTTGTTGAAAAAGGGTTTCATTCGATCCAGTGCTTCTCTATGGGGAGCACCAGTGCTCTTTGTGCCTAAGAAGGATGGTACAGTCCGGTTGTGTATTGACTATCGGGCTTTGAATGCCATCACCATCAAGAACAAATATCCTCTGCCCAGGATAGATGATTTGTTCGACCAATTGAGCGGGGCGAAGGTGTTTTCCAGGATAGACTTGAGATCCGGGTACCACCAGGTGAAGGTTAGGCCAGCAGACATCCAGAAGACGGCGTTCAACACGAAGTATGGGCAGTACGAGTTTCTGGTAATGCCATTTGGTCTCACAAATGCGCCAGCTGTCTTTATGAACTTGATGAATAAGACATTTCACCAGTATCTGGATAAGTTCGTCATGGTGTTTATCGACGACATCCTGATATACTCGAAGACGCCGGAGGAGCATGCAGAGCACTTGCGGATGGTTTTGGGGATTTTGAGGCAGGAGAGATTGTTTGCCAAATTGCCGAAGTGCGAGTTCTTTTTAGACCGAGTGGAGTTTCTCGGCCATGTAGTCACTGGAGATAGAATCTCGATGGATCCCAGGAAGATTGCTGCAGTTGAGACGTGGAAGGCTCCGACGTCAGTTTCAGAGATCAGGAGTTTTCTGGGTTTAGCAGGCTATTATGGAAAGTTCGTCCAGGACTTTGCTAGGATAGCTGAACCCATGACGAAGCTGACGCGGAAGGACGCAGAGTACATCTGGTCAGAGGACTGCCAGGCGGCATTTGAGGAGCTGAAGAGGAGGCTGACGACCGCTCCAGTTCTGACTTTACCTTCAGGTTCTGGAGGTTTCACCATTTTTAGCGATGCTTCTGGGAAGGGGCTAGGATGTGTCCTACAGCAGCATGGGAAAGTAATTGCTTATGCATCTAGGCAGTTGCGAACTCATGAGAGAAATTATCCTACCCATGACCTCGAGTTAGCTGCGGTGATCTTTGCACTCAAGATTATGGAAACATTACTTATACGGAGAGCGTGTGGAAATCTTTACTGACCACAAAAGCTTGAAGTATGTGTTCACGCAGAAAGAGCTGAACATGAGGCAAAGACGATGGTTGGAGTTGATGAAGGACTTCGACATCGATTTACAGTATCACCCCGGGAAGGCAAATGTGGTGGCGGATGCGCTGAGCAGGCATCCGATGGCATGGTACCTGATGATTGATCGGCATTTGCGAGAGGATCTGGAGAAGCTCGGTATCGAGCTAGTTCGGCCAGGATCAGTGATACAGATGATGGCACTTGACATTCAGTCAGGTTTGATGGAGCAGATCCGGGAGGCACAGTCTACAGATGAGAGTCTTCGCAGACTTCGACCCCAGGCATTAGCTGGATTGCTGGATGACTTCACTATAGCAGAGGATGGATCCCTGAGGCATGGCAGCCGATTGTGCGTACCGAAGGGAGAGCTGGTAGAGGCAGTCTTGCAGAAGGCGCACCGATCGAGATATTCTATTCACCCTGGTGCTAACAAGATGTACCGTGACTTGCGGGAACATCTTTGGTGGCACGGGATAAAGAGGGATGTATCACGTTTCATCTCGAGATGCCTAGTTTGCCAGCAGGTCAAGGCGGAGCGCCAGAGGCCAGCTGGTTTGTTGCAGCCGTTACCCATTCCTGAGTGGAAGTGGGAACATATTACGATGGACTTCGTTTCAGGGCTTCCTCGTTCCCAAGGAGGGAAGGATGCCATCTGGGTCATCGTAGACAGGCTGACGAAGTGTGCGCACTTCATACCCTTCAAGGTGGGGCTTTCCACCGAGAAGTTGGCAGAGCTATACATGCAGCAGATAGTTCGCCTACACGGAGTACCGGTGAGCATCGTGTCAGACAGAGACAGCAGATTTATATTCCACTACTGGAGGAGCTTGCAGGAGGAGTTGGGCAGTAGGCTCAAGTTCAGTATGGCGTACCACCCGCAGATTGATGGGCAGTCCGAGAGGACGATACAGACACTGGAGGATATGCTGAGGACTTGCGTGCTGGACTTCGGAGGATCATGGGAGAGCCATCTGCACTTGGTAGAGTTTTCATACAACAAGAGCTACCAGGCCAGTATTGGTATGTCTCCTTTAGAGGCGCTATATGGACGACGATGCCGTACACCGCTATTTTGGGATGATGTCAGAGACAGAGTTATGCTTGGGCCAGAGATGATCACGGATGCAGCAGAGAAAGTCGGGATGATCAGAGACAGGCTCAGAGTAGCTCAGGATAGGCAGAAACACTGGGCTGATGCTAGTCGCAGACCGATGGAGTTCGCAGACGGTGATATGGTGCTAGTGAAGATATCACCTACTAGAGGGACGATCCGGTTCGGACGAGGAGGAAAGCTGAGCCCCAGATACATCGGGCCGTTCGAGGTACTTGGCAGGATCGGAGAGGTAGCTTACAGGGTTGCACTTCCACCCAACCTAGCAGGAGTTCACGACGTCTTCCACGTATCTCAGCTGAGGAGATATGTTCCAGACCCCAGTCATGTGCTAAATCATTCAGAGTTGGAGGTCGGACCGAGCCTTACAGTTTCTGAGCAGCCAGTGGAGATATTAGACCGGAGAGAGAAGAGGCTGAGGAACAAGGTTATACCCCTAGTGCGAGTAGCTTGGAGCCGTCACTTCCCAGGTGAATCTACTTGGGAGAGGAAGTCGGACAAGAGGGAGAGATACCCTTACTTGTTCGATCCAACCGCTGCGAGGGAACCACCCGTTCCCGCTTGATGCCTTAGAGGTTAGTTTCGATCGCAGCCTTAGTCATTTTGTTGCATTGTTTGCTATGTTAGAATATTGTCGGGTCTCCAATCCTTGTGAATTTCGAGGACGAAATTTTTCAAGGAGGGAAGACTTGTCAGCCCCTGTTTTTCAGTTTTAGTTAAATTAGTGCTAATTAATTTTTAATGTCATTTATAGCCTTAAAATAATTATTAGGATTTTTAGGAATTTTTCTAGAATTTTTAAATAATTTTTAAATAAGTTTTATATATTAAAAATATCACTTTACAATTTATTTAAATGTTTTAATATCATTTTGTAATTATTAGAATTGTTATATATTGGTTTGCAATTTCCCAATTGTTATGTGCAAATTTCTTTTTGCACATAAACAGTGCGGGATGGGTTATGCAAATTCTATTTTGCATTTAGACTCTGCTAGGGACCTATTTGCAATTACCTAAACTACAGGGACCTAAACGCTAACCTTAATCCTACCCACTCCCTGACTGACGACCGACGTCGAGCTGACCGGCGACTGCCCCCCGCCATTTTCGGCCAGCGCGACGCCCCCAACCGACCTCCCTTCCCTATAAAACAAACCCTAGACTCAGCCTTAACCCTAGAACAACCCCACGACTACCACCGACGCTCCCCAGCCCCCTTTCTTCCCCGACGAGCAAAGACCCAAACCCTAACTCCGGCGAGACTCGTCCACCACTCCACAACGACCTTCACCGCCAACCACCGCCGTCGACGAGTTCGCCGCAGCGAGCTGAGTCGATCGCCACCACTCCGCCGCGACCACATCGCCTCAGCCGCCGTCGAGCACCCTCGAAACCCATCGAGAAGTCGGACACGTAAGTGGCAGCGTCAAATACGTGTCGTGCGTGTCTCGTTTTCACGTACGGCGTTCGCCTGGACACGAGCGTCCTAGGGGTAAGTCTGGACACAATGAATTCGACCTGTGCGTGTCGTGCTTAGCACAGACACGCGACACCTGTGTCCCTAACTGTCAGGACACATGATTTGTTATATCGGGTTTACTGTTATTAGCTTAAAACCTAAATAAAATAAACTAAAACCCTATCCCTAGCACGACCCACGGGCTGACCCCCTGGCCAGCCCGACAGAGCCTAAACCCCCCCCCCCCCCCGGCGCTTTGTTGGCTCGGGTTCGAGCCTTTCTGTTTCCTTTCCCTTTTCTTTTCCTTTTTCTTTTTCTTTTCTTTTTATATATATAGTTATATATATATATATGTATATACATTTATTTGTGTATATATATATGTATTACTATATATACTATATTTATGTATATATATACTTGCTGTTTCTTTTTATATATATATATATTTATATATATATATATACTTCATCCTTTATACTTTATTATTTTATGTATATATATATTTCCTTGTGTATATATATATATTATTATATATATACTATTATATATGTATACATCATTTTGTATATATATATATATATATATATATATATATATATATATATTATATAGTTGAGTATTTTCTTATATGTATGTATATACATATTTGTATATATATATATATAATATATAGTTGAGCATTTTCCTATATATATAAATATCCCTATATTTATATATATATATATATATATATATATATATATATATATATATATATATATATATATATATATTATTTCCTATATGTATTTTACTTAGCTTAGTGTAAATTATTTATATAAAATAATGTTCATACTTTTATAGTTACCATGTAAAACTTTACCTTATTAAATAATAATATTTATTTTGACTATTTACCAAATTGTATTTTTATTATATTTAAATTACTGCAACCATTTGGTGTCCAAGCCTAGCATGGGTATTTGGGCCCAAATGTGTTTTCACACATTCAAGACCTGTACAAGTCATATTGGACTTGATTCATGGCCTTAGGTCCTGTATTTGAACTTTGGTTCAAATTATATACATGGACAAAATACGCAGATAATTAATTATTGTGTGCATTGCTGTTTTTGATTTTCTAAAAATACTTAAAGTATTGTTAAAATTATGGAAAAATAGTTTTTAGATACTATGTTAAGTTAGCTACTTTAGTATAAATTTTGTAGTATTTAAATTACTGTTTTGCCCCTAGTTTGGCATATGAAACCAAAACTCATTTTCTGTATACTTAGGAAAACTGATTTTTATAAAATATTTGTACTGGTTAATAAATTCCAGAAAAATTATAATAAATTTCTATGATTAACAAGGATCACCTTGGTACTTTACTTTAAGAAAAACTAGGCTTTTGTCTACTTCAAAAATTGTTAGAACACAATAATCTTTTGATTTATTTATTGATTAATTACGACTTGTAGCTTTTTGTGTTATTTGGAGTTTTAGTCGTGTTGAACCCCATCCCTCACTAGTATAAAGACCCTAGAAAGTTAGTTAACATAGTGTGTCACCCCACATTGGTCTCCTATGCTAAGTCATCATTTTGGCTAGGTGCCCAGTCACAAGTCGTGTTTCACCAATTAGTGTCCTAGTGTTTTAGCTTAGTGTAAAACTAAGTTATTATATTTACTTCTACAGCGACGAGTTACTGGACATCCATAGCACTGTTATCGCAGCTTGTTTTGTTTTGCTTTGCTAGAGGCAAGTACTTTCTACGAACTTTACATATTGTCACATAAAATAAACTGTAAACCCCACCATGTGTTAAATGTTGATCCTTGGGGTAGCAAGTTAGATCTCTACATGTTGTACTTTCAATTACTACCATGCTTAGAACAGTCTTGATGTATCTCTCACATGATTAGAATATGGGTTATGGGGAAACTGTTAGTAGTGTACGTGATTATGCCCCCTTCTCCCGTACGTATGTATCGAGCAAGATCGACATTTTATATATACCTTGTCGTAGGCTTTATCTCAACGCGGATTTGTACGTATGTACATCTGTCGCCGTTTCACTTGTACGAAAGTACATTTTATTATGTGCCCCCAGCACATTGTATATCTATTGACCGATCACGTACCTGCTACAGTTTTAAATATTTTATATACATCTGTCTCTATGACATATGTGTCCTTGCCATGATAGACTGTGTGATGCCATGCTTTCCAGTTATTCCTCTCATGTTCATTTCCATGTTTCATATGCTAGTTTGCTAGATTTAGTACTTGCTCCCGTCCTGACAGGATAACGTTGTAGGTGTCCTTACTGAGGAGGAGTTACTCTGTGACACATACTATAGAGATACTGTCGAGGACCCGGCTCTGCTTTACGAGGATGTTCCTGCGGGGAACCTCGCCTAGTTGTCTTTTGTTTACTTAGACTTTTGAGAGTAGACATGTATTAGACTATATCATTTTGTAACTGGACATGTATCCAGTTTTACATTTCAGTTTACTTGTACTTGGATATTTTACTATATACGACGACTTTTGTGTTTGGAGCATTTATGATTCTTCTTCACGTATAGAACTGTTAGCACATTTAGTCTTATCCTGTTGTCTTTAGAACAGCTTACTACGTTTTATCTCAACGTAGGCTGGGCATGACTCGGCCTGGTCCAACAATTTGGGTAGCGGGTCGTGACACCGGTAATGTGATTGAATGGTGGAACATGACGACCTAGTACACACGAAAGAGGGGTACGAATTTACGAAAGAATAATTTAACAAGAAGGAACCAAGTTAGGCAGTTGGGAGTTCGAAATAAAAGCGAGATAGAATGTCATATATGTAGATGAGATCCTAAATTTTCTAATCCTATACGCAGGCTTGCTTGGTACGGTAAAGTAACCAAACAATTTATCTTGACCTGCATGGGCCACCACAAAAACATGTAACGCCCCAGTCCCAAAATACGTAGGACTAGGAACGAAGCATGCCAGCTGCATATATACGAGATATACTCCAATATATGGAAATCTCGGATATACACATAAGCTGTATTGTGAATAATAATAACAAACAGTCACAGGTAAAAGCTATATCTCATCCACAGTAAATATAAAGAAAATGGTAACTCACGAATCAAAGTAAATGTCAAAATGTAACTGTTGACCGGGCGGAGACAAATCCACTACCGGTACTAGAATAAACTGAAGGAAAATAGAGTCCAACCTCTAAGATAAATAGAATAAGAAATAATGACTAAATAGGCTCCTCGACCCAATAGGGATAGCTGTGGTCAGAAGGTACGACTCGCTCGAGCGTGAAGGATGAGTCTACACCGAAACCATACTCCTGCGGAAAGTCCTGCACACCTATACCTGGAGAGATCACCAGGTCCTCAGAGGGACGTAACAAGATACAAAAAGAACATGCCACATAAACTGAATAAATACTGCTCAATAAGAATAAGTAAAATCAGATCATAACATGGTCCAATATACACCTACTGAACTAGCCTACCATCCCCCAACCAAACAAGGACAGGAGATGGTAAACTAATTCACGGTGACGTATCTTTCCACGCTATGAATCCAATATGGTATCCGGACCCCAACAATGTTCAATACCTTCTCATCGAAGTAGTAAGCCACACCTACAACCAAACAAGGACAAGATGTGACGAACTAATCCGCGACTAGTTATTGTTCCAAGCCACGGTCAGATACAAGTACTCAAACCAAAAGTACTCGTACCAAACGGATAAAGGTGCCTAACCGTTCTAAGTGAAATGTAGTTAAGAACAATCCGTCCTGCGCATGGGCCCTGGCTAAATAGGATCGACATGGTCCCCTCTTGGGCACCAGAGGCCCCATCAGTAAGAGCATGACATTCCGCAGAATCGCCAGTGGCCGTCAGTAATCATGGGTAATCTGACCCGCGTCTCCGGCGGAGCTCACGGGTTACAAAAGGGAATGTGCATCGAAGCCCATACACTAAAGAATTGTCCTCTCCGCCCAATGCCTACTATGTTGTATCCACAACAGTGAACCTCTATAACCGCTAAGTCAAACTAGCATGCAACCTCTATTAGCGGTTATTCCTATCGCACGGCTTATACGCACCGGTGTCCAGCCAGTCGCGCATGTCCGTGCTCTACATGTGACACACAACTTCATGTTACAACGTGTCAAGGCCAATGAATGCAACACACAAAGGTGGTCCCTTAAATCTAGGTTTAATTGTAAGAAAAATAATACACAGCAGGAATATAAATGAACAGTAAGTTCTAACAGGTTATGCCATGTATCACAGTTTATTTTGCATAAAAAAAATAATGAACAATGTATGAAATATGAGCTAAATAAATAAACAGCTGGTGGCAAGGTAACTTGCCTGGAGGTAGTGTGCAGAATGGCGACGCCTGGTAACTCAAATCGTCAGAATAGAGAAGCACTGAAAGCCAACTTTTACGAACGACCTCGGATGCTGAAATAAACATCACAAACAGATTTGGCATAAAAGAAATACCTAGGAAATGCCTGTCCAAAAGTCTAATTCTGGAACAGGGGCAAAATCGTAATTTTGGGTCAAAATAATGTCCGCCGTTGGACCCGTTTTACACCGAAATACGTGCCAGAACCTACGATCTCTAAAGTCATCAAAATACATGTTTACGGATCTGGTTTGAGGAGACGAACCCATCCGTATGTCCAAAGTTGGATTCCGGTGGGCCGTGCACAAAATTGCCCGTTAGAGCGGGTCGCAGGCTCGCCAATTTGGCGTTCCAATCAACCTTCTCAGAATCGGACCAAACTTGGCACACAGGACCAGAAAAACGAAACGGTCCTGATGTCACAAGTTTCGTCTCGATACGACGAACGTGCACAAATTTATGGTCAAGTTTGCAAAACGTCAATACGGGGGTATCTCGGAAGATACGCACTGATTTCGTCGCGCACGCGCAACGAAATCGAGTTCCGTCAGTTCCCACACGTCGGCAACATCCATACGCGCCATTCAATGCATATAGTGTGTGACCATGTCGCCTGGTTTGTCGGGGCGCACGCCGTAACGGTTGGTTTTTTCCAAAATTTTATAGTTTTTAAAACTGTTTTTCCCCAATCTTTGGGTTCGAAGTTCATGACATAGAATGAACGAAAATTTAAACTAAAAGAAAGGACTTGTAGCGCTACAGGTGGTCTATTTCACTGCTTAATTATTTTTGGAATAATCCTACTGGGTTGACAGGAAAATGCCTCTAAACAGGGGTACATGGATCTGTCTATACTGTTGTAAAATCAGTTTTTCGGAATATTTGTATCGTATTTTCGACGCGATGGTTCGACAATAAAGAAAATCAATTGTTGGGTCATCTAGGGGGTCAGGTGGGCTATCTACGACAACTCGCAGCATCAAAAATTATGAATTGTATGTGACGAATTGAGTTGGTGAAGAGAGGTACCTCGTCTGGAACAAACAGGGGACGTCATGTTTCCTTGGTGGTTTGTGGTGGTCGTCGGCGGTCCGATGGCCGTGGCGGCGGAGCAGAGGCCGGAGGAGGCACGCCTGGGGTTAGGGGGTACTATTTTCGTGCGCAAGGGCTTGAGGAGGCTGTGCGGTGAGTCCAGAAGGGAGTAGTTCATAGGTTTTAAAGATATTTATATAGAGTTTATATTTGATCTAAAATCAAAATCTAAAATTTTGATTTCGTATCTAAATCTAGGGCAATCAGGAAGAGATTAGATTTAGGAATACTTAGTAAGAAGATTTTTGCGTGATTTAATCAAAGATTAAAAAAAGAAAAAGCAGCTGAGCTGCTGTTTGGGTCGGGATTTCCGTAGGTTCATGGGCGGGGGCAAACGCACTGTTCAATGAACAGTGCAGCGCCTATTAATTTTTTTTACAAATCTGTATATATATATATATATATATATATATATATATATATATATATATATAGCCTTTAATAAATATTTATGACCTAAATAAAATATAAAAAAATCCTAACAACTTAACTGACCTTATAAAATATTTTCAAAGAAATATTTGGCAAGTAGATAACCAAAGAAGGATATTTACAGTGGCTTTTGATTTAAATAACCAAAACTTTTTATATCTAGTTATTTACTAAATAATTTGATTAGTGCAACATATCATGAAATATTTAGAATAAAATCTAAAAATTTCTAAAAATTTAGTAATCACTTGAAAATGTATTTTTGAGTGAGATTGTGCAACAAACACTAAGTGTAGCATTTGTGTTGCTAATCTACCATATAAAAATATTTACACAATTAAATACCAAACTTTGTTTATATAAAATAAAAACTTCTCCAAAATTTGGGGGATTACATCGCGCCCCAGATCATGCGCCTGCGGGGGATTATGCGCGCACCCGTCCGCATCCTATGCGCCCCCCGGTTATATGCGCCCCCGGAGGCTCCTCCTCTCTGTGCTCGCCTAGCGAGCAACCCCCAGATCATGCGCCTGCCGCAGACCTTATGTGCCCTTCAGGTTCGGGTCTGGGCTTGCCCCCAGAGCGGGCGCCTGCCTATGCGCTTCCCACGACGGCCTCATCCCCGTCCGTTCGCTCGCGCCGGGAGATTGGAGTTGTTGCCGACCCACTCAGGACTCTTCCTCCGACTCCTCCGTCTTCAGGACTCCTGTTCGGCACGTTTGTTCCCGAGTCCTCCTTCCCGCCCGCCCGTGGTCGCAGGCTCTCACTTGGAGCACTCTACTCAGGGCATGGCCCTCCCCAGCTCTCCTTCCCCTTTCCACTTTGCCAGGCAGCCCCCCAGCCTTGGTGTAGGGCACTTCTCGACCGACATCATACGCTGACGCCCTTCTTCCGGAACGCAGAGCAGCTACGACCCCTCCATCCGTAGATGTGCTGCTCTCCGACATCGTCTTCTCGGCTCCCTCCGACGGGCAAGCCTTTCGGATCCCATTCTCCTCAGAAGAGATTTCCTCCCTTTCCTATACCTTCGCAAAGACCTTCATCCTGAAGTTCCAGTCAGGATGTCCGAAGATTGCCGCAGTGCTATAAGCCATTGCAGGTTGGAGGCTCACATCAGCGTACACAGTCGCTCCGCTTGACCCCAAACATTTGTTCCTCCACCTTACTTCGGATTAGGACTTCTCTACCATTTGGCCAAGG
>JANAVB010013394.1:10121948-10151948 GCA_029216955.1 Iris pallida
ATGTTCATACTTTTATAGTTACCATGTAAAATCTATATATATATATATATATATATATATATATATATATATATATATTTATTTCCTATGTATTTTACTTAGCTTAGTGTAAATTATTTATATAAAATAATGTTCATACTTTTATAGTTACCATGTAAAACTTTACCTTATTAAAATAATAATATTTATTTTGACTATTTACCAATTATATTTTTTATTATTTAAATTACTGCAACCATTTGGTGTCCAAGCCTAGCATGGGTATTTGGGCCCAAATGTGTTTTCACACATTCAAGACCTGTACAAGTCATATTGGACTTGATTCATGGCCTTGGGTCCTATATTTGAACTTTGGTTCAAATTATATACATGGACAAAATATGCAGATAATTAATTATTGTGTGCATTGCTGTTTTTGATTTTCTAAAAATATTTAAAATATTGTTAAAATTATGGAAAAATAGTTTTTAGATACTATGTTAAGTTAGCTAATTTAGTATAAATTTTGTACTATTTAAATTACTGTTTTGCCCCTAGTTTGGCATATGAAACGAAAACTCATTTTCTGTATACTTAGGAAAACTGATTTTTATAAAATATTTGTACGGGTTAATAAATTCCAGAAAAATTATAATAAATTTCTATGATTAACAAGGATCACCTTGGTACTTTACTTTAAGAAAAACTAGGCTTTTTTCTACTTCAAAAATTGTTAGAACACAATGATCTTTTGATTTATTTATTGATTAATTACGACTTGTAGCTTTTTGTGTTATTTGGAGTTTTAGTCGTGTTGAACCCCATACCTCACTAGTATAAAGACCCTAGAAAGTTAGTTAACATAGTGTGTCACCCCATATTGGTCTCCTATGCCAAGTCATTATTTTGGCTAGGTGCCCAGTCACAAGTCGTGTTTCACCAATTAGTGTCCTAGTATTTTAGCTTAGTGTAAAACTAAGTTATTATATTTTACTTCTACAGCGACAAGTTACTGGACATCCATAGCACTGTTATCGTAGCTTGTTTTGTTTTGCTTTGCTAGAGGCAAGTACTTTCTACGAACTTTACATATTGTCACATAAAATGAACTGCAAACCCCACCATGTTAAATGCTGATCCTTGGGGTAGCAAGTTAGATCTCTACATGTTGTACTTTCAGTTACTACCATGCTTAGAACAGTCTTGATGTATCTCTCACATGATTACAATATGGGTTATGGGAAAACTGTTAGTAGTGTACGTGATTATGCCCCTTCTCCCGTACGTATGTACCGAACAAGATCGACATTTTATATGTATACCTTGTCGTAGGCTTTATCTCAACGCGGATTTGTACGTATGTACATCTGTCGCTATTTTACTTGTACGGATGTACATTTTATTATGTGCCTCCAGCACATTGTACATCTATTGACCGATCACGTACCTGCTACAGTTTTAAACATTTTATACATCTGTCTCTATGACATATGTGTCCTTGCCATGATAGACTGTGTGATGCCATGCTTTCCAGTTATTCCTCTCATGTTCATTTCCATGTTTCATATGCTAGTTTGCTAGATTTAGTACTTGCTTCCGTCCTGACAGGATAACGTTGTAGGTGTCCTTACTAAGGAAGAGTTACTCTGTGACACATACTATGGAGATACTGCCGAGGACCCGGCTCTGCTTTACGAGGATGTTCCTGCGGGGAACCTCGCCTAGTTGTCTTTTGTTTACTTAGACTTTTGAGAGTAGACATGTATTAGACTATATCATTTTGTAACTGGACATGTATCCAGTTTTATATTTCAGTTTACTTGTACTTGGATATTTTACTATATACGACGACTTTTGTGTTTGGAGCATTTATGATTCTTCTTCACTTATAGAACTGTTAGCACATTTAGTCTTATCCTGTTGTCTTTAGAACAGCTTACTACATTTTATCTCAACGTAGGCTGGGCATGACTCGGCCTGGCCCAACAATTTGGGTAGCGGGTCGTGACATGTTTTTAGTGGTGGCCCATGCAGGTCCTGACTAAACTGTTTGGTTACGTTATTGTACCAAGCATGCCTGCAATTAGGAACTTAAGGTAATTAGACAACATTAGGAAAGACGCTTAGAACACTTAGAGGAATGCTAGGATTGCAACATAGGAAATACATCACATGTTTGCTATTATAATTAGATTTTCTTGCATATGATTTCTTACTTTAAACAAGTCCTTATAAGTCTTTTTATGTAATTTAGATGGTGCTTACTCGTTCATCCCAGTATGTTACCCCCGAGAATGGGGCCCTCCATATCCAGTCAGCTGACCAGTTGACTGATACATCTCCACTTACCACATTTCCCCACTCCACAGATCCACAGACCCAGATACCACCTTCCACATCCCAGGCCCGGCAGGACCCGATACTTCTACCACCCCCTATCACTATACCTACCCAGGCTTCCGTCACACTCGACGGGAACCAGCTGCTCACACTGATTCAGGGGTTCCTAACAACCCTCAGGAGCAGACTACCCTACTCCGCCAGAGCATGGAGCATTCTGAGGGACGTCCCGTGGTCCCACCTTATGTAGAGCCGCGGCAGAGAGCGGGGACGGTCAAGGACTTCATGGGTCTGAATCCCAAGGAGTTTTCAGGGACTGAGGGCATAGTAGTAGCTGATGACTGGCTAGATTCAGTAGAGAGGAAGCTTCTGGGAGTTAGGATGCCGGATGACCTTCAGGTCGAGACAGCAGGATTTCTGCTGATAGACTTAGCCGGAGTCTGGTTCAGGAATGAGCCGTTGTTCGCGAGAGGTAGAGCCACCTGGGACCAGTTCAAGACCCAGTTCAGGAAAAAATTCTTCTCGACCACTGCTAGAGTAGCCATGGGGCTACGATTCCAGAACATCCAGCAGGGGAACAGTTCTGTTGATGACTATGCAGGAGAGTTTAGTCGCCTGAGCCGTTTTGCTCCTAGTCTGGTTGCTGATCCAGAGGAGATGACCCGTAGGTTTTGCCATAGTCTAGTTCCAGACATTGGCATTCTTATAGTGGCGAACGGTACGGCTGACTACTACCAGAGCCTAGAGTTGGCCCGGAGCATTGAGGAGCGTCTTCTGTCTAGCAAAAGGCCAGCTCCTGTACATCATGAGGGACCGTCCAAGCGTCAGGCTTTCTAGCAGAGAGCGCCGACGCCACCCCAGCAGACTTACCGTCCCCCTATACCACATCATCAGACCCCGCCAGTTCGAGCCCCGGGACCCCGACAGCAGCAGAAGGGAGTTATATGTTCTTTCTGCGGAAGACCAGGGTACGAGTACTCCATCTGCAGGAAGAGGTTGAAGCAGTGCTTAGCTTGTGGGTCTGCCACCCATCAGATTCGAGAGTGCCCAGTAGTGAAGACTAGAGGACCGCTCCCGACTCAGCAGCAGAGGTTCGGGCAGCATCTGCAGCAGCAGAAGGGACCTCAGGGGAGGGTTTATAGTCTAGCCATTGAGCCGGAGCCGGAGCAGGTTTCGGAGCCGGATTACTTAGCTGACGTCATCACAGGTCATGTTTATTTGCATACTTTTCTAGCTGTATATTTGTTTGATTCTGGTACATCTCATAGCTTCCTATCATTAGAGTTTATGCATAAACATCATCTAGTAGCTACACCTACTGCGGAGATTAGTAGAGTGATGACGGGAGGAGGACCAGTGCCTATTAGATCTATCTATAGATGTTCTATTTTTATAGCCGGGAGAGAGTTCATGGGACGATTCTTTGTGATGCCACTCCCCGGTTATGATATCATATTGGGGATGGACTGGCTTAGCTATGCCCATGCATCTATAGATTGCCATGAGGGTAGTATTTTGTTCAGTCCCCCAGGCACAGCTACCATTCAGTGTCAGGAGGACAGGGCCGGAGATCAGCCTAGAGCCGAACTGTTGTGCGACAGTCGGGGACACAGCATCGCCACACCCTATCATTAGAGAGTTTATGGATGTATTCCCAGAGGATCTTCCAGGACTTCCGCCTGACAGAGATGTCGAGTTCACCATAGATTTAGTGCCGGGTTCATCACCAGTATCCCGGGCTTGCTATAGAGTAAATCCCAAGGAGGCCATAGAGATGAAAGAGCAGATTGATGACTTGTTTGAAAAAGGGTTTCATTCGATCCAGTGCTTCTCTATGGGGAGCACCAGTGCTCTTTGTGCCTAAGAAGGATGGTACAGTCCGGTTGTGTATTGACTATCGGGCTTTGAATGCCATCACCATCAAGAACAAATATCCTCTGCCCAGGATAGATGATTTGTTCGACCAATTGAGCGGGGCGAAGGTGTTTTCCAGGATAGACTTGAGATCCGGGTACCACCAGGTGAAGGTTAGGCCAGCAGACATCCAGAAGACGGCGTTCAACACGAAGTATGGGCAGTACGAGTTTCTGGTAATGCCATTTGGTCTCACAAATGCGCCAGCTGTCTTTATGAACTTGATGAATAAGACATTTCACCAGTATCTGGATAAGTTCGTCATGGTGTTTATCGACGACATCCTGATATACTCGAAGACGCCGGAGGAGCATGCAGAGCACTTGCGGATGGTTTTGGGGATTTTGAGGCAGGAGAGATTGTTTGCCAAATTGCCGAAGTGCGAGTTCTTTTTAGACCGAGTGGAGTTTCTCGGCCATGTAGTCACTGGAGATAGAATCTCGATGGATCCCAGGAAGATTGCTGCAGTTGAGACGTGGAAGGCTCCGACGTCAGTTTCAGAGATCAGGAGTTTTCTGGGTTTAGCAGGCTATTATGGAAAGTTCGTCCAGGACTTTGCTAGGATAGCTGAACCCATGACGAAGCTGACGCGGAAGGACGCAGAGTACATCTGGTCAGAGGACTGCCAGGCGGCATTTGAGGAGCTGAAGAGGAGGCTGACGACCGCTCCAGTTCTGACTTTACCTTCAGGTTCTGGAGGTTTCACCATTTTTAGCGATGCTTCTGGGAAGGGGCTAGGATGTGTCCTACAGCAGCATGGGAAAGTAATTGCTTATGCATCTAGGCAGTTGCGAACTCATGAGAGAAATTATCCTACCCATGACCTCGAGTTAGCTGCGGTGATCTTTGCACTCAAGATTATGGAAACATTACTTATACGGAGAGCGTGTGGAAATCTTTACTGACCACAAAAGCTTGAAGTATGTGTTCACGCAGAAAGAGCTGAACATGAGGCAAAGACGATGGTTGGAGTTGATGAAGGACTTCGACATCGATTTACAGTATCACCCCGGGAAGGCAAATGTGGTGGCGGATGCGCTGAGCAGGCATCCGATGGCATGGTACCTGATGATTGATCGGCATTTGCGAGAGGATCTGGAGAAGCTCGGTATCGAGCTAGTTCGGCCAGGATCAGTGATACAGATGATGGCACTTGACATTCAGTCAGGTTTGATGGAGCAGATCCGGGAGGCACAGTCTACAGATGAGAGTCTTCGCAGACTTCGACCCCAGGCATTAGCTGGATTGCTGGATGACTTCACTATAGCAGAGGATGGATCCCTGAGGCATGGCAGCCGATTGTGCGTACCGAAGGGAGAGCTGGTAGAGGCAGTCTTGCAGAAGGCGCACCGATCGAGATATTCTATTCACCCTGGTGCTAACAAGATGTACCGTGACTTGCGGGAACATCTTTGGTGGCACGGGATAAAGAGGGATGTATCACGTTTCATCTCGAGATGCCTAGTTTGCCAGCAGGTCAAGGCGGAGCGCCAGAGGCCAGCTGGTTTGTTGCAGCCGTTACCCATTCCTGAGTGGAAGTGGGAACATATTACGATGGACCTTCGTTTCAGGGCTTCCTCGTTCCCAAGGAGGGAAGGATGCCATCTGGGTCATCGTAGACAGGCTGACGAAGTGTGCGCACTTCATACCCTTCAAGGTGGGGCTTTCCACCGAGAAGTTGGCAGAGCTATACATGCAGCAGATAGTTCGCCTACACGGAGTACCGGTGAGCATCGTGTCAGACAGAGACAGCAGATTTATATTCCACTACTGGAGGAGCTTGCAGGAGGAGTTGGGCAGTAGGCTCAAGTTCAGTATGGCGTACCACCCGCAGATTGATGGGCAGTCCGAGAGGACGATACAGACACTGGAGGATATGCTGAGGACTTGCGTGCTGGACTTCGGAGGATCATGGGAGAGCCATCTGCACTTGGTAGAGTTTTCATACAACAAGAGCTACCAGGCCAGTATTGGTATGTCTCCTTTAGAGGCGCTATATGGACGACGATGCCGTACACCGCTATTTTGGGATGATGTCAGAGACAGAGTTATGCTTGGGCCAGAGATGATCACGGATGCAGCAGAGAAAGTCGGGATGATCAGAGACAGGCTCAGAGTAGCTCAGGATAGGCAGAAACACTGGGCTGATGCTAGTCGCAGACCGATGGAGTTCGCAGACGGTGATATGGTGCTAGTGAAGATATCACCTACTAGAGGGACGATCCGGTTCGGACGAGGAGGAAAGCTGAGCCCCAGATACATCGGGCCGTTCGAGGTACTTGGCAGGATCGGAGAGGTAGCTTACAGGGTTGCACTTCCACCCAACCTAGCAGGAGTTCACGACGTCTTCCACGTATCTCAGCTGAGGAGATATGTTCCAGACCCCAGTCATGTGCTAAATCATTCAGAGTTGGAGGTCGGACCGAGCCTTACAGTTTCTGAGCAGCCAGTGGAGATATTAGACCGGAGAGAGAAGAGGCTGAGGAACAAGGTTATACCCCTAGTGCGAGTAGCTTGGAGCCGTCACTTCCCAGGTGAATCTACTTGGGAGAGGAAGTCGGACAAGAGGGAGAGATACCCTTACTTGTTCGATCCAACCGCTGCGAGGGAACCACCCGTTCCCGCTTGATGCCTTAGAGGTTAGTTTCGATCGCAGCCTTAGTCATTTTGTTGCATTGTTTGCTATGTTAGAATATTGTCGGGTCTCCAATCCTTGTGAATTTCGAGGACGAAATTTTTCAAGGAGGGAAGACTTGTCAGCCCCTGTTTTTCAGTTTTAGTTAAATTAGTGCTAATTAATTTTTAATGTCATTTATAGCCTTAAAATAATTATTAGGATTTTTAGGAATTTTTCTAGAATTTTTAAATAATTTTTAAATAAGTTTTATATATTAAAAATATCACTTTACAATTTATTTAAATGTTTTAATATCATTTTGTAATTATTAGAATTGTTATATATTGGTTTGCAATTTCCCAATTGTTATGTGCAAATTTCTTTTTGCACATAAACAGTGCGGGATGGGTTATGCAAATTCTATTTTGCATTTAGACTCTGCTAGGGACCTATTTGCAATTACCTAAACTACAGGGACCTAAACGCTAACCTTAATCCTACCCACTCCCTGACTGACGACCGACGTCGAGCTGACCGGCGACTGCCCCCGCCATTTTCGGCCAGCGCGACGCCCCCAACCGACCTCCCTTCCCTATAAAACAAACCCTAGACTCAGCCTTAACCCTAGAACAACCCCACGACCACCACCGACGCTCCCCAGCCCCCTTTCTTCCCCGACGAGCAAAGACCCAAACCCTAACTCCGGCGAGACTCGTCCACCACTCCACAACGACCTTCACCGCCAACCACCGCCGTCGACGAGTTCGCCGCAGCGAGCTGAGTCGATCGCCACCACTCCGCCGCGACCACATCGCCTCAGCCGCCGTCGAGCACCCTCGAAACCCATCGAGAAGTCGGACACGTAAGTGGCAGCGTCAAATACGTGTCGTGCGTGTCTCGTTTTCACGTACGGCGTTCGCCTGGACACGAGCGTCCTAGGGGTAAGTCTGGACACAATGAATTCGACCTGTGCGTGTCGTGCTTAGCACAGACACGCGACACCTGTGTCCCTAACTGTCAGGACACATGATTTGTTATATCGGGTTTACTGTTATTAGCTTAAAACCTAAATAAAATAAACTAAAACCCTATCCCTAGCACGACCCACGGGCTGACCCCCTGGCCAGCCCGACAGAGCCTAAACCCCCCCCCCCCCGGCGCTTTGTTGGCTCGGGTTCGAGCCTTTCTGTTTCCTTTCCCTTTTCTTTTCCTTTTTCTTTTTCTTTTTCTTTTTATATATATATTTATATATATATATATGTATATACATTTATTTGTGTATATATATATGTATTACTATATATACTATATTTATGTATATATATACTTGCTGTTTTCTTTTTATATATATATATATTTATATATATATATATACTTCATCCTTTATACTTTATTATTTTATGTATATATATATTTCCTTGTGTATATATATATATTATTATATATATACTATTATATATGTATACATCATTTTGTATATATATATATATATATATATATATATATATATATATATATATTATATAGTTGAGTATTTTCTTATATGTATGTATAAATATTTGTATATATATATATATAATATATAGTTGAGCATTTTCCTATATATATAAATATCCCTATATTTATATATATATATATATATATATATATATATATATATATATATATATATATATATATATATATATTATTTCCTATATGTATTTTACTTAGCTTAGTGTAAATTATTTATATAAAATAATGTTCATACTTTTATAGTTACCATGTAAAACTTTACCTTATTAAAATAATAATATTTATTTTGACTATTTACCAAATTGTATTTTTATTATATTTAAATTACTGCAACCATTTGGTGTCCAAGCCTAGCATGGGTATTTGGGCCCAAATGTGTTTTCACACATTCAAGACCTGTACAAGTCATATTGGACTTGATTCATGGCCTTAGGTCCTGTATTTGAACTTTGGTTCAAATTATATACATGGACAAAATACGCAGATAATTAATTATTGTGTGCATTGCTGTTTTTGATTTTCTAAAAATACTTAAAGTATTGTTAAAATTATGGAAAAATAGTTTTTAGATACTATGTTAAGTTAGCTACTTTAGTATAAATTTTGTAGTATTTAAATTACTGTTTTGCCCCTAGTTTGGCATATGAAACCAAAACTCATTTTCTGTATACTTAGGAAAACTGATTTTTATAAAATATTTGTACTGGTTAATAAATTCCAGAAAAATTATAATAAATTTCTATGATTAACAAGGATCACCTTGGTACTTTACTTTAAGAAAAACTAGGCTTTTGTCTACTTCAAAAATTGTTAGAACACAATAATCTTTTGATTTATTTATTGATTAATTACGACTTGTAGCTTTTTGTGTTATTTGGAGTTTTAGTCGTGTTGAACCCCATCCCTCACTAGTATAAAGACCCTAGAAAGTTAGTTAACATAGTGTGTCACCCCACATTGGTCTCCTATGCTAAGTCATCATTTTGGCTAGGTGCCCAGTCACAAGTCGTGTTTCACCAATTAGTGTCCTAGTGTTTTAGCTTAGTGTAAAACTAAGTTATTATATTTTACTTCTACAGCGACGAGTTACTGGACATCCATAGCACTGTTATCGCAGCTTGTTTTGTTTTGCTTTGCTAGAGGCAAGTACTTTCTACGAACTTTACATATTGTCACATAAAATAAACTGTAAACCCCACCATGTTAAATGTTGATCCTTGGGGTAGCAAGTTAGATCTCTACATGTTGTACTTTCAATTACTACCATGCTTAGAACAGTCTTGATGTATCTCTCACATGATTAGAATATGGGTTATGGGGAAACTGTTAGTAGTGTACGTGATTATGCCCCCTTCTCCCGTACGTATGTATCGAGCAAGATCGACATTTTATATATATACCTTGTCGTAGGCTTTATCTCAACGCGGATTTGTACGTATGTACATCTGTCGCCGTTTCACTTGTACGAAAGTACATTTTATTATGTGCCCCCAGCACATTGTATATCTATTGACCGATCACGTACCTGCTACAGTTTTAAATATTTCATATACATCTGTCTCTATGACATATGTGTCCTTGCCATGATAGACTGTGTGATGCCATGCTTTCCAGTTATTCCTCTCATGTTCATTTCCATGTTTCATATGCTAGTTTGCTAGATTTAGTACTTGCTCCCGTCCTGACAGGATAACGTTGTAGGTGTCCTTACTGAGGAGGAGTTACTCTGTGACACATACTATAGAGATACTGTCGAGGACCCGGCTCTGCTTTACGAGGATGTTCCTGCGGGGAACCTCGCCTAGTTGTCTTTTGTTTACTTAGACTTTTGAGAGTAGACATGTATTAGACTATATCATTTTGTAACTGGACATGTATCCAGTTTTACATTTCAGTTTACTTGTACTTGGATATTTTACTATATACGACGACTTTTGTGTTTGGAGCATTTATGATTCTTCTTCACGTATAG
The DNA here is from genome assembly GCA_029216955.1 of Iris pallida. Classification (NCBI taxonomy): domain Eukaryota; kingdom Viridiplantae; phylum Streptophyta; class Magnoliopsida; order Asparagales; family Iridaceae; genus Iris; species Iris pallida. Next base: position 10,132,286 of record JANAVB010013394.1, read on the forward strand.
AACTGTTAGCACATTTAGTCTTATCCTGTTGTCTTTAGAACAGCTTACTACGTTTTATCTCAACGTAGGCTGGGCATGACTCGGCCTGGTCCAACAATTTGGGTAGCGGGTCGTGACACCGGTAATGTGATTGAATGGTGGAACATGACGACCTAGTACACACGAAAGAGGGGTACGAATTTACGAAAGAATAATTTAACAAGAAGGAACCAAGTTAGGCAGTTGGGAGTTCGAAATAAAAGCGAGATAGAATGTCATATATGTAGATGAGATCCTAAATTTTCTAATCCTATACGCAGGCTTGCTTGGTACGGTAAAGTAACCAAACAATTTATCTTGACCTGCATGGGCCACCACAAAAACATGTAACGCCCCAGTCCCAAAATACGTAGGACTAGGAACGAAGCATGCCAGCTGCATATATACGAGATATACTCCAATATATGGAAATCTCGGATATACACATAAGCTGTATTGTGAATAATAATAACAAACAGTCACAGGTAAAAGCTATATCTCATCCACAGTAAATATAAAGAAAATGGTAACTCACGAATCAAAGTAAATGTCAAAATGTAACTGTTGACCGGGCGGAGACAAATCCACTACCGGTACTAGAATAAACTGAAGGAAAATAGAGTCCAACCTCTAAGATAAATAGAATAAGAAATAATGACTAAATAGGCTCCTCGACCCAATAGGGATAGCTGTGGTCAGAAGGTACGACTCGCTCGAGCGTGAAGGATGAGTCTACACCGAAACCATACTCCTGCGGAAAGTCCTGCACACCTATACCTGGAGAGATCACCAGGTCCTCAGAGGGACGTAACAAGATACAAAAAGAACATGCCACATAAACTGAATAAATACTGCTCAATAAGAATAAGTAAAATCAGATCATAACATGGTCCAATATACACCTACTGAACTAGCCTACCATCCCCCAACCAAACAAGGACAGGAGATGGTAAACTAATTCACGGTGACGTATCTTTCCACGCTATGAATCCAATATGGTATCCGGACCCCAACAATGTTCAATACCTTCTCATCGAAGTAGTAAGCCACACCTACAACCAAACAAGGACAAGATGTGACGAACTAATCCGCGACTAGTTATTGTTCCAAGCCACGGTCAGATACAAGTACTCAAACCAAAAGTACTCGTACCAAACGGATAAAGGTGCCTAACCGTTCTAAGTGAAATGTAGTTAAGAACAATCCGTCCTGCGCATGGGCCCTGGCTAAATAGGATCGACATGGTCCCCTCTTGGGCACCAGAGGCCCCATCAGTAAGAGCATGACATTCCGCAGAATCGCCAGTGGCCGTCAGTAATCATGGGTAATCTGACCCGCGTCTCCGGCGGAGCTCACGGGTTACAAAAGGGAATGTGCATCGAAGCCCATACACTAAAGAATTGTCCTCTCCGCCCAATGCCTACTATGTTGTATCCACAACAGTGAACCTCTATAACCGCTAAGTCAAACTAGCATGCAACCTCTATTAGCGGTTATTCCTATCGCACGGCTTATACGCACCGGTGTCCAGCCAGTCGCGCATGTCCGTGCTCTACATGTGACACACAACTTCATGTTACAACGTGTCAAGGCCAATGAATGCAACACACAAAGGTGGTCCCTTAAATCTAGGTTTAATTGTAAGAAAAATAATACACAGCAGGAAATATAAATGAACAGTAAGTTCTAACAGGTTATGCCATGTATCACAGTTTATTTTGCATAAAAAAAATAATGAACAATGTATGAAATATGAGCTAAATAAATAAACAGCTGGTGGCAAGGTAACTTGCCTGGAGGTAGTGTGCAGAATGGCGACGCCTGGTAACTCAAATCGTCAGAATAGAGAAGCACTGAAAGCCAACTTTTACGAACGACCTCGGATGCTGAAATAAACATCACAAACAGATTTGGCATAAAAGAAATACCTAGGAAATGCCTGTCCAAAAGTCTAATTCTGGAACAGGGGCAAAATCGTAATTTTGGGTCAAAATAATGTCCGCCGTTGGACCCGTTTTACACCGAAATACGTGCCAGAACCTACGATCTCTAAAGTCATCAAAATACATGTTTACGGATCTGGTTTGAGGAGACGAACCCATCCGTATGTCCAAAGTTGGATTCCGGTGGGCCGTGCACAAAATTGCCCGTTAGAGCGGGTCGCAGGCTCGCCAATTTGGCGTTCCAATCAACCTTCTCAGAATCGGACCAAACTTGGCACACAGGACCAGAAAAACGAAACGGTCCTGATGTCACAAGTTTCGTCTCGATACGACGAACGTGCACAAATTTATGGTCAAGTTTGCAAAACGTCAATACGGGGGTATCTCGGAAGATACGCACTGATTTCGTCGCGCACGCGCAACGAAATCGAGTTCCGTCAGTTCCCACACGTCGGCAACATCCATACGCGCCATTCAATGCATATAGTGTGTGACCATGTCGCCTGGTTTGTCGGGGCGCACGCCGTAACGGTTGGTTTTTTCCAAAATTTTATAGTTTTAAAACTGTTTTTCCCCAATCTTTGGGTTCGAAGTTCATGACATAGAATGAACGAAAATTTAAACTAAAAGAAAGGACTTGTAGCGCTACAGGTGGTCTATTTCACTGCTTAATTATTTTTGGAATAATCCTACTGGGTTGACAGGAAAATGCCTCTAAACAGGGGTACATGGATCTGTCTATACTGTTGTAAAATCAGTTTTTCGGAATATTTGTATCGTATTTTCGACGCGATGGTTCGACAATAAAGAAAATCAATTGTTGGGTCATCTAGGGGGTCAGGTGGGCTATCTACGACAACTCGCAGCATCAAAAATTATGAATTGTATGTGACGAATTGAGTTGGTGAAGAGAGGTACCTCGTCTGGAACAAAACAGGGGACGTCATGTTTCCTTGGTGGTTTGTGGTGGTCGTCGGCGGTCCGATGGCCGTGGCGGCGGAGCAGAGGCCGGAGGAGGCACGCCTGGGGTTAGGGGGTACTATTTTCGTGCGCAAGGGCTTGAGGAGGCTGTGCGGTGAGTCCAGAAGGGAGTAGTTCATAGGTTTTAAAGATATTTATATAGAGTTTATATTTGATCTAAAATCAAAATCTAAAATTTTGATTTCGTATCTAAATCTAGGGCAATCAGGAAGAGATTAGATTTAGGAATACTTAGTAAGAAGATTTTTGCGTGATTTAATCAAAGATTAAAAAAAGAAAACAAGCAGCTGAGCTGCTGTTTGGGTCGGGATTTCCGTAGGTTCATGGGCGGGGGCAAACGCACTGTTCAATGAACAGTGCAGCGCCTATTAATTTTTTTTACAAATCTGTATATATATATATATATATATATATATATATATATATATATATATATAGCCTTTAATAAATATTTATGACCTAAATAAAATATAAAAAAATCCTAACAACTTAACTGACCTTATAAAATATTTTCAAAGAAATATTTGGCAAGTAGATAACCAAAGAAGGATATTTACAGTGGCTTTTGATTTAAATAACCAAAACTTTTTATATCTAGTTATTTACTAAATAATTTGATTAGTGCAACATATCATGAAATATTTAGAATAAAATCTAAAAATTTCTAAAAATTTAGTAATCACTTGAAAATGTATTTTTGAGTGAGATTGTGCAACAAACACTAAGTGTAGCATTTGTGTTGCTAATCTACCATATAAAAAATATTTACACAATTAAATACCAAACTTTGTTTATATAAAATAAAAACTTCTCCAAAATTTGGGGGATTACATCGCGCCCCCAGATCATGCGCCTGCGGGGGGATTATGCGCGCACCCGTCCGCATCCTATGCGCCCCCCGGTTATATGCGCCCCCGGAGGCTCCTCCTCTCTGTGCTCGCCTAGCGAGCAACCCCCAGATCATGCGCCTGCCGCAGACCTTATGTGCCCTTCAGGTTCGGGTCTGGGCTTGCCCCCAGAGCGGGCGCCTGCCTATGCGCTTCCCACGACGGCCTCATCCCCGTCCGTTCGCTCGCGCCGGGAGATTGGAGTTGTTGCCGACCCACTCAGGACTCTTCCTCCGACTCCTCCGTCTTCAGGACTCCTGTTCGGCACGTTTGTTCCCGAGTCCTCCTTCCCGCCCGCGCCCGTGGTCGCAGGCTCTCACTTGGAGCACTCTACTCAGGGCATGGCCCTCCCCAGCTCTCCTTCCCCTTTCCACTTTGCCAGGCAGCCCCCCAGCCTTGGTGTAGGGCACTTCTCGACCGACATCATACGCTGACGCCCTTCTTCCGGAACGCAGAGCAGCTACGACCCCTCCATCCGTAGATGTGCTGCTCTCCGACATCGTCTTCTCGGCTCCCTCCGACGGGCAAGCCTTTCGGATCCCATTCTCCTCAGAAGAGATTTCCTCCCTTTCCTATACCTTCGCAAAGACCTTCATCCTGAAGTTCCAGTCAGGATGTCCGAAGATTGCCGCAGTGCTATAAGCCATTGCAGGTTGGAGGCTCACATCAGCGTACACAGTCGCTCCGCTTGACCCCAAACATTTGTTCCTCCACCTTACTTCGGATTAGGACTTCTCTACCATTTGGGCCAAGGGCACCATCACCATAGGCAAACAGACCGTCAAGATCGCCAAATGGTCCCCCACCTTCAATCCCAAAGTTGATTCGACCGTCATCTCTACTTGGATCACTCTCCCCAACCTTCCCTTCGTTTCTTTCGCCCCGGCGGCCCTAAAAAGGATAGCGAGCTCCTTCGTGACTCTCGTAGCTATCGCGGAGGAAACAAGATCGCTCGCTAAAGGCAACTACGCAAAAATTTGCGTGGAAATCGACCTCTCTACAGAACCGCCAACGGAGGTCCAGCTCGACCTTGGAGGCAGATCTCATTCCCAGGCGCTAGTGTATGACAACAACATTTTTTTATGCCAACATTGCCAGCTGAGAGGCCACCTTACCAAGTTCTGCTACAAAGCTCACCCTGAGCTCAAGAAGCCAGCTCAGCGTAAAACCCGCTCCGTTAGGTCGGCTCAAACCGGCCCACCTTCCCCCACCCTTCTTCGCCCCAGCTCCACCTCCTTCCATACCCTTCTCTCAGTCAACACGACTCACATCGACCCCAGCATAGCCCGTTCGACACCCATGGACATCCAGGCTATAGTGCCCTACGTCCCGAAGACCATCCTTCTTCGTAACTCATTCTACGCCTTATCTTTCGATGAAACAGACCGTATCCCATCATCAGAACTCGTCAATTCAGACACCAGATTCCTACAAGCTGAATAGGCAGGCTTTCTTGATCCAACCAACCCCCTTTGCGCCCTGCACGAAACAGAGATAGAAGACACTATTCAGACGGAAATCTCTGAACTCAACATCCAATAACGAGGCGAGTAAAATGCAGGTTTCTCTGCAGAAATCTCGACAGTCTCCAAAAAACCCTAATCAAAAAAGAGAAAAAATGCCAAAAGGCGGCAGCTATGACCACAAGATCGGCTGCGAAGCTCCATAACCCCCCCACCCCTCTCCTCCAGATGCTTAACATCCTCACATGGAATGTTCGTGGGATTGCCAACAAACCTACTATGAGCAGAATCATTAGTCTGAAGAAACTCCACGTGGTCGACATTTTGATCATCATAGAACCCAAAATCCCTAAAAAGAAACTCAAAGCATTCCAGCTCCAACTCGGATTCCCATCAGCGATCGTTGGATGCAACGATATCTGGATCTTTTTCTCCGCCAATGTCAAATTTGGTTCCATCCACGACTCCAGGCAATCTCTTTCCTGCTGGTTTGAACACCCCACCCTCCAACAACGTTCCTTGCTCTCGGCGGTTCACGGAAGCTGCGATATCATCGAGTGTAAGAGGTATGGGACACCCTCTCGACAACCTACCACCTACTCAACAACCTTCCGTAGATTTGCGTGGGCGACTTCAATACCATCTCCAACCGAGAATAAAAATCTGGGGGAAGGCCCCCTAACCCGGCAGCTATGGCGGATTTCAACGACTTTATTTTTAACGCTCAGCTGCTCCCCATTCCATTTTTTGGAAATGCATTCACCTGGTGTAACATGCAGGAAGGAGCCAGGCGTCAGTACTCCCGCCTCGATCGTGCTCTCATCAATAATCATCGGACGAACATGGGCCTCATCGTTAAACTCTCACCTGAACAGCACGGAATCATATCACTCCCCTCTTCTTATTGAGGTCAGTAGTAATCATCCCCATATCAAGAAAGTCTTTCGGTTTCAGACCTTCTTGAGCCACCACCCCCAATTCAAAAATATTGTTACCACCTCTTGGAGCTCAGCTGGTGATCCAGACCCCATCATGCGCGTTGCTACTAAACTCAAAGCCACCAAGGGAGCCCTGGCGACTTGGAGCATGAACGCTTTAGGAGACATCTTCCAAGCAATTAAGTTGGCGGAGGACGACGCTACTCGGGTAGAGATTCTGTTTGCCACAGATAGGTCACAGGAGAACCGGGCCACCCTTCACCTCACCAAAGCTCTGCTCAAGTCCTGGCTTAAAATCGAAACAGAATTCTGGAAGCAGAAAGCGAGGTTGGCGTGGGATGCTGAAGGGGACAGAAACTCCAGCTTCTTACACTCCTGCGTCAAGGGCCGCAGACAACAGCTAAGCGTGCTCCAAATCGCGGATGACACCTGTAGCCCCTCTTCCCAGAATTTTGATAATATATTTTATTTATTTATTTATTTGAATTAAATGGTGATTTAGAATTTTATAAATAATTATTTAGTTAATTATTACGGTAGATGATTTTAGCCATGATGGAGTTTTGGAGTACACGATGACTAGAAATCGTGGCACGGATAGTGCCATGGCGTGCTTTGGCTAGTGTATTAGCCCCGGTAGGGAAGGTCGAGCCATAGTGATGTCCTAACTAGGAAAACCAGGCCAAGTTACGACTTAACCATTACCGAAGATTTATTTATTTATTTATTATATTATTGAGCTAGGGAAAACCGGTTATACCATTTTTAGCCCGAACTGCGCCCAAGCCCATGTAGTCATGCGGGACGTTCAATGACATTTGTGTTGACGTATTTTGGTATGAGTGTGGGTGGTATTCCGTTTTAATTATTTAATGAATATTTTCTAATATTCGTATTTAAATATTATTATTAGTGATATTCAGTGACTTTTGTATAAAATAGGTCCTCGAATATTTTGGGGTTTTTAGACGGAACATAATAGTTTATATACACCATTATTGATTTATGAAATTTTATTATTATTATTATTATCATTGTTATTATCATTATTATTGAGGATATTCGTATATAATATTATTTTATTATTAGTGGTTATATTGTAATTGTCAAATAGATGTTATATATATATAATTGTATTTATATAAATAGGCTATGCGTTAGGAATGGATGACATTGAAGTTTTAATTAGGTTTTTCGGAAGTATATTATATAATTATATTTATATATATATATATATATATATATATATATATATATATATATATATATATATATATATATATATATATATATATATATCGGTAAGTAAATATATGTATATAGATATATAAAATATTTATATAGGCGTATATGTGTGGGTATATATATGTGTGTAAATATATACGTGCGTATGTGTGTGTGTATATATATATATTTTTTATTTTTTTATTTTTTTTTACGTGCGTATGTGTGTGTATATATATATATATATACACATGCGTATGTGTGTAAATATATACGTGCGTATGTGTGTGTGTGTGTATATATATATATATATATATATATATATATATATCAATATACATAGTAGTACGTATACGTGTACGTGTATATATATATGTATTAATTGTGGAAAAAAAAGAAATAGAAATAGAAAAAGAAAAAGAAAAAAAAAAAGGAAAAAGAATAAGAATAAGAGCAGTAGCAATGCAAAGCTAGCAGCCCAGCCGAGCATCCACATTGCCCAACCCAATAAACCGGCCCAACCACCCACATGCCTCAGCCCGATTTCTCTCCATCGGCTGTGTAATATATATATACAATAGAAACGGCCGAAAGAATGAGAGCGCGAAGCAATAAAACCTAACCCTAACGACCATTATGCGTTCACCACCCCCAGACCGGACGTGGCGTGCCGCCTTGGACCACCGCACGCGTTCGTGCAGGTCGTCGGAGGCCGAGGATGCCGCAGCCGCGCGCAAACGAAATAGTCGCAGCAGTAGCAGCAGCCACGAGGTACACCTCTTCTCCGATCATTATCTTCGTCCATGATTACTATTTTTTGATTCCACAAGTTATGGCATAGAGCCTATCTGACCCTCTAGACGACCCACGTTATAGTACCCCATGGTATTAACCCATCAGTTCGAAAGACCGACTCGAAAATCATGGAAAACTAGTTTCCTGATAGCTTGAAGACAGTTGAAACCCTCATGTTTCGAGACGGATTCTGATCAACCTATTAATAATTCTTGAAACATTTTTGAAAGGTATTTTAGACCGCTTGTAGCCCTTCAAAACCTTTCTTTTAGTTTAATTTTTCATTCACTGTATGTAAAGATCTTCGAACCCAAAATTCGTGAAAAATAGTTTTTAAAAATAGAAGTTTTTGGAAAAATTTGTCGATACCACGTGCGTCCCGCCAAACCGGGATACTTGGTCGCGAACCAAAAGCATCGAAAGGTGCGTAACAGCTTCGTGGACGTGTGGGCTTTGACGGAATTCAAATTGGTCGCGTGTGCGCGACGAATTTGATGCATATCCGTCAAAATTCACCATATCGGCCTCTGTGCATATTTCCCAATTACTTTGTGCACGTACGCCAGATCGAGATGAAACTAGTGCCAACAGGACCGTATCGTTTTTCTGGTCCTGTATGCCAAGTTCGGTCCAATTCTGAGACAGTTAATTAGATCGCCGTTTTGCGGGCCCTACGGTCCAATTCAACGGGCGATTTTGTGCACAGCCCACCGGAATCCAACTCTGGACATACGGTTGGATTCGTATCGAAAAACTGGATGCGTAGACATGTAGTTTGATGACTTTAGAGATCGTTGACTCTGGCACACTTTTCGGTGCAAAGCGGGTCCAACGATGGACACCGTTTTGACCCAAAATTACCGTTTTGCCCCTGTGTCCAGAATTGAACTTAAGGACAGGCAATTCTAGCTATTTTGACTATTTTGAGAACATTGGTAATGTTTATTTCAGCTTTTGGGGACTGTTGTATGAGTTTTGACTATTGTGGTATTCTGAGTGGTTCAGATTATCGGTTACACCAGCACAGGACCACAGGCGAGTACAGTTTATTGTCTGCATTTCGATATTGATCTTTACTATATTTCATTGCTTAGCCATTGGTTATGTGATTTTTATACTCTATTATAAATTGTTGAGTCGGGAATGAGAAGTAACAAGGATGTGTGATCCGACCGTAGACAGTGTTTATTTTTATGCAGTAGATATCGTAAACAGTGCTTATTTTTCTGCAAGTAGACATCGTAGACAGTGCTTATTTTTCTGCAAGTAAACATCGTAGACAGTGCTTATTTTTCTGCAAGTAGACATCGTAGACAGTGCTTATTTTACTGCAAGTAGACATCGTAGACAGTGCTTATTTTTTATGCAAGTAGACCTCGTAGACCGTGCGGTGTAGTGTCCCAGACTGATCACATATCAAGGTACTTCTAACAGTTGGGGAAAGTATTTTGTGTCTATTTATTTGCTATTGGTTTTTCGTATTTTCTGTTTATTTTCAAAATATGTAATTGATGTCTAACCTCTGTTGTATAGTCATTTTCTTTATTTGAAATTACATTCAGTGAATTATGCTCGTTCTATTCCTGACTGGAAACTAACGTTTTCAGGTTAGCCGTGGATTCACTTAGCTTGGGGAGTGACGGGAATACTTGCAGACAAAAGCCTAGAGACTAGCTAGATAGTTGAGTTGTAGTCATTCATTTATTTGTACAAGTTTATATTTTTCTACAAATATAAAACTTGAGAATATTGTAAGTTTAAATTAATTATGTGAATGAGCATTATTTGTGATTTTGATCTTCATGGCCGTGACAACGTTCTACCGCCGACACTGCGGCGTAGGCTGGCTTGGACACGTCTCGTATCCGTTTAAAAAAAATGGGTACGGGTCGTGACAAGTTTTTGTGGTGGCCCATACAGGTCTGTCTTCGCAAATCATGCGAACTCGTGATAGTACTTAAGTTAGCCGTACTATTGCGAGCCTGCGACCTGGAAATGCTCATTCATGAGTTAGGGTTAATTTAATTTAAGAGAATGACTAGGACTAGGAATCCCTTATACAAATTACCGATGGGTAGTCTAGGCCATGTAATATAGATGAGGAGTTATTAATTTTGGTAGTTTGTCAGATCCCCATAGGTACACTATTACCTCTTGATATGACGATAGGACCGAATGTGGATAGATTATTTATGTGGTGGGACAGGGCTTCATAGAAGTAATGGTCTAACCTTGCTAAATTGTTCAATTCTTTCTTGCCCTTCCCTTTAGATATCATTATCATATTTAGTCCGAAATGTCTATTTAGTTTCTATCTTGCCCTAGGAGTTATTATGTTCTGATTATGATATCCATATACGAACCTCGAGTTGGTTTCGATTCAAAGTTTTCCTCTGTGGTTTGAATACACATGGAATAGATCTTAGAATGTTGTATTTCTTTTGTCCTCAGTTATTTCTTTCCTGTTCAATCCTTTATTTTAAGGGTTGTGACTAATAGGACAAATGCTTACGCTCTATTTCATGGTCAACTTGTTTGAATCTCTAGAAGCTCAAGAATTTGTACAGATATAGTTAAAGGAATATTAGTTAACTCATAATGGCAGGACAGCAGCGCACTGTCGCCATTTATTTGAATTATGGAGACTATGGATTCACTGCAGCCAGCAGCGTACTGGCGAGGCACAACCCCTAGAGTTGAAATTTATTTAAGAAATATAGGTTATAGAATGTTACTAAAAACTATGGATAGTGGTCCTCTTTGATCGTAGTCACCCTTGTGTCAATATAAGGTAGAGTATCGGATAGCATATCACATCTGAATCACGAAACCAAGGGTTTACCACAGCCAGAGTATACGGACGGGGCATAATCCTCGGTGAAATGATTTCAGACGTGATTACAAGTTTAAGATACTATGGAGGATAGGACAATGCCATGTATGTCCCATAAGATCTAAAGCCAATACTAGTAAAAGTTCTGTGAGTTGGGTACCGTGTCCCCCAACCTAGTATTCCCTGGTCCTTGTGATCGATCTATTGACGAGGAAATTGACTAACACTAATAGGGTTACCTAGAATATAGAATTTAGAGGTTCATAACCCATTAGTCGACCAAGGCATTACGAATAAGAAGATAGTGGGATGACCGTATAAGCAAGAACACCAGGTGAGTTTTGATTCTCACAAAACTTGAACTACTTGTGCCTTCTTTCAAAAAATCTCGCATACTGGTATCTTGAATATCTTGACCAATGTTGCTATTACTGCCTAGTTTGCAAGCTCACTCTGTTCTCGAGCTTGATTCAAGACATATGTTTAGTGGGGACGCCTACTAACATATTGTCTAATTAGAATCGATGTATTACGGTCTGATCAAACGTAGTGCACTCGATTCGCTCTCTCTTTGATTAACCTACATGGATTAAGATATCAAGGTATCTATGATCTCATCCGCGACTGCTTGACAATTCCTCTTGAATTATATGTTCGCCTTTGAATCACAAAATTGTGTTCAGTAACATCTCCCTTGAACTCTCTATTGTTTTTTTAGTTTTTCACTGATTTGGAAAGACGAAAGCTCGTGATGGTGGAGAGATACATAGTATCCCCATGGCTATGATAGCTGTACACGCTAGTGTAGATACCATCGGCCAGCCCTGTGATTGAAACCTTGCCTTGAGTTACTCGTCCTTCCTTCGACATTAAATCTACCATCTAGATCTTCTAATCATTGGAGTCCGAGAATGATTAGGATCTTTTTCTTGATCAAATGCCAACCCAGGGGACTACCTATGCTCAAGAGACCAAATGTTGTGAGCCTTTAATTATTTGTTGAACCTTGCTTTAACTAGAACCCTGGTGACAATAGTCGGGCAGGTTTGACACAAATAGAGATGCATGACTCAGTTGTTAGAAATCTCTTCGAATGATGTGCCTTAGAGTTGACTACCCCGTCGATAACTCTCGTATATGGTGGACGAGTAGGTCATTCTATTTTATTGACCATGCGTCATTGTACACACTCATTTTCCATTCATTGAGGAACGATCCTTGAGTGACTTATATCTACCGTATCCCGTTACGTCGCGCCTTATTCTTCATTAACAAGTGTCGGGGTATAATATCCGGACTTTTGAATCCTTCTAACCTCATTATTCCTAAAACCATATCTTAGTTTCTAAGGTGGGTAGATAATAAGCCTTCTAAAATTTTTAGGATATACAAGGATCACCGATTGGTTATGATAATTTCAATTAGAATGATAATTAGTGCCCCTTGGACTCCCACTTTCCATTTAGATCGTTTTGTGTCCCCATCCGTGTCATTAATATTCGGAGCACGAGACCAGCTGTTACCGTCCAACAAAGTTCATATGCAAGATCTAGACAAGTCCACCATCATCTAGGTATATCATGTCCCACTCAAACATGTCCCCTTGTACTCTATTATTGTGGTACGACTTTTGAGTCAAAAGACAAGCTATAACCCTTACCATAATACCGGTATACTTCCCGACTTCCACTAGAGTCTCAACCTTGACTTAATTTATCCGACCAATATATGATTGTGGTCTACTCAAAGTCCACTACGCACATGTCACTAGTATGCCATTCAATTGTCTTATCGTGCTACTTAAACACAAAAGTCATGAAAGACACATTTTTGGGCTTTAGGAACCTAGCTAACCAACCCGACTGGCAACTAGCTCAACCACTCGGGTGGAAACTATTCTAGGTTACCCTAGCCTAGTTGAAATAGTTTTATCATAGGGATCTTGTCCAGTCCGTATAGATTAAAATCTGAGGTTCATCTAACCAACGATTGACGTCCAGTCAAGAATCCGTTAAGACCTAGTAAAACCCATCCATGCATACCACCATATTTAGACTATAAAATCGGACTATTTGAAATAGGTCCCTATTCATATTATGTAGTCTCCCTCTTTTTGAATGAGAAGTCATTCGTAACCCTTATTCTATCTACCTCGAAGTCACGATACGATCTTGTACTGCAATTATATCCCTTGTTTGTGTGTTTAAATAACCACGGGAAAGATCAGAATCTTGACTCCTCAAATTCCGTTCTATTATGGAACTTTGTTCAGAATTTCGAGAACGGAACTTCTGTATTGCCGGATTGCAAGCTCCTATAAGAATGAAGGGTTCTTAGACTTAGCAAGTAATTAGACTAGAGTAGCCCAATCTAGCAAAATTGGTCCATGGCTCATAGACTTTCTTTCTATCTGTATCCTTGAATACTATCTACTGCTCTTGAAACTTCATTTTTACTTTCGATTGTTCTTCCTTATCTTTATGTCCTTCCTACTTCGGAGCGACGAATGGTCATACTTATTAGAATTTACCAATATTTTTATCTACTTGTGTAAATTTGTTGCTGGATAAATTTTGGGTTGTTTGATAGATAGGAGAGGATTATAGATGTCATATACCGTAGATATCTATTGGTCGATATTTTTGTAATTAGTTGGAGGATTATAATATTTTAGTGACATGAGATTTGAGGGAGTAGTGTGACCAAGGTGGGTAGAAGTCCTCGAGATTTAGTAGTTGCCAAAATGGCTAATGAGAAGGATATATACTATTTGGAGGAAATAAAATTCAAGGAGATTAAGGTAATGGTAGATTTTCTTTTTGAATTTAAGAAATAATTACGAATTAGAATTTCGAGGATGAAATTATTTTTAAGGTGGGTAGATTTGTAGCCCTCTTCCCAGAATTTTGATAATATTTTATTTATTTTTTATTTGAATTAAATGGTGATTTAGAATTTTATAAATAATTATTTAGTTAATTATTACGGTAGATAATTTTAGCCATGATGGAGTTTTGGAGTACACGGTGACTAGAAATCGTGGCACGGATAGTGCCATGGCGTGCTTTGGCTAGTGTATTAGTCCAGATAGGGAAGGCCGAGCCATAGTGATGTCCTAACTAGGAAAACCAGGCCAAGTTGAGACTTAACCATTACCGAAGATTTATTTATTTATTTATTATATTATTGAGCTAGGGAAAATCGGTTATACCATTTTTAGCCCGAATTGCGCCCAAGCCCATGTAGTCATGCGGGACGTTCAATGACATTCGTGTTGACGTATTTTGGTATGAGTGTGGGTGGCATTCCGTTTTAATTATTTAATGAATATTTTTAATATTCGTATTTAAATATTATTATTAGTGATATTCAGTGACTTTTGTATAAAATAGGTCCTCGTATATTTTGGGGTTTTAACTGAATATAAAGGTTTATATACACCATTATTGATTTATGAAATTTATTATTATTATTATTATCATTGTTATTATCATTATTATTGAGGATATTTGTATATAATATTATTTATTATTAGTGGTTATATTGTAATTGTCAAATAAATGTTATATATATAATTGTATTTATATAAATAGGCTCTTTGTTAGGAATGGATGACATTGAAGTTTTTAGGTTTTACGGAAGTATATTATATAAGTATATATATATATATATATATATATATATATATATATATATATATATATATATATATAATATATATATATATATATATATATATATCGGTAAGTAAATATATGTATATAGATATATAAAAATATTTATATAGGCGTATATGTGTAGGTATATATATGTGTGTAAATATATACGTGCGTATGTGTGTGTGTGTATATATATATATATATATATATATATATATTTATATATATATATATATATATATATATATATATATATATATATATATATATATATATATATATATATATATATATATATATATATAAACAGTAATCATGGACGAAGATAATGATCGGAGAAGAGGTGTACCTCGTGGCTGCTGCGACTGTTTCGTTTGTGCGCAGCTGCGGCATCCTCGGCCTCCGGCGACCTGCGCGGACGCATGCGGTGGTCCAGGGCGGTGCTCCATGTCGGGGCTGGGGGTGGTGAACGCGTAATGGTCGTTAGGGTTAGGTTTATTGCTTCGCGCTCTCATTCTCTCGGCCGTTTCTATTGTATATATATATTACACAGCCGATGGGGAGAAATCGGGCTGAGGCATGTGGGGTGGTTGGGGCCGGTTTGTTGGGCTGGGGAATGTGGATGCCTCGTTGGGCTGCTAGCTTTTGCATTGCTACGGCTCTTATTCTTATTCTTTTTTCCTTTTTTTTTTTTTCTTTTTCTTTTTCTATTTCTAGTTCTTTTTTTCCATAATTAATACATTATATATATACACTTACACGTATACATATATATATATACATAGTAGTATGTATACTGTACGTGTACGGGTATATAGATGTATTAATTATGGAAAAAAAGAAATAGAAATATAAAAGAAAAAAGAAAAAAAAGAAAAAAGATAAGAAAAGAGCAGTAGCAATGCAAGCTAGCAGCCCAGCCGAGCATCCACATTCCCCAGCCCAACAAATCGGCCCAACCACCCACATGCCTCAGCCCGATTTCTCCCATCGGCTGTGTAATATATATACAATAGAAACGACCGAGAGAATGAGAGCACGAAGCAATAAAACCTAACCCTAATGACCATTACGCGTCACCACCCCCAGCCCCGACATGGAGCACTGCCCTGGACCACCGCATGTGTCCGCGCAGGTCGCCGGAAGCCGAGGATGCCGCAGTCGCGCACAAACGAAACAGTCGCAGCAGCCACGAGGTACACCTCTTCTCCGATCATTATCTTCGTCCATGATTACTGTTTTTTCGATTCGACAAGTTGTGGCATAGAGCCTATCTGACCCGCTAGACGACCCATCTTGTAGTACCCCTTGGTATTAACCCATCGATTCGAAGACCGACTCGAAAATCATGGAAAAAACTAGTTTCCTGATAGCTTGAAGACAGTTGAAACCCTCATATTTCGAGACAAATTCTGATCAACCTATTAGTAATTCTTAAAACTTTTCTGAAAGGTATTTTAGACCGCATGTAGCCCTTCAAAACCTTTCTTTTAGTTTAATTTTTCATTCACTGGATGTAAAGATCTTCGAACCCAAAATTCGTAAAAAACAGTTTTAAAAATAGAAGTTTTTGGAAAAATTTGTCGATACCACGTGCGTCCCGCCAAACCGGGCGACTTGATCGCGAACCGAAAGCATCAAAAGGTGCGTATAGGCTTCGTGGACGTGTGGACTTTGACGGAATTCAAATTGGTCGCGTGTGCGCGACGAATTTGATACGTATCCGTCAAAATTCACCGTATCGGCCTATGTGCAAATTTTCTAATTACTTTGTGCACGCATGTCAGATCGAGATGAAACTGCGCCAATAGGACCGTATCATTTTTTTGGTCCTGTATGCCAAGTTTGGTCCGATTCTGAGACAGTTGATTGGATCGCCGTTTTGCGGGCCCCACGGTCCAATTCAACGGACGATTTTGTACACAACCCACAGGAATCCAACTCTGGACATACAGTTGGGTTCGTATCGAAAAACTGGATCCGTAGACATGTAGTTTGATGACTTTAGAGACCGTTGACTCAGGTACGCTTTTCGGTGCAAAGCGGGTCCAACGGCGGACACCGTTTTGACCCAAAATTACCGTTTTTGCCCCTGTGTCCAGAATTGAACTTAAGGACAGACAATTCTAGCTATTTTGACTATTCAGAGAACATTGGTAATGTTTATTTTAGCTTTTGGGGACTGTTGTACGAGTTTTGACTATTGTGGTATTCTGAGTGGTTCAGATTATCGGTTACACCAGCACAGGACCACAGACGAGTACAGTTTATTGTCTGCATTTCGATATTGATCTTTACTATACTTCATTGCTTAGCCATTGGTTATGTGATTTTTATACTCTATTATAAATTATTGAGTCGGGAATGAGAAGTACCAAGGATGTGTGATCCGACCGTAGATAGTGTTTATTTTCTTGCAGTAGACATCGTAGACAGTGCTTATTTTTTTGCAAGTAGACATCGTAGACAGTGCCTATTTTTCTGCAAGTAGACATCATAGACAGTGCCTATTTTTCTGCAAGTTGACATCGTAGACAGTGCTTATTTTTCTGCAAGTAGACATCGTAGACAGTGATTATTTTTCATGCAAGTAGACCTCGTAGACCGTGCTGTGTAGTGTCCCAGACTGATCACATATCAAAGGTACTTCTAACAGTTGGGAAAAGTATTTTGTGTCTATTTATTTGCTATTGGTTTTCCGTATTTCCTATTTATTTTCAAAAATATGTAATTGATGTCTAACCTCTGTTGTATAGTCATTTTCTTTATTTGAAATTGTATTCAGTGAATTGTGCTTGTTCCATTCCTGACTGGAAACCAACATTTTCAGGTTAGCCGTGGATTCACTTAGCTTGGAGAGTGACGGGGATACTTGCAGACAAAAGCCTAGAGACTAGCTAGATAGTTGAGTTATAGTCATTCATTTATTTGTACAAGTTTATATTTTTCTACAAATGTAAAACTTGGGAATATTGTAAGTTTAAATTAATTATGTGAATGAGCATTATTTGTGATTTTGATCTTCATGGCCGTGACAGCGTTCTACCGCCGACACTGCGGCGTAGGCTGGCTTGGACACGTCTCGTATCCGTTTAAAAAAAATGGGTGCTGGTCGTGACAACACTGGTCGTATTCACACTGATCATAAGAATATTCAGACGGCTGCCACTCGCTTCTACTCCAAACTCTTCTCCAAGGATACCATCGGCAAGGATGACGACCTCCTCGCCAAGATCCCTTGCATGATCAATATTGAAGAGAACGAGCAGCTCCTTATATCCCCTTCCATGGAGGAAGTCAAGGCCGCCGTTTGGGCTCTGGACGAACACAGCGCCCTCGGCCCAGATGGGTTCACCGACGTCTTCTTTCGCTCGTGCTGGGACATCATCAAGCATGACACACATGAGGCTACCGTCACTTTTCTTTAGGGTGCTAGATACCCCAAATCCATCTTCCATGCTAACCTTATCATCATCCCCAAGAAGGACAACCCAACAACATTCAAAGACTTCTGGCCCATCAGCTTATGCACCTTCACCAACAAAATTATTTCGAAAATGATCGCATACCGCATGTCCGCGCTTCTCCCCAAAATCTTTTTTGAAGAACAAAGCGGGTTCATCAAGGGCAGAAATATCACCGACAACATCCTATTAGCACAGGAGATGATCACCTGCATAAAATTCCCATCCAGAGGGGGCAATATGGCTATCAAGCTTGAAATGGAGAAAGCCTATGACCGATTGGATTGGCAGTTCATGATCTGGGTGCTTAGAGCATTCGGCTTCTCGGAAGCGTGGACCGACGTTCTCTTCAGATCAGTCAACAACTCCTGGTTCTCCACCATCATCAACGGGCAAGCCGACGGTTTTTTCAAAGCCAGCCGCAGGGTTAGGCAGGGAGATCCCTTATCTTCCACCCTCTTCATCATCGCGGCCGAAGCGCTTAGCAGAAATCACAACAACTTAGCCAACTCGCCGAGATTTCACCACTTCTACTCAACCACCGGATGCCCTTTAATCACCCACCTGGCTTACGCAGACAACATCCTCATCTTCTCTGCCGGAGACGTCGGGTCGGTGGAGGCGGTACACAAAACGCTGGAGAGATACTCCAGATGTTCCGGACAAAGGGTTAACCCGAGTAAAAGTGTCATCTACACTCATCACAAAGCGGACAGAGCTCCCTCAGCGGTCCTCTCCAATCTGACATCCTTCTCCACCGCATACCCGCCATTTACCTATCTCGGTTGTCCGCTGGTGTACGGTAAATCAAACTCGGGGATATTCGATGACCTTGTCAGCAAAATAAGGAGAAAAATCGAGGGCTAGCACAACGCTACCTTATCCCATGGGGGAAGAATGATCTTGATCAAGCATGTTCTATCCTCTATTCCCATGTACACCTTGGTAGTCTGCTCGCCGCCGCAGAAGGTCCTATCCTCCCTAGAATCCCTTTTCTTTGAATTTTTTGGGGCCACAGAGAAGGCAGAGACAAGCACCACTGGGCCAGCTAGACATCCATGGCCAATCCCACAGGCAAGGGAGTTCTCAGATTTAACAGATTGGCGCACATTATTGCCGCCTGCTCAATGAAGTTATGGTGGAAACTCCGCACGAAAAACACGATCTGGTCCCGATTTATGAAAGCCAGGTATTTCCAGATTTCCCACCCCTCAATGGCAATAGCCAACAGCAGGTCCTCCGCCAGCTGGCACAACATTCTTTCAGGCCGGAACCTCGCCGACACCTTCATGATCGCCGATGGTTTGGAAGCGTTACGTTGGTTCCCGAACCCCAGCGGCGTGTTCTCGTTAGCCTCCGCCAGGATTACATTGAGAGGCACGGCAGAGCAACACCACCTAATCGCCCCATACTGGCAACCAACCATCCCTAATAAATGGTACATCCTCGTTTGGAGAG
>JANAVB010013394.1:10154448-10179448 GCA_029216955.1 Iris pallida
TTATAAGTTGACTAAGAGTTTACTTTGGCCTAGATGACCTAGAAATCATATAAAATGCATTGTAATCTTCAATATTACCATTCTGGACATGTTGTGACCTGTGTTGCTCTAAATAGGACTCATCTACTCTGTATGGACATCTACACTTACCAGATACTCAGGATATTAGACGAGTACATTCTCTGATCATTTCATACTTGCTAGGATTTATATTCTTGCTCTAGATTACTTTACTTGATGCTGTCACGTTGTTAACACAGATTAGTACTATATGGATCTTTACATTGAGATGTTATCCCCCTCGGGAGCATCAGATACATCATGTCATGTGTGTTTTACTTTCATCATGTACTCTTGTGCTTTCATTATTCATGTGCACTCTTGTGATTCATGTACTCTCATGCTCACAGAGCCCTCATATATACCTTCATGTGCACCCATTTATGGACCCCATATGAAATATTGTACAATAACATAACTTTTCTGGATCCTTGTGTATTGATTGGGGTACGAAGGAGTAGAAGCAATCATGTGAACAATCCCAAGTGATCATTGTATAAACTCTTATTGTATTCATGTGCAAATTCAAGCCGTTCACATGTCTATCTTGTACTCTACATCACTAGTCACTGATAGTTCTCTACTTATAGTAGCTATTTACATTACAATTCTTTCTCTTTTACTACATGTACTTTCTTTCAGCGTTTCATGTATTTTACTCTATTGTATGCTTTATATTCCTGTCTTGATATAAACTGTTGAGATTATGTGCTCATTCCTGTCCTGACTGGACCTATTAAAAATATTACAGAGGATGACAAGGACCTTTGCCCTACCTATTATGGACCTGCCATAGATGACACCTGCGACTTGGACCTTTAGCAGGATCCATCAGCAGTAGAGGATGTCACCACTATAGTTTAGGCTAGTTAGCTTAGACTTCTATCTTATTTTGATGTCTTGTCTTATTTGGATACATTTATGTTATATTTGGGATCTTGTTGTTATTCTAGATTTTGTGGAGATGTTATCTTAGACACTTAGACTTCTTCTCCTGTTTGTATTTCATTTGATGATTCTTATTATCTATCTATCTTATCGTACTTCTACCTTAGTTGTGATTGAGATGTACATTTCTGTATTGTCCGACATTTGGAGTGCATATACTATACAGGTACCTTATATTTGTTAGATGTATGTGACCTAGGACAGCGTTCTACCGTCGACATTACGGCGTAGGTTAGACGTACCCACTTCTCGTCCCCCTACACTGGATACGGGTTGTGACACTATTCCCTCCTCAGATCCATAGCAGCTAAGGCACGTATCCTTAGGATAAACATCTGAAAAATATATCCAGTCAGGTTGGAACAAGCACACCTCATCTAACAATCCCAAGTAAATGACAAAGACTATAAAACAGTTATAGAAAGTTATATTGATGAATAATGGAAAGTTTGAGACGGTAATGAAGTAGAACAACAGTTTAGAGCAACGTATATAAATATAGTGAATCAGGAGTGTCACGACCCATACCCAAAGTAAGGTCACGAGAAGTGGGTACGTCCAGCCTATGCCACAGTATCGGCGGTAGAACGCTGTTCTGGGTCACAATCACACCTATCACAATATGATATACTCTCCAAACGGCGGACAATTACAGAAAGATACAATCTCAATCACAAAACTAAAGGTAGATAATTAGCACGATGAAATAGATAAGAATCCACAAAAGGGATATGTAACACCCAGTTTTCTAAAATTGGGGTATTTTTGAAATTTTATTATTTTATTATTTATTAATGGTGTTTTGGTCATGATATAATTTTTGGTGATTTTAGTTAATTTAAAACTATTTTCTAAGTCATAGCTTATGACTTTGTAATTTTACTAGTATAACCCTAGTGTAAACCCTAGAGATTTCATAACCTAGAGACTAACCATGACCATGTAAGCCTAACCATGTGATTAGGATATCAAATTACCACTTTTTAGTCAAAAGGGTATTTTGGTAATTTATTAGAATTTATTTGGATTTATGTAGTTTATTATTATTTAATTAGTTGATTAGTGTCATGTTAGTCCCTAACCTAGTTTACCCTAACCTAGAGATTAGTCACTAACCTAGAAGGCTAATGTTAGATATTAGCTTTATGTGTAAATATCTAGGTTTGATAATATCTAGATATTTTACTTTTAGATATTCCTAGAAACCTAAATATCTATCTACTTGGTCCAAGCCTTAGGAGCTAAGTTTGCTAAGGTGGATGAACCCTAAATATCTACCCCTATCCTAACCATGGCAGCCAACCCTACCCCCACCATATATATGTACCCCCCCTTCATTCATGCCTCCTTTCATTACACTTAAAACCTAGTTTTTCCCTCTACCTTCACACCCTCACCATTTAACCATTTCAACACCAAATTGAGCCAAACTTCTTGCATTGGAACCCCCTACCATTGAGGATGCTAAGGGAAGCTAGCTAGCTAGGTTGCATAGCATTTTGGGCACCATCAAGCGAAGAGGACACCCCCCCCAAAACCTTGTTTTCATTGAGTTTTCACTCAATAGGTAAACACTCACAAAACCTATTAAGATTGTGTTTTCTCTTCATGGTTGCATGCATATAGGTAAATCCTGACTGTGGGTCAAGTTTGGTAGGATCTAGGTTGGATTTGGTGTCCGTATCGAACACGTATCTATGTGTTTAATTAAGTATTTGGTGAAATGTCACTTAGAAATAAAAGTTGTTATTTTCTAAAACAAATTGCACATTTGGGTAGCCCTTAGCATGCTGATCACGAAACACTAGGACTGAGAACGAATCCGAGTCGTGTCCGTGTCCAAAACGGACACGAATATACTGTACACACACAAACACTGTGTCCTGTTGCTCGAGCCCCATTTCTCACTGTATACGATACTTCAACACACCAATTTTGGTGGACACGAAGGGGCCATGACTGAGATGTCAGCCCCCAAGTGCCATGTCATCTCGTGTCGTATCGAACACGTAATCACACCCGCACTGGTTTAGTTTACACTGCACACAGTGTTAAAACACGCACTGACACGGCCTTCGTGTCGTGTCTAGACACGACGTGGACACAAAGTGTCATGCCTAATCCTTAGCCCTAGACCTAGGCTACACCCTGACACAAGTACGACACGTATCGATGCATGTGTCGTGTCCACGAGGCTCTGTCCTCGCTGTACGAGACCGCCCCACGCTCGCGTTCAGTGCCCTGCTGCTCGGGGGCGACACAGGACACAACACAGCCTCTCATAGCCTGATTTTTTGTGGACACATACGCCTAGTGTCTGACACACTGCACACAAAATTTTAGGCAAATTGGTCTAGTGGATCGAGAGAAAACTCGATCGCACCGACCTGTGCCTGTGCTGTGCGTGTGTGAAAATGCGTACTGATACGCGCTTCGCACGCGGATACGACGACACGTGGGATCGTATCAGGGTCCTAGGTGTGTAGCCTGACCCTAGACGAATCTACCCACGTGATCACGAGACTTCTAGACCCTTGTGTCGTGTCCACGAGACACATGAACTCGTGCACGACGCTGTGATACTGTGTACTGTCAATTTACCCGATTTGGGTTTTAGACTCTTGGACACGCCATGTCGTGTCATGGTGGACTCCCATGGACACACACGACACGTACACATGTGGGGACACAATTACCAACCTTTAGGTTCGGGTATTAGTTAGGTTTGTGTCGGTTTTGGGATTTACCCCAATGTTCAGTTATGAACAGTATTCCAGGTTTAAATTCAGTATTTATTTTGAGTTTTAAATCGATTTTTGAGTATATATATATATATGTATTTGTGTATTTATATATTGTATATGTGAGTGTATGTGTATATGAGTGAGTGTGTCTATGTATAGTGTATGTAAGTGTCTATATATGTAGATATGGGTGTGTATATAAATAGGTATATATATGTGTATGTGTGAGTGTCCCCCCTTCTCAGATCTCTGAGATCAACCCCCCCTTGCTGTCATGACCCCCATTACCCACACTCTCACTCTCCTTTCTCTCTCTCTATATATATGTAGTATACATATATATATATATATATATATATATATATATATATATATAGAGAGAGAGAGTATTATATGTAGTGTATCATATATATATATATATATAGGTATTATATATATAGAGGGGTTATATGTGGATATATATATAATATATATTGGTTATGTATGTTATGCAGGAGTTTGGTATATATGGTATTATATAAGTTGGGTATATGGTGTATACATTGTAGATATGTATATATATATGAGATGGACTATGTATATATATATATTATATAGATATGAGTATATATCTAAGATACCTATATATATGTGGTAGTGTCCTAGATATACTAGCCTATGGCTAATAGGGTGTTGCCCTATACTTGGCCTAATTTGCTCTTGAATGGTTGACCTAGGTAGCCTTGTTGACCATGGTTGACTAAAGTCAACCATAGGTCAAACCTTGACCAAATTGACCTAGAATTAACTTGTATAGACTTAAAAGGACTAGTTGACTAAGATTGAGTAAACCCTAGACTATTAGCTAGCTATTTGAGTTTGACCTATATGTGAGTGCCCTAAGTATATAAGGGTATTTGTGTGACTTGGGTTATATGGATAGTTACATGTCAATTAAGATATGTATGGGGTTAAGTGAGATACTTAGAGTTGAGTCATGACTTGAGTTGGAGAATGGGATTAGCTTGATTACAGGATTAAGGTTGGTATTATATATATGTATTTATGTGTGATATACTTTGTATAGATAATTGGTTATACCTTAACATTGTGGTATAGTATCTTAGGTATCCTAAGACATGTTAGCCTATGGTTGATTGAGTTAGTCTTATGGAGTATTGACTTAGATAGTTGACCATTGACCTAAATTACCTTAGTTAGTCTAAGATTTACCTAGACTTTGACCTAGCTTGACCATGTTGACTAGTATTGACTAGTCTGACCACTATTGACTAAATCCTAGATAACTAGTTTGGCTAGAATATTTGACCAAGAGTTGACTTTAACCTAGATTAGACTTGTTTAACCTTGTTTGACTTTGTATGACTTAGTTTAACTTCTTGTGACCTAGTATGACTTAATTTGACTTAGTTTGACTGTATTGTTGACCAAGTTTGACTTTGACCTAGATTGGCTTAGAATTCATATAGATTGCATTGTAGATTTTATTTACCTTCATTTTGGACATGTCATAACTGTATTGCTCTATTTTAGGACGTTGTGACCCTGGTACAGACATCTGATATTATATTACTCTTTCTAGAGTATCAGGCGAGTACATTCTCTGATAGTTCTCTCATTTATTTGTCGATTATTGTATTTCAGTTCTAGTTAGTTCTATGTGATTCTCTGTATCAACACGTATGGATATTTCTGGATTCATGTATCGACACATACTTTACTTGCTGGCCTCTATTACTGGAGTCATTGGTATCATTCCGGAATCATTTCTGGAATTATCACGTATTGGCCAAACTTATCTCGATTCTTTTTGTCGATTTTGGATTCACTTACTGGGCGGGGAAATATTGAGTAAGACATGTAGACATACCCCAAATCTGGAATCTCCAACTGGAATCTACTGGAAGCATAGCCATCTCTTGCCTGATCCGTAAGAGATGTGCCTGATACCTACAGCCGTTTACATGTCGACCTCGGTATTTTAAAACACACTGTTAGATCATAGTTGGACTCACCCTGGATTTATTGATCACTGTTGGACTCATCTTGTACTGGAAATCATCTGGTCTCGGATTATATAGACTGGACTCACACTGGGATTACTTTAGACTTATATCGTGCTATCTGGACTCGTACATATTATTCTAGTTTAGTTAGCTTTTATTACAGTCTTCATTGCCATGATTCTTCTCTTGTTTTAGTTACCTTTTTTTTCTTGTATCTTACTGCCTCTCTATGCCATCATTACCTGTATAAAACTGCCATGCTCATCAATAAAACTGTCTATAACTGCTTTATAGTTCTTTGTCATTTACTTGGGTTTTTCTAAATGAGTTGTGCTCGTTCCCGTCCTGATTGGACCTGTTAAAAATATTACAGATGATAATCCTGTGGACACCTGCCCTACTTACCATAGACATGGCGAGGGATTAGCTACCTTTGGTTCCGACTCTCAGGAGTGATTCAGGAGATTAGCTAGTAGACTACTTTAGCTTTCATGTTTTGACTTGTTGTATTAAAGTTAAGAGATTGAGTTGTATTAAGTTTGTTTGAGACATTGTTGTATTATTTTAGTAGTTAGTAGTTGTTGTCTTTAATTCCTTAGGTATAACTTCTGTGTTTTCTCATCGTGTTTTAGACGGTGATTGAGTATATCCTATCCTTTACTTGTCCTCCATTCGGAGCTGATATCTGGACAAGTACTTTTTATATACTGCATGAGTTTAGTTAGCAACCTAGGACAGCTGACTACCGCCGACACTGCGGCGTAGGCTGGACGTAACCACTTCTCGTGCCCCTATACAGGGTGCGGGTCGTGACACGTTTTTAGTGGTGGCCCATGTAGGTCTCGAGACTAAATTGTTTGGTTACGTTATTGTACCAAGCATGCCGGCAATTAGGAACTTAAGGTAATTAGACAACATTAGGAATGACGCTTAGAACACCTCGAGGAATACTAGGATTGCAACATAGGAAATACATCACATGCTTGCTATTATAATTAGATCTTCTTGTCTATGATTGTTTTGCTTTAAAGAGTCCTTATAAGTCCTTTTTATTATAATTAGATGGTGCTTACTCGTTCATCCCGGTATGTCACACCTGAGAATGGCACACTCCCCATCCAGTCAGCTGACCAGTTGACTGATACACCTCCACCTACCACTTTCCCCCACTCCACAGATCCACAAACCCAGATACCACAACCACCTTCCACATCACAGGCCCAGCAGGACCCAATACTTCCACCACCCCCTATCACTATACCTACCCAGGCTTCCGTCACACTCGACGGGAACCAACTGCTCATTCTGATCCAGGGGTTCCTAGTAACCCATCAGGAGCAGACCATCCTACTCCGCCAGAGCATGGAGCATTCTGAGGGACGTACCGCGGTCCCACCACCTGTAGAGCCGTGGCAGAGAGCAGGGACGATCAAGGACTTCATGGGTCTGAATCCCAAGGAGTTCTTAGGGACTGAGGGCATAGTAGTAGCAGATGACTGGTTAGACTCGGTAGAGAGGAAGCTCATTGGAGTTAGGATGCCGGATGACCTCCAGGTCGAGACAGCGGGATTTTTGCTGATAAACTTGGCAGGAGTTTGGTTCCGGAATGAGCCATTATTCGCGAGAGGAAGAGCCACTTGGGATCAGTTCAAGACCCAGTTCAAGAAGAAATTCTTTTCGACCACTGCTAGAGTAGCCATGGGGCTACTATTCCAGAACATCCAGCAGGGGAACCGTTCTGTCGACGAGTATGCGGCAGAGTTTAGTCGCCTGAGCCGTTTCGCTCCTAGTTTGGTTGCTGACCCTGAGGAGATGACGCGTAGGTTTTGCCGTGGTCTAGTTCCAGACATTGGCATTCTTATAGTGGCAAACGGTATGACTGACTACTACCAGAGCTTAGAGTTAGCCCGGAGTATCGAGGAGCGTCTTCTGTCTTGCAAGAGGCCGGCTTCTGTACACATTGAGGGACCCTCCAAGCGTCAGGCTTTCCAGCAGAAAGTGCCGACGCTACACCAGCAGACATATCATCCTCCCACACCACATCATTCGACCCCGCCAGTTAGAGCCCCGGGACCCCGGTAGCAGAGGCCATTTCAGCAGGTACAGCATCAGTATCGGGGCCAGGACCCGAAGACGATCAGTTGTTCATACTGCAGGAAGCAGGGACACATCAGGGGGCAGTGTAGGAAGAGGCTGAAGGTTTGCTATAACTGTGGGTCTGATACCCACCAGAAGATAGATTGTCCTGTTGCACCTCCTTATATGGAGGCTAGGCCACCTGTAGCTCAGCACCAGAGGGGTGGAGCTTTTGCGATGACGGTCGAGGAGACCAACGTTGCAGGTGACGGGTTAGTAGGTTGTCTTTTCTGTCCTTCCTTTCCCATCTTGTTGTATGATTCCGTTAGTACCTGTCAGGATATGCTTGTGATGTGCTAGATAGTATAGTTACCGTGTTCAAGACTGTGGAATCACGACCAGTAGGACTATGATTGCATGTTATCTTTTGACTCTGATTGACTGGGGTTTGACCTAGGAGGAGTACGACTATCTTAATTTCGAGGACAAAATTTCTCTAAGGAGGGTAGACTTGTAACAACCAGTTTTCTAAAATTGGGGTATTTTGAAAATTTATTATTTTTATTATTTATTAATGGTGTTTTAGTCATGATATGATTTTTGGTGATTTTAGTTAATTTAAAACTATTTTCTAAGTCATGGCTTATGACTTTGTGATTTTACTAGTATAACCCTAGTGTAAACCCTAGAGATTTCATAACCTAGAGACTAACCATGACCATGTAAGCCTAACCATGTGATTAGGATATCAAATTACCACTTTTTAGTCAAAAGGGTATTTTGGTAATTTATTAGAATTTATTTGGATTTATGTAGTTTATTATTATTTAATTAGTTGATTAGTATCATGTTAGTCCATAACCTAGTTTACCCTAACCTAGAGATTAGTCACTAACCTAGGAGGCTAATGTTAGATATTAGCTTTATGTGTAAATATCTAGGTTTGATAATATCTAGATATTTTACTTTTAGATATTTCCTAGAAACCTAAATATCTATCTACTTGGTCTAAGCCTTAGGAGCTAAGTTTGCTAAGGTGGATGAACCCTAAATATCTACACCTACCCTAACCATGGCAGCCAACCCTACCCCCACCATATATATGCACCCCCCCTTCATTCATGCCTCCTTTCATTACACTTAAAACCTAGTTTTTCCCTCTACCTTCACACCCTCACCATTTAACCATTTCAACACCAAATTGAGCCAAACTTCTTGCATTGGAACCCCCTACCATTGAGGATGCTAAGGGGAGCTAGCTAGCTAGGTTGCATAGCATTTTAGGCACCATCAAGCGAAGAGGATAACC
This sequence comes from Iris pallida, assembly GCA_029216955.1. Lineage (NCBI taxonomy): Eukaryota > Viridiplantae > Streptophyta > Magnoliopsida > Asparagales > Iridaceae > Iris > Iris pallida. The sequence continues at coordinate 10,163,592 of JANAVB010013394.1, forward strand.
CCCCAAAACCTTGTTTTCATTGAGTTTTCACTCAATAGGTAAACACTCACAAAACCTATTAAGATTGTGTTTTCTCTTCATGGTTGCATGCATATAGGTAAACCCAGACTGTGGGTCAAGTTTGGTAGGATCTAGGTTGGATTTGGTGTCCGTATCGGACACGTATCTGTGTGTTTAATTAAGTGTTTGGTGAAATGTCACTTAGAAATAAAAGTTGTTATTTTCTAAAACATATTGCACATTTGGGTAGCCCTTAGCATGCTGATCACGAAACACTAGGACTGAGCACGAATCCGAGTCGTGTCCGTGTCCAAAACAGACACGAATATACTGTACACATACATACACTGTGTCCTGTTGCTCGAGCCCCATTTCTCACTGTACATGACACTTCGACACACCAATTTTGGTGGACATGAAGGGGCCATGACTGAAATATCAGCCCCCAAGTGCCATGTCATCTCGTGTCGTATCGGACACGTAATCACACGCGCACTGGTTTAGTTTATACTGCACACAGTGTTAAAACACGCACTGACACGGCCTTCGTGTCGTGTCTAGACATGACGTGGACACAAAGTGTCATGCCTAATCCCTAGCCCTAGACCTAGGCTATACCCTGACACAAGCACGACATGTATCGATGCATGTGTCGTGTCCATGAGGCTCTGTCCTCGCTGCACGAGACCGCCCCACGCTCGCGTTCAGTGTCCTGCTGCTCGGGGGCGACACAGGACACGACACGGCCTCTCATGGCCTGATTTTTTGTGGATACGTACGCCTAGTGTCTGACACACTGCACACAAAAGTTTAGGCGAATTGGTCTAGTGGATCGAGAGAAAACTCGATCGCACCGACCCGTGCCTGTGCTGTGCGTGTGTGAAAATGCGCACTGATACGCGCTTCGCACGCGAACACGACGACACGTAGGATCGTATCAGGGTCCTAGGTGTGTAGCCTGACCCTAGGCGAATCTACCCACGTGATCACGAGACTTCTAGACCCTTGTGTCGTGTCCACGAGACACATGAACTCGTGCACGACGCTGTGATACTGTACACTGTCAATTTACCCGATTTGGGTTTTAGATTCTTGGACACGCCGTGTCGAGTCATGGTGGACTCCCATGGACACACACGACACGTACACATGTGGGGACACAATTACCAACCTTTAGGTTCGGGTATTAGTTAGGTTTTGTGTCGGTTTTGGGATTTACCCCAATGTTCAGTTATGAACAGTATTCCAGGTTTAAATTCAGTATTTATTTTCAGTTTTAAATCGATTTTTGAGTATATATATATATGTATTTATGTATTTATACATTGTATATGTGAGTGTATGTGTATATGAGTGAGTGTGTCTATGTATAGTGTATGTAAGTGTCTATATATGTAGATATGGGTGTGTATATAAATAGGTATATATATGTGTATGTGTGAGTGTCTCCCCTTCTCAGATTTCTGAGATCAACCCCCCCTTGCTGTCATGACCCCCATCACCCACACTCTCACTCTCCTTTCTCTCTCTCTATATATATGTAGTATACATATATATGTATATAGAGTATTATATGTAGTGTGTCATATATATATATAGGTATTATATATATAGAGGGGTTATATATGGATATATATATAATATATATATTGGTTATGTATGTTATACAGGAGTTGGGTATATATGGTATTATATAAGTTGGGTATATGGTGTATACATTGTAGATATGTATATATATGAGATGGCCTATGTATATATATATTGTATAGATATGAGTATATATCTAAGATACCTATATATATGTGGTAGTGTCCTAGATATACTAGCCTATGGCTAATAGGGGGTTGCCCTATACTTGGTCTAATTTGCTCTTGAATGGTTGACCTAGGTAGCCTTGTTGACCATGGTTGACTAAAGTCAACTATAGGTCAAACCTTGACCAAATTGACCTAGAATTAACTTGTATAGACTTAAAAGGACTAGTTGACTAAGATTGAGTAAACCCTAGACTATTAGCTAGCTATTTGAGTTTGACCTATATGTGAGTGCCCTAAGTATATAAGGGTATTTGTGTGACTTGGGTTATATGGATAGTTACATGTCAATTAAGATATGTATGGGGTTAAGTGAGATACTTAGAGTTGAGTCATGACTTGAGTTGGAGAATGGGATTAGCTTGATTACATGATTAAGGTTGGTATTATATATATGTATTTATGTGTGATATACTTTGTATAGATAATTGGTTATGCCTTAACATTGTGGTATAGTATCTTAGGTATCCTAAGACATGTTAGCCTATGGTTGATTGAGTTAGTCTTATGGAGTATTGACTTAGATAGTTGACCATTGACCTAAATTACCTTAGTTAGTCTAAGATTTACCTAGACTTTGACCTAGCTTGACCATGTTGACTAGTATTGACTAGTCTGACCACTATTGACTAGACCCTAGATAACTAGTTTGGCTAGAATAATTGACCAAGAGTTGACTTTAACCTAGATTAGACTTGTTTAACCTTGTTTGACTTTGTATGACTTAGTTTAACTTCTTGTGACCTAGTACGACTTAATTTGACTTAGTTTGACTGTAGTGTTGACCAAGTTTGACTTTGACCTAGATTGGCTTAGAATTCATATAGATTGTATTGTAGATTTCATTTACCTTCATTTTGGACATGTCATAACTGTATTGCTCTATTTTAGGACATTGTGACCCTGGTACAGACATCTGATATTATATTACTCTTTCCAGAGTATCAGGCGAGTACATTCTCTGATAGTTCTCTCATTTATTTATCGATTACTGTATTTCAGTTCTAGTTAGTTCTATGTGATTCTCTGTATCAACACGTATGGATATTTCTGGATTCATGTATCGACACATACTTTACTTGCTGGCCTCTATTACTGGAGTCATTGGTATCATTCCAGAATTATTTCTGGAATCATCACGTATTGGCCAGACTCATCTCGATTCTTTTTGTCAATTTTGGATTCACTTGCTGGGCGGGGAAATATTGAGTAAGACATGTAGACATACCCCAAATCTGGAATCTCCAACTGGAATCTACTGGAAGCATAGCCATCTCTTGCCTGATCCGTAAGAGATGTGCCTGATACCTACAGCCGTTTACATGTCGACCTCGGTATTTTAAAACACACTGTTAGATCATAGTTGGACTCACCCTGGATTTATTGATCACTGTTGGACTCATCTTGTACTGGAAATCATCTGGTATCAGATTATATAGACTGGACTCACACTGGGATTACTTTAGACTTATATCGTACTGTCTGGACTCGTACATATTATTCTAGTTCAGTTAGCTTTTATTACAGTCTTCATTGCCATAATTCTTCTCTTGTTTTAGTTACCTCTCTTTTCTTGTATCTTACTGTCTCTCTATGCCATCATTACCTGTATAAAACTGTCATGCTCATCAATAAAACTGTCTATAACTGCTTTATAGTTCTTTGTCATTTACATGGGTTTTTCTAGATGAGTTGGGCTCGTTCCCATCCTGATTGGACCTGTTGAAAATATTACAGATGATAATCCTGTGGACACCTGCCCTACTTACTATAGACCTGGCGAGGGATTAGCTACCTTTGGTTCCGACTCTCAGGAGTGATTCAGGAGATTAGCTAGTAGACTACTTTAGCTTTCATGTTTTGACTTGTTGTATTAAAGTTAAGAAATTGAGTTGTATTAAGTTTGTTTGAGAGATTGTTGTATTATTTTAGTAGTTAGTAGTTGTTGTCTTTAATTCCTTAGGTATAACTTCTGTGTTTTCTCATCGTGTTTAGACTGTGATTGAGTATATCATATCCTTTACTTGTCCTCCATTCGGAGCTGATATCTGGACAAGTACTTTTTATACACTGCATGAGTTTAGTTAGCAACCTAGGACAGCTTACTACCGCCGATACTGCGGCGTAGGCTGGACGTAACCACTTCTCGTGCCCCTATACAGGGTACGGGTCGTGACAGGATACTACCAGAAGTGAAATAATTCAATTGTATTAACAACCACAAAATTTCAATATCTGAAATACATCTCTAAGACAAAACAAGAAATAAGATACAAACTCTAGACATCTACTCCAAGCTCTACTAGTGTCCTCTAGGCTAGCTGTGATCCTCCATGTTACCTGTAAAATTTTATTAACAGGTCCAATCAGAACAAGAACGAGCACAATACATCTCACGCAGTTCATATTATGACAGAAAATATAAAGCATGCGATAGAATAAGATTAAGCATGGAAAGAAAGAGAGAAACTGATAAACAAAGCTATCTATATATGATAATAGAGAACTGTAAGTGACTGTGTGATTTAGAGTATAAGATAGTTATGTGAACGGCTTGAGTTATACATGATTACACTACAGAGTTTATACATGATTACACTACTTTGGAATTGTTCACATGACTACTTCTTATCTCCCGTACCCCAATCAATACACAAGGATCTAGACAGGTTATGTTATTGTACATAAAAGTTTATACATGAAGCTCATGAGATCATGAGAGTACATGAGAGCACATGAGTGTACATGAATAATAAGAGTCCGTGAAATACATGATGTTCATGAAAAGCACATGACATGATGTATTCGATGCACCCGAGGGAGATAACATCTCATAAAAATATCCATATAGTACTAATCCATGATAACATCGTGTCAGCATCAAGTAAATTAGTCTATAACAAGAATATAATTCCTAGCAAGTATGAAACAGTCAGAGAATGTACTCGCCTGATATTTCGACTGTCTGATGAGAATAAGAGTCCGAACCGGTGTATCTGAGTCCTATTTAAAGCATGCACGGGTTACAAAGTGTCTAAAATGAAATAAAAGTAATCTACAATGCATGCTATATGATTCTAGGTCCTTCTAGGTCAAAGTCAACTCTTGGTCAACCATTCTAGTCAAACTAGGTCGAAGTCAACCCTTGGTCAACTCTAGTCAACCATTCTGGTCAAACTTGGTCAAACCTAAGTCAACTAGTCAATTAGTCTAAGTTTAGGTCAAACTTAAGTTACCTAACCATTTCAAGTCCGTTTGAGTCAATTTGGATCAAGTTTGACCTAAAGTTGACTTTTGTCAACTTGGTCAACTCGCTAGTCAACTTGGCCAAGTTAGGCTCATTTGGTCAATCCTAAACTGATTCACTAATCCATAGGCTATATCTAATAGCAATCACATATATATATTTATATATCCATTCATTCCACACATTATATATATATATATATATATATATATATATATATATATATATATATATTTTATATATATATATATATATATATATATATATATATATATATATATATATATATATATTTTATATATATATATAAATATATATATATATATATATATATATATATATATATATATATATATATTTATATTTTTAAAATATATATATATATATATATATATATATAAATAAAAATATATATATATATATATATATATATATATATATATATATATATATATATATATATATATATATATATATATATATATATATATATATATATATATATATATATTAAGGGATTGAGAGTGTGCGTGTGTTGTGTGAGGGATGAGTATGGGGCTGCTGGTATAGGCTGCTCTGGGGGGGTCAAAACCTGAGAATAAACTTATCATAATATATATAGGTACATATATACACTATATATATATATAAGTATCTAACAATGGATATAAGGGATTTATATATATATATAACATATGTATATATATATATATATATATATATATATATATATAGGCATAGAATGAAAGGTGGGTGTGTGCATTATTTGAAGGGGATGTCGAGCAGTCCCAAAACTCACAAAAATCAGTACCTATATAAGCCTATGCAAATATACAACAAAGTATATATGTTGTTAATATATATATATATATATATATATATATATATATATATATATATATTTATGTTATTTATGTTGTTAATATATATATATATATATATATATATATATATATATATATATATATATATATATATATATATATATTAACAACATAAAAATATATATATATATATATATATATATATATATATATATATATATATATATACACACACACAAGAAAACTATATATAACATATAGATTATATGCAAATGAATGTAACCATAGTCTAATTTACAAAATAGCATTCAAAAACTGAACTAAACCTAATCCCAAACTCACAAATCTGAACCAAATACATATATAGACCGATTTCTGGAAGCAGAAAGCGAGACTTCAATGGGACAGCGAGGGCGACAAAAACTCGACTTTCTTCCATGCCTGCGTCAATGGTCATAGACAGAAGCTCACGATTCATCAAATTTCCGAAGAATCAGGTCACATCATCGATGATCAGAAGGGTATCCAAAAAGCGGCAGCCAAGTTCTACGCCAACCTGTTCACCAAGGAGACTGTCACTAAGGACTCTGCTTTCTTGGAGGAGATACCTCACCTCATCAGTGACAGTGATAACAACATACTGGAGCTACCACCGACCGAACAGGAGGTGAAAGAGGCCGTTTGGGCCCTGGATGAGCATAGCGCCCCTGGCCCAGACGGATTCTCGAGGGTTTTCTTCCGTAAATGCTGGGACATAATCAAGACCGACATCATCGATGCGGTTTCTGCCTTCCTTCAGGGAGCCACGTACCCCAGAGCCATCTCGAGCACAAACATAATCCTCATCCCAAAGATTGAGAACCCAACACAGTTCTGCGACTTTCGGCCGATTAGCCTTTGCAACTTCACCAACAAGATCATATCCAAGATCATCGCTTCCCGCATGGCCAGTCTTCTCCCCAAGATCATCTCTGAGGAGCAAAGCGGGTTTATCCGTGGAAGAAACATCCAGGACAACATCATACTGGCTCAAGAGTTAACCACTTGCATGAAGTTCCCGGCTAGAGAGGGCAACATTGCCATCAAATTAGACATGGAAAAATCTTATGACAGACTGGATTGACAATTCATGATCTGGGTGCTCAGGGCATTCGGCTTCTTCGAAACCTGGACCAACACTATTTGGCGATCCATCAGCAACTCCTGGTTTTCTACCGTGATCAACAGCCATGCTGATGGATTCTTCAAGTCGAGCCATGGGGTGAGGCAAGGAGACCCCCTCTCAGCTACCATATTTATTATCATGGCTGATGCATTGAGCAGGAATCTCAATAAGCTGACTACCACTCCTAACTTCAACCACTATGACACGGCCAACGGCTGTCCGATCATCACCCATCTGGCCTTCGCCGACGACATCATGATTTTCTCAGCCGGTGATGTGGGATCGGTCGAGGCGGTTCACCGCACCATCCAGAGATATGTCAAGTGCACGGGCCAGAAGTTCAACCAGGACAAAAGTGTCATCTACGCCCACCACAGCATCAAGAAAGAGCAAGCGGACACTCTCACCGACTCCACCTCTTACCCCATCAAGTACCCCCTTCCAATACCTGGACTGTCCCCTCGTATACGGGAGATCTAAAGCAACCATATTTGTGGACCTCATCAACCGCATCAGGAAAAAAGCTCCATGGTTGGCATAACGCTACTCTCTCACCAGGTGGCAAAATTATCCTCAACAAACATGTCCTCACATCAATTCCCATATACATCCTCGCTGCATGTTCCCCCCCTAAAAACAAGTCCTGTCATCAATCGAGAGCATCCTCAGCAAATTCTTTTGGAGGAACATCGATGGCCACGACAAACACTATTGGGCCAGTTGGGATACTATGGCGCATTCCACCGACGAAGGAGGCCTCGGTTTCACCAAATTATCCAACATTGTCCGAGCATTCTCGATAAAATTGTGGTGGAAGCTTCGCACTTCTCAGAACCTTTGGACCAGGTTCATGAAGGCCAGATACTTCAAGCACACCCACCCGACATTGTCTATCTCCAACAGCAGATCCTCAACGGTGTGGAGACGCATGCTGACCGGGCGTTCTCTGGCCGAACCCAAAATGCGACTCTATGTGGGAGACGGTCAGTCGTTGGCTTTCCGGGAACGATAGCTCGGTGACACTCTCCTTCATACCATCTCGAAGAAACACGAGCACTGTAAGATTAAGGACATGTGGGACCACATCGGTAACTCCTGGAGCTAGGATGCGGTCCTCGAGCGGGCCGGGCAGGTGGCGGTGGACCGCATTCGTCGGTGCGGCGTGTCGCTCGGTTTCGACGCTGACAAGATCCGGTGGACTGTCGACAGCTCGGGCACCTTCTCGATCAAATCGGCCAGGTGAATCGCGCAGGGCACCATCGCGAACACCCCAATCTTCACAATCATCACTCCCTTCTGGCAAGCATGTATCCCCAAAAAGTGGTCATTCATTATCTGGAGAGCTCTGCGGAAGATCCTCTCCACCAACGACACTCTCAACACTATCGGGTTCAGTCTTGCCTCAGCATGTACCTGCTGCAACGATCGCCACTAGGAATCAGTGGACCATATTTTCTGTACGGGGGAACTTTCGGTTAGTGTTTGGAACGCCATCTCCCAGACTTGCAGGCTGAACCCGGGAAGTAGAAACCTCAACGATCAGGTGGCGGCTTCGGGGGCGGCGTCTCATGGTCACCAGATCGTGGCAGCTTCTACCATCTGGGTTTTGTGGAAGAACCGCAACAAGGATAGATACGAGGGCCAACATTTCACTGCGAACCAGCTTATTGCGGAGACCATCAGACAATGCAACAAGCGGAGAACCCACTGCAACCATGACGAGACGGCCTTTTGGAACATCCTGCTTTCCAGGGCATAGGCTCTGGTCTCCTCTCCTTCCCTTCTTTTGTTAGTATACATGTATAGGCTTCATCTGCCTTTTTGGTATACTTGTACAGCTCCTACTTTTTTTGGAATAAAATGGGGAGAGTTTAAAAAAAAATATATATATATATACATAGATATATAAAGCTATAGAATATATATATATATATATATATATATATATAATTTTTTTAGAAAAACTCTCCATATTATTCCATAAGAAAAAAAGCCGAAGCTATACAAGTATACCATAAGGCGCAAAATGCCGAAGCCTATACACGTATACTAACAAAATGAGGGGAGGGAAGAAGCCCAAAATGACTCGAACTAGGATAGAAAGGAGTTCCAGACAGTGGTCGGGTTGCAATCGTAGTGAACGACATGCCGCTTGTCGTACTGCCTGATGGTCTCCCTGATCAGCTGGTTGGTGGAGTACTGATGGCCTTTATATCTAGCCTTGTTGCGGTTTTTCCAGATGACCCACGTTGCAGCAGCTGCGAAAATCAGATGGTCCTAGGACCCTGAGCTTCATGCCTTGATGAGGTCTTCGTAGTGCTCACCCCCAATATCCGTCCTGCAGTATCGGAAGAGAGAGCTCCAAACCGTGGTCGGGAGTTCTCCCTGACAAAAATGTGGTCCACTATTTCCGATTTGCAGTCGGTACAACATGTACAAGCGGACACAAGGCTGAATTCGATAGTGCAAAGGGTGTGATCAGTGGGAAGGATTTTGCGCAGGGCTCTCCAGATGATAAAGGACTACTTCTTGGGGATGTAAGTTTGCCAGAACGGCACAATGTGAGAGAGCGGCATCCCCGTACCCCGGATCACTTTCCTGGCCGATTTGACCAAAAAGTAGCCCGACCCACCCTCCTTCCACCTGAGCTCATCAACGTCAGGCTCGATCTTCAGATTATCGTGACGGATGAGCTCAACCGTCTCGGGACCAGCCCAATCCCGTACTTTGTTCCAGTCCCAATCTTTCCCACTGGGGTCCTACATGTCCTTGACCATGAAAAACCTGTGAGCTTCAGAGTGATTGGAGATTAAGGTACCTCCGACCCATCTTTCCAGGAAGGCCTGAGATTCTCCGTCGCCCACCTTGAGACGCATGAGAAGTTTGGCAAAGGAGCGCCCGATGAGCATACGATGCCACGCTGCTGAAGATCTGCTGTTTGATATGGCCATCGTTGGGTGGATGTTCTTGAAGTATCTGGCCTTCATGAATCTAGCCCATACGTTCTGATTGGTGCGCAGCTTCCACTACAGTTTCATCGAGAATGCATCGACAATGTGGGAGAGTTTGGTGAATCCAAGGCCCCCTTCTTCGGTCGGCCTGGCCATGGTGTCCCAACTGGCCCAATGGTGCTTGTCTATGCCGTCGCTGTGACCCCAGAAGAAATTGCTGAAGATACTCTCGATATAATTAAGGACTATCTTGGGGGGAGAGCACGATGTGAGGGTGTAGATGGGGACGGATGTGAGGACGTGGTTTGTGAGGATCATCTTGCCTCCCGGAGATAGCGTCGTATTGTGCCATCCTTCAATCTTCTTCCTGATGCGGGTGATCAGGTCCTCGAAGATACCCGCGTTAGATTTCCCGTACAGAAGGGGACAACCTAGGTATTGGAAGGAGGAGTGCTTGATAGGGAAAGAGGTAGAATTGGAGAGGGTGCCGGCTTGCTCTCTCGTAATTTTGTGGTGAGTGTAGATGACGCTTTTATTCGGGTTGACCTTTTGGCCCGAGCAGCTAGCATATTTTTGGAGGGTGTTGTAGACCACCTCTACTGACCCGATATCTCCAAATGTGAAAATGAGGATGTCATTAGCAAATACGAGATGAGTGATAATGGGGCAGCCGCTCGACGTATGATAGTGATGGAAGTTGGTAGTACATGTCATCCTGTTGAGGTTCCTTCTTAGGGCGTCCGCTGTGATGATGAAGATGGTAGAGGAGACAGGGTCCCCCTGCCTAACCTCACGGGTCGATTTAGAGAAACCATCTGCCTGACCATTGATCACCGTTGAGAACCAGGAGTTGCTGATCGATCTCCACACGATGTTGGTCCAGGTTTCAGAGAATTCGAAGGCTCTGAAGACGCAGATCATGAATTGCCAACAGCCTGTCGTAAGCTTTCTCCATGTCTAGTTTGATGGCTATGTTGCTCCCTCTTGTCGAGAATTTTATACAGGTAATTAATTTTTGAGCTAACATGATATTATCCTGGATATTTCTTTCGCGAACAAAGCCACTTTGCTCCTCAAAGATGATCTTGGGAAGGAGATCAGACATATGGGATGTTACGATCTTGGATATGATTTTGTTGGTGAAGGTGCAAAAACTAATTAGACGAAAGTCGCGAAATGATTCCGGGTTATCTTTTTTCGGAATGAGGATGAGATTGGTGCTCGAGATGGCTCTCGGATACGCCGTACCTTGGAAGAAGGCGACTACCGCCTCGTGGATATCTGTCATAATAATGTCCCAGCAGGAGTGAAACCCCTCCCCCCCGAAAATCCGTCTGGACCCGGGCGCTGTGCTCGTCTAGAGCCCAGACAGCGTCTTTCACTTCGGGCTCGGAAGGAGGTCTCAAGCCGGATGTTATCGCCGTCATTGATGAGGTGCGGAATCACCTCCACGAAGGAAGGATCCCTGATGACGGTCTCTTTAGAGAACATATTGGAGTAGTACTCAGCCGTTGCCTCCTGGATACCTTTCTGGTCTTTGATGGTGTTGCCGTTGCCGTCCATAATTTGGTGTAGGGAGAGTTTTTGCCTATGCCCATTGACGCAGGCATGAAAGAAGCTCGAGTTTTTGTCTCCCTCGTTGTCCCATTTAAGCCTAGCTTTCTGCTTTCAAAAATCTGTCTCCACTTTCAGACGGAATTTGAGGATGGTTTTGGTGAGGCTAAGGGCAGTCCTAGCCACGGACGATTTGTCATTCATGAATCTGATCTCAGCGCGAATAACATCGTCCTCGACCTCACGGGTAGCCTGAAAAATGTCCCCATAGGCTTGCTTGCTCCACTCCGCCAGAGCCTTACTCCTGGCTTTGAGCTTGATAGCCACCGTGGTTAGGGGCTCGACGTTGTTCTCGCTGTTCCATGCTTTCGTGACAATTCCCAAGAACTGTGGGTTGTCGCTCCAGAAATCGAGGAAGCGGAAACTCTTTTTGTTCGGCCCCAGGTTGTTGGAGGTATAGACTAACAGAGGGGCGTGATCGAACTCAGTGGCGTTGAGGTGGGATAACTTGGAGGTGGTCCCCATACTGTTCCAATGATCATTCGTAAGGGCCCTGTCCAGGCGAGAGTATTGTCGGCGATCCCCATCTTGCATGTTGCACCAGGTAAAGGCGCTGTCGATGAACAGGAGGGGGGTAAGACTGGAGTGGAAGATAAAATTATTGAAATCTTGCATGGTTGGGAAAAAGGGTGGCCGACCCCCGGACTTTTCCTCTCTGAATGTGACGGCGTTAAAGTCCCCAATGCAGATCCAAAGAAAATTGTTGTGGTGCAGGTGGATGTCTAGCAGGTTGTTCCAAAGGAATTTGCGCTCCGTGATGTCACAGCTACCATGGACCGCGGACAGGATGACCCGCTTGGGTAATAACGGGTGCTCCATTAAACATGAGAGGGCCTGCTTGGAGTCATTGATGACACCGATTTTGATGTCCTTCGAGCAGAGGATCCAAATGTCATGTCTGCCAGCAATGGCTATAGGAAAGCCTAGCTGCAGTTGAATGGATTTGAGCTTCTTGTGGCAAATTTTGGGTTTAAGGATGATCAAGACATCAATCTTGTGGGTTTTCTTAAGACTGAGAATTCTTCTCTTGGTGGGTTTGTTCGCCAGACCACGAACATTCCACGAGAGGATGTTCAGCATTAATGAAGTTTATGGGGGGGTTGGTTAGCCCGCTTAGCTGCAAACCTGTTTCGGATTGTCGAGGATTTGTCGGAGCAATCCTTATTGGGTATCTTGCTAGAGGTCGAAGCCTTCTCCTTCATTGAGGTGGAGGTAGGTTCGATGAGGGTGGTGGGGACATCTTCAGTTTGATCAATTAAATCTCCTGTCGAGTTCGACACGGGATCCTGGGGGAGGTTGGGAATAGTGTCATCCAGGTTGTCCATCAAGTCTTCCCCCAATTGGAGAGGGAATCCGGCGGTCATATCTTGTAATCCTCTAGTAGCTTGGTCTGGACCCAGGATGGCCAGGGCTTCTATGACGTCGATTTTGTGTGAAGGTTGGGTCTCGGGAAGGACCTCCCCCGTGGCTTTCTGAATTGGGATACTGGTGTCCTTTGGGTTATGAGATGCCCTGGAATAGGTTTCTTTGGAGGTGTTCTCAAGAGTAGGCTCAGACGTGTCCTCTTCAAGGGCGTTAAACCGGTTGGAGAGGTTCAGTGTTGGTGGTTTGTAGAGGACCAGCGCTCTGGCCGTTGGGGGGATCTCCATAGTGGCCGCCGGGGATCCTTGTTATGATCCGCCATCGCTGGGTTGAAACCTGATGTGGGAGTTCAGAGGCGGCAGGATGGGAGACCTGGTAAGCGGCTGAGTCTGGCCTACCTTGGTGTGAACTGTTGGCTGTGCAGGTTTCCTCATGAGCTCAGGGTGGAGGCGGTAACAATGCTTGGATTGATGATTGCGCAGGTGACAATGGGAGCAGAAGATGATGTGGTTATCGTAGATAATTCATTGGGTGTGGGATTGGTTGTCCATTTCGACGAGAATGTGGTTGGGGGGCTCAGTAGAGAGATTAAGCTCCACGCAAATCTTCGCATAATAGGCTTTAGTTAGGTTGCTGGTTTCTGGAGCAGTGGCCATATACGTCCCAAATGAATTGGCTATACGCGGAGGATGTCAGCAAAGGAAGGTACCGGAGCAGGGGCAATAGTAGGGAGAATCCGTTCCGCGGAGGGGGCGGGGTTGGAGGGAAGGGTTGCCCTGGGCTCCTGCCTCCTACAGGGGTAGAGAGCTAATAGGTTAGCCGGAGGAGAGGATCCCGAGGGGGGAAGGGGGTGTTGGGGTGCCTGACCCACTTGGGGGATAGCGATGGTCCTAGAACCGCTCCTGTTGCCAGGCATAGGGCGCTGGAATCAAGGTGCCACACACCCAAGACAGAGTCAGAAGTGCTCAAGATCGTCGCCTCCAAAGACGAGGGAGAAGGGGTACTGGGCGCCGGGGGGAATGTAGGCGTGACGGAGACGGAGGGACAAGCGCCTGGCAGAGCAACACCCGTGCCGTGTGAGGGGACCACCCGCGCCAAGGCCGGGGAGGACGGAGTGCCGACGACGATGGAAAATGGATATACACCTAAAGTGGTAGGAGCGTCGGAGGGTATGTGCCTGAAGAAGGACGGGCGGAATGAGCCAGGGAGCACACCCAATGCACCCGGTATGGAGGTCATCAGGGATGCGGCCGAGGAGGGGAGTGCGCCGCCTGTACGGGGGGTGGGGGATATGCGCCCAAAGACATAGAGGCGGAGACACCAGAACTGGAGGGCCAGCATGCGCTCGGGGCCGAGGAGGATGGAGGCCCGCATGTGCCCGAAGAGGCAGGGACTCCAGAGCTAGAGGGCCAGCATACGCCCGAGGCCGATAAGCCATATGCGCCCGAAGGCCAATATCCAAATGCGCCCGATAGGCCATATGCACTCGAAGGGACATATGCACCCACGGGGCGGAAGGAGTATGCGCCCCCGAGATGGGGGCCGCATAGAAGATCCATACCGAACGGCTCAAGAGTGCCACTCGAGGGAAGGGCGGGAGATCTGAAATTCGAAAACAGAGGAGGAAAAGTTCCTGCTAACTCTAGGGCCGAGATAGCATGGAAAGGAGGAGGCGGAGAGGGGGGGCGGTGGCGGGGGATGAGGGAGCCGGCTCGGGGAGTCGGAGTGGGCTGGCGGCCGGGAAATGACCAAAGGCGGTGGCCGACCGACCATCGATGACAGGGGGATGATGGGGGGACTGGCGAATGCCGGGGGAAAGGAAGGGGTGGTTGTAACGCCCCAGTCCCAAAATACGTAGGACTAGGTACGTATCCATGCCAGCTGTATTCATACGAAGTGTACTCCAATATATAGAAGCCTCGTATAAATACATACGCTATAAATTGCAGTAGAACCATAACTAATCTCATCCACACAAAATAAATGAATAGAAGATCTCATATAATCAATTATGAAATTGTCATTTGGTACATGTAGTTGGGCGGAGACAAATCCACTACCAACTATGAAAAGAAATATACAACAAAAGAAAGATTTGGCGAGCGAAGCGAAGACGATCCAAATACAATCATCTTCGAAAAAATAGCAATGAACACGGCTAGAGCTAGAACACCTGCGAAAGACAATAGCACACACCAGTAGAGATAACCAGGTCCTCAGAGGGACGTAACAAGACACATAATATCATGCCATATAAACTGAATAAATATTGCTCAAATAGATATGTAATAGGGTACCTAACCGTACTATGGTTAATATGCAATAAAGAACAACCCTTGACGCATGGGCCGGATCAGGAAAATCAGGAATCAGGACCGTATCTCCCACTGAAGATAACCGGCAATCAGGACCGTACCTCCAACTGGAGATAATCGGCTATCAGGACCGTACCTCCCACTGGAGATAACCGGCAATCAGGATAGTGTATATATGACCCATACATAAATGAGATGTTCTTCCCACCCAATGCCTACTATGTTGTATCCACAACAGTAAACCTCTATAATCGCTAAGTCAAACTAGCATACAATTCCTATTAGCGGTTATTCCTATCGCACGACTTATACGCACCGGTGGCCAGCCAGTCACGCATGTCCGTGTTCTACATGCGACACACAACTTCGTGATACAACGTGTCAAGGCCATGAATGCAACACACAAGGTGGTCTCTTAAATCTAGGTTTAATATGTAAAAAATAATACATAGCAGGAACTATAATGAACAGTAAGTTCTAACAAGTTATGCCATGTATCACAGTTTATTTTACATATAGAAAATAAATAATGCATGAAATATAAGCTAAAATAAATAAACAACAA